>CM042792.1:18272117-18688183 GCA_018691245.2 Ips nitidus | reverse complement strand
GNNCTGTAATTCACAGNCAATNATTAGTANNGGACTAATCNTGGTTCNAAATCTTAGGNGATCAGCTTANCANNTTNNNTTTCNCACGNTGTAGGNAAGGAAAGACNCACCCCCTANTGANCTGNGNGNTNNTTATTTTCNGGCNNNAGTNCTCTNGTAGNGCAAGAANAGGATGAGNATANGNAGGAAGCNNCGTTCCCNTCGTTCNCCTTTNGGCNNAGNACCACTTANACCAGANTTCCNGCNACCNATCCNGAAAGTTANTGNAGTCGAANTTGCCNTTCTGNAAGAGNNCNNNGCTAANACGCNNGNNTNGCGAATGNGACAGCGTNGGGCTTACNTACGANNNTGTNACAAGNGNTTCTTTGNNCNNGNATNCANNAGNCATNANNANTGTCTAAACCTNCCGCNAGACNCGCCTTTTGCGATGNATANTNNTNGTAAGTCCGANGCTAGTGCNGTGNNGTTNNTCGGAANGTCATAAAATAACGTTACCTTTGTTTTGTTACCAAACGGCAACACTATGCATTTTTTCTATTTCATGTTTTTTTCTAGAAGTTGCCGATCGGTAACTTTTTCGGTTCGGTTTTCTAAAGATATTTCTGATTTTTATCCTCTAGTATGAGCAAAAATAAGCTACTCACAGACCAGGACCTTTCGGCCTATTGGGAGAATTTTACCGGTCTGAGTGATGACGGATGCGATGTAAGCGATGCAGACAGTTTGAAGGACTGTTCTTTTATACCAGAAAGTGATTTTGATGATGAAAACCATGATCAAAGTGAGGTAACACTGGAAGTTGAAGAAGTCAACCAGCAGTCCGATGATGATGACGATTTACCATTGTCGACTTTTTTGTCTTCCAAACAGAAAAAGGCACAGGCAAAGTCACTAAAAAGACATTGACTGGAAATCAAAATCTTTGGAGTTGAATGAGGATCAGTTACGGTTTTATGGGGATACTGAGTTGTCTGCTGAAATAATGTCATTAGAAACTCCTTCTCAGTTTTTCTCATTCTTTTGGCCAAAGAAGGAATTCTTTCTCTCGGCACAATACGGCGAAACAGAATACCAAATTGCAAATTGCCACTGGAAGCTGCTATGAAGAAAGCGGAACGTGGGACAAGCCACGAGTTGGTTGCTTTAGTGGACGGTGTTGACATTTCTACTGTTGTGTGGAAAGATAATAAATATGTAACTTTAGCGTCATCTTTCGCAGGAAAAATTTCGCTTCGATCGCAAAGAGAAAAAATCTGTGGAAGTTGAGTGCCCATTCATTGTTTCCGAGTATAACCGACATATGGGGGGCGTTGATTTACTAGACAGCTTCATGGGAAGATATAAGATAAAACTGAAAAGCCGCAAATGGTACATGCGTATTTTCTATCATCTCCTGGATTTGAGTTTGGTAAATGCCTGGCTACTCTACAAACGAGTGCTTTCGAAAAAGCAGCCTGGTTTCAAGCCAAAAAACCAAGCTCAATTTAGAGCAGAAGTTGCTTATAATTTGTGTAATGTCAGAGCTCTCTCTAGCAAACGCGGTCGTCCGAGTACTAGCCTGGAAAACGAATTGAAAGAAAAAAGAACAAGGGGTCCAATGAAGCACCTGCCGCCCATGGAAGTTCGTACTGACCAAACAGGGGCACTGGCCAGTCCTTCAAGAAGCCAAGATGAGGTGCAAGTTTCCAAAATGTAAAGGTTTTACGCACACCAAATGCGAAAAATGCGGTGCAGATCTTTGTTTAAATCGGAAGAACAACTGTCTTAAAAATGTTCACATGTGAGTCTCTTGGCTTGTAATACATGATGTTGCCATTTGGCAACAAACAGTTTTTTCTAAAAATAAAGTAAAAAAACATAATGTAGATTTTTTCCCTATTTTTCCCATATAAGACCAATGCAAAGTACAGTATTTATGATAATCGGAATTAAAAAAAAAGTCATGCATTTAAGGTTAATGAGAATTGCCTCGGGCGTCACCTGGTTTTAAGAAAGTATTTAGAGTTTTCGAAATGTGAACCAGGAAACACAATTCGTATGCCTTGATAGCTCTTAAACAGCTGGAGACAAGGTTTTCGTCAATCTGTGGTAACAGTGGTTCAGTTGGTGACAACGCTAATAAAAGCCAAAAGTACCAATCAACTAACGTATATTCGCTTTGCCTAATTTAAAATGCCAGCAAACTTAACTAAACCAAATAATTATGCAAATAAGCGTATCTTAAATCCCCCCCCTTAATTAGACAAGTACGAGAGTGGGAGTGTGCAACTTAGTTACGGTACGGGTCGGATGCGATGCAAGACAGGTCAACGGTATTATGCAGAAAGTTAAAAAAAGCCACGCAATGCAATGAATGTTACGGTACCAGATGAATCAAAGTTAATTACAGGGACAATGCACGTCTACGTTTACAACTAAGCAAATAAAGTTACGGTGTCACGGGTCGGAAAAAGAGTCGGAAGAGGGTATTACTGAAACCACCCGGTCTATACGAGCCTTGTAGTGGTTCCTGTGAGCAACAGGATTTAGAAACTTGCCTCCTACGCCCGGTCTAGCGAACCATGTAGCGTAGTCAACAAAAGACAGGGCCAGGACGTGCGGCCGGACTACTAAATGACACAAACGCCCGGTCTAGCGAACCATGTAGCGTTTGTGTTGAATACGGAACTATCGTGTAGCGCCCGGTCTAGCGAACCTCGACGCTACAGAGTGAACTAGGGCCGGAAATTGGCCTATCGGGGAAAAGTATACAAACACCCGGTCTAGCGAACCATGTAGTGTTTGTATAGAAACCTACAATGCCGGATCTATGGCGTAGCACCTGGTCTAGCGAGCCACAATGCTACTACTACACAGGCTATACTTACTGTGATGCGGCGGTGCTGCTGGGAGGTTGAGATGTTGCTCGGAGGAGCTAGTGATCTCAACAGAGAACGAACTGACGGCGCACGCCAGTTTTATAGACAGTCCGATTCCCCCACTTTCGGGTAGTGGGAAACACGGCCTACTCGAGTGACGCGTACCGAAACGCAGTACTGCAGGAAAACGGTACGCTTCGGCCAACCTAGCCAGCTACGTCAACTCGCGAATTATAATTACAAGGAAAGTCGTAAACCACTAATTTCCTATTACGCGCTATCATACTGCAGCATTGTTGTAAACCCTGTAATACTACCAATGGTTTCCAACAAGAATGGTAAAAATCGGACTGGCCAAATTTTGAGAAAATATAATAATACCTTAATAATACGGCTTATCGTATTTTGGCAACGTACTAGCACTGGTTACTTTACTAAACGGCTTCTATTAATAGATCCCTTATCTGCATATCGCCGCAAAACCAACGGTACTAACGGACGGCTTAGTAAACAAAACAGAAAAATATTCGTAACTTCGTTACACACCCCTCTCTCTTCGGTAAAAAAAAGAAAACTAGTTTACTTTTTTTACAACTTCAATGATTGACCTCCCGGTTACCAAATAATATACTAAACCTTATCTCTGTACCAGACTCTAAAATTAAAACTTAAGTCTTAGCAACAAGTAATACCAAACAAAAAGAAACACAACTTCACGTCACGGGCGCACACGACGCAACACTACACTGCAACAACGGGCACAACGTCGGCTCGCTCCCTCGGAACTCAGGTGGCATTGGACCCCTCGGGACACGAACCGGCGCGTAATCGGAGGTACCCTGGGCGGTGGCAGGACGGTCTTCTTGCGGCTATGACTGACTTGTCCTACGATCGACCTCCAAACTAGACTCGTCATAAGCTGACTTAAGGTCCTTTATGTGGATATGTCGAAGAACTTTGCCGGTACGATCTTTAAGATCATAGACCACGGGAGAAACAACTTTGACAACGGTATACGGCCCTGAGTATTTAGGCGCTAGTTTCGAGGCAAAACCTCGGACAGCGGAGGACAGAGGATTTTTCCCTGCGGAAAACTTGATCTCCCAGGTGACATCTCCACTCGCGTCGCCGGAGATTGTAGTGGCGGCTCTGAGTGGTGAACGCCCGACTCAGATTTAGACGGACCAGCTCATAAATATCACAAAGCTGTTTGAGGCGGCTATTATGTCCCTCAATATCGGAGAACTGGGGCTCCACGGACGGTTCGGTACGGTCGGTTTCCGGCCTGGCAAAACGATACAGAGCCTTTGGGGGCTCTAACTCACGGCCAAAATTCATAGTCGTTGGTGACAACGCTAATAAAAGCCAAAAGTACTAATCAACTAACGTATATTCTCTGTGATTAACTTAAAATGCCAGCAAACTTAACTAAAGCAAATACTTATGCAAACAAACCTATCTTAAATCCCCCCTCCCCTTAATTAAACAAGAACGAGAGTGAGAGTATGCAACTTAGTTACGGTACGGGTCGGATGCGATGCAAAACAGGTCAACGGTATAATGCAGACAGTTAAAAAACCACGCAATGCATTGAATGTTACGGTACAAGATGAATCAAAGTTAATTACAGGGACAATGCAGGTCTACGTTTACAATTAAGCAATTAACCGTCCTAGTGCAAATAAAGTTACGGTGTCACGGGTCGGTAAGGAGTTGGAAAAGGGTATTACTGAACCACCCGGTCTATACGAGCCTTAGTAGCCGTAGTGGTTCTTGTTGGCAACAGGATATAGAAACTTGCCTCCTACGCCCGGTCTAGCGAACCATGTAGCGTAGTCAACAAAAGACAGGGCCAGGAAGTGCGGCCGGACTACTAAATGACACAAACGCCCGGTCTAGCGAACCATGTAGCGTTTGTGTTGAAGGTGGAACTATCGTGTAGCGCCCGGTCTAGCGAACCTCGACGCTACAGAGTGAACTAGGGCCGGAAATTGGCCTATCGGGGAAAAGTATACAAACACCCGGTCTAGCAAACCATGTAGTGTTTGTATAGAAACCTACCTAGCCGGATCTATGGCGTAGTACCCGGTCTAGCGAGCCACGATGCTACTGAAGTAAAAGGGCCGGAAAAATGGCCATGCTGGGACTAACGGTGCAAACGCCCGGTCTAGCAAACCATGTAGCGTTTGCAATGAAAACTGGTGACGGGAACGTTAAAGCAGCGCCCGGTCTAGCGAACCACGACGCTACAACAAACGGCGGTACAGGGTTGGAGTAAACAAGGAACGAACACCCGGTCTAGCGAGCCTCGGTGTTCAAATAACAGGTACACAGTGCACTAGGAGGGCTAGCCACTAAACAGGTATACTTACTGGGATGCGGCGGTGCTGCTGGTAGGTTGAGATGTTGCTCGGGGAGAGCTAGTGATACAGCTAGTGAACAGAGGACGAACTGGCGGCGCACGCCAGTTTTATAGACAGTCCGATTCCCCCACTTTCGGGTAGTGGGAAACACGGCCCTACTCGAGTGACGCGTACAGAAACGCAGTACTGCAGGAAAACGGTACGCTTCGGCCAACCTAGCCGGCTACGTCAACTCGCGAATTATAATTACAAGAAAAGTCGTAAACCACTAATTTCCTATTACGCGCTATCATACTGCAGCGTTGTTGTAAACCCTGTAATACTACCAATGGTTTCCAACAAGAATGGTAAAAATCGGACTGGCCAATCCTGAGAAAATATAATAACTTAAAAATACGGCTTATCGTATTTTGGCAACGTACTAGCACTGGTTACTTTACTAAACGGCTTCTATTAATAGACCCCTTATCTGCATATCGCCGCAAAACCAACGGTACTAACGGACGGCTTAGTAAAGAAAACAGAAAAATATTCGTAACTTCGTTACACTCTATTTGGGCTAATACTGTTTCGCCTTGGGACAGTGAGCGTAATTTTTTATTTTCTTTTAATTCGAGCGTAAAAACTATTTATTTAGATCTACAAATACTAATGGCATGGCATATGTTTTATTCTGAAGAAGGCCGTGTAAGGCCGAATTGTCAATATATGTTTTAAGGAAGGACGTAAAAGTTAATTTTCTATAAATAACCTTGTAAGGAAGTTACTTATATTTTTGATTATTTGCCGCAGGGGCTATCGCAAAATAGTTATCTTGATTTCTGCAAGCTTGTAATGAGTTAAACATAAACCCCGATTTCAAGGGGCCGTGATGACAATACCTAATTTGGTATATCGGATGCGCTCGGAGCCGCCCGTCGTCTCCCTACCTGCGATGCCACTACCATTTGTACCATCTATCCGGTTTCACTGTTGTCCCTTCGGGGGGAACTTACGGCCCAAAAATTATAATGTAATGTTTCCTTTTCCTTGAATTGAATTGGTTTTCTTTTGCTTTAACGATTAGTGAATTATTTGATAAGTAAACGGTACTTTGGATATTGTTTAGATCGTGGCATTGCAACATTCCGGTGACTAAATATAATTGAGTGATTTTAAGGGATTTGTTGTGTCAGGTTTTGCCAGCCGCTATCACCGTGTGTTCGATTCGGGTACCAAAGCCTCAGCTGATAGTGAGTGGCGTTAGGCGGCAACGTTGCCGACACAATCAAGTCATTTTTGCGCATCTTTATCCATCTACAAGGCCAGCTGTCATTTATCTTATCGAACCACACGTATACATCAGGATTCTTTTCAGGTTGATACCCGTATTGGACATTGTTGATTATTGCAGTGAGAATTAAAAAAGCAAGCCATGTTACTAGGATGAATGGGAAATGTAATTAACATTACACTATTTATATGTTTAGAAACTCATATAATTATCAAACAACATTTGAGAGATAGCACATACTACATGGTGTGTGTAAAGCAACAGAACTTAACAAACAAATAGATGATTTAAAAAGTTTAAAAAAATTTACAATGTGTGTTTAGGAACTCATTATATAATTATCACACAAATAAATAACATTAGATAGAGCACATACAGCAAACGATTTTGTGTGAAATGCACACTTTACTTCTACAGGTTTAATGTTTATGTTTATGTCTATTTCCGTAATCGGTGTGGGAGTACAGTAGGTTTTTATAAATTCCAACTTTTCCAAACCTTTGACGTAAATCATATCTACATCCCTCGTAACTCTTTTGATAATAGAAGATTGTATAGTGGGGTGAAACCTTTACCCCAACTGGATAAAATGGTGGTGGTTTATGAGCCAATCTGCCTGTTTTTGGTATTGTAGAGGTAGCATCTCCATCTTGAATGGCGGTCGGAATAAAAAATGACTCTGCTGCTTACCATCAAAAGCTGCCAATTCCTTTACGATAAATTTATTCCGATCATCTTTGAATCCTTGAAAGTCGATAACTATGGACTTCATAGTGGTGGATGAATTTTTTAACTACACTTTTCGTTGAATATGCTTCTTGAAATCGTCGATTTTGTTGCTAAGTTCAGCTGCTTCACTGCTTTACTACCGCTTTCGCTTATGTTTTTATATGCAGTTGTGACTAAAGAAAGGGGACAAAATATAGGGTTAGAGCGGTATTTGGTTATCAGTATGGTTTTTGGTTATATGACCATTTATCAAAAAAACATACCAGGTGTCCAAGAGCACCCTGAACATAGGAGATTAACATGGGAAAACGGTTTTCATTTTTTTGCGCCTGTACGGTTGATTTGATTGAAAAATCGTATTAATGAAAGTTGTAGTACATATCAAGGACTAGTTTTTTGTATTTTTTTTCAGATCTCTAACTTGAGCCCTTTCGTCGTAAAACACGAAGAAAAATGCGAAAATGTAAACTTTTTACCTGCACTGTATACGCGGTTGTCGAGCAACCGTACCAGCAACAATGACCTGTTTATCCGTTGCTCGACAACCGCTTATTCAGTGCAGGCTAAAAGTTTAAATTTTCTCATTTTTGTTCGTGTTTTACGACGAAAGGGCTCAAGCTAGAGATCTGAAAAAAATACAGAAAACTAGTCCGTGATAGGTACTACAACTTTCATTAATACGATTTTTCAATCAAATCAACCGTACAGGCGCAAAAAAATCGAAACCGTTTTCCTACGTTAATCTCTTATGTCCAGGGTGCTCTTGGACACCTGGTATTTTTGTGACTTTTGAATATATTTTTGCGGCTAGATACCTAACCTAATTACATGAAAAATAAGCGGAAAACAACAACAATTATACGTTGATAGTGGAAAAGTGCAGCGTGAAATATGGATTGATAAGACATACCTAATTACATGTAAAAATTACTACGTAGACCCTGGTCAGAATATGTATGAATTGGGAATTACTTTTTAGATCATTTTTTCAGTATTTCTCCGGCTGCCGACCGAAAAAGAAAGTATTTCTCTCTCTCCGAAAAGAAACGAAAGTATTTGCCGTTGATATTCAAGGTTTTACCTTAAACGGGCTACAAGGTCCAGAATTTATTGCTAAAGAAGTTCCCATTTCAAATGGGTCACAAGTCAACCATTACCTGTTTGTATCTCCAATGACGTACGCATCCTTATCTGCTGCTAATAAGAAAATAGTCGGTCGAGCAACATTTAATTGCCATGGACTTCAATTTTCGCGCGGCAATATTAATTATAACCGGATAAATGATATAATTAAACGAGCACTGTACGGTTGTTATGTTTACGTTAAAATTGGTGCAAAGAAAGATTTCTTAGAAAAAATTATTAATGGTTCAGATATTAGCTCAAATATAATTGATATGTCATTGGATTGGTCCACACACCCAACTCAACCGAGTTACCCAAAATTTATGGAGCATTTACCAGATAAGCCATACGTTTGTAGTTTTCGCAATTGTATTGAAATACATGATTGGGTGTTTAATACACTTCCACAATAAAAAACAATAAGTACTTGGTATTTTTTTTATTTTCCACAGACACACATTAAGTACACTCTTCAATATTTTTTTATTTCCACACACACTTATTAGGTAAACTCTGCAAGCAGAGACTACACTGGCCTTGAGGAGAGGGTGGTCCATCTATATGAGTTCGATAATCCGGTCGATTGTAATGCATGAAACATGGAAACCTTGTCCTCAGAAGAAAATCCTGTCTATAGTGAAACGGTAGCTTGCCCCATATATTAAAATTCGTTGCACCCTTGTCTGATAAAAAATAAGTGGTAGGTCACGCAGTTCTTCCACAGTACACTCCTTTAAATTTAAACTACCACCAAATATTTTTTCTAACATGATTGCTCGAACGTCTAACTACTAATGTGCAACGGGGGATTGGGGGATCTACGAGGCAACGGGGGCACCACGTGACGTCACAGGTCTGATGTAACGGTTAGGATGTTCGGTGGGGGGGTTCCACACCATGTGACGACAGGTGACATTTGACAAGTGACATTTTACAGGTTAAACATCATTCACATAAACTTTATGGCTATTGCAACGGAAAGGTATGTGTACTGCTAAAGGTTAGGTACATTATAAACTAATGTACTGTTAACACTTATATACTGCGGAATTAATAACTTAATAGTAGTGCAAAACCTATCTAGCTTTTAGCTTTTACTCTTAAGTTTTGTCACCTTAATACAAGCAACCAATAAAGAGAGCCATTTCAGACGTTTGACACGTGTATTTTTGTTGTCAACTAACTGTACAAATTTCAAAAATATTAAAAAAATGATTTTTTTATTTGTTTATGAATGTCTGCTCAGTTTGTACCTAATTATCTCTTTTGAAACAAATAGTCGTCTAGACAATGATTACTATTATCAGTATGACGTTTATGTCTTGTGTTTCTGAAATCCTAACCTGATTCCTATTTTCTAATTTTAATTTTGAGTTTATTGTGAATGATGTCATTTGTCTTCTTGCAGTGCACTTGCCATTAACAGTACAAATGCACTGCATGTAATGTGAATGTTACTTTAGGACGTTCAATTCGGGGTTCCACATTTGACAGGTGACAGTGGGGGCGGGGTTCTACGTGACGTCACAGGTCACCGACCGTCCCACAACAATTGTTATCGCTGCAAATACACGAACCGAACTCGGTTATCGCCGCACACGAACCGAGCTCGCCTTGCGCCTTCACCATTTTATAAAAATGGTCCAGTCCAGAAAAACAGCACTTTCGACACTTTATCTGATTTTAGTCGGCTTCGCTTTTCCGTTAAAATCTGTCAAGCTTTTAAAAATACTCATTCACACGGAGCCGATGTAGCTGTTATACACAATTGCTTTTGAACTAAATCGTAAAGAAATGGATAAATTAGCCTCCGATCGTTCCACCACTTTAGAAGATTTCCTTGCCGATCCAGACAAGGTTCCTTTAAGTCTGAGTCTATTTTCAAAATTGCCGCTGATCTTGGGTTTTGGACTACATGTGTTTTTATCATTGAGTCAAAAGTGTCTCAAATGTTCGGTTTCAATTATGAGAATGTTGGATTTTTGCTCTGCTGTATATTAGATATTTGACTCGCTCCACTGGCTGTAGTTGGGAAAACTGATGTGAGTACTTGTAGCCTAGTTTTCAGTGTATCCACGGATTGTTTAAATTTTAATTTTACTTTATTTACTGTTGAATCCGTACTGCGTAAACCTGGGATCAAGAAACGTACTCTGTGTAAGGAGTTCATTTTCTTCATATGCAGAAAACCGATCATTTAGTTTTTCACGGAGCACTTTCAATAATTTTTTTCAGTTTGGTTTGGTATCCAAATTCGTAAACTTTTCATTATTAATGTGTTGATGCATTATTTTTACGAAGTAGAGTACTTTTGATATTGTAATAGATTGTTTTGCACTTATGTCTACAGTAATGCCATTAAACACCCATTAAATGTCCACCACGGTTGCCCGTACGTGCCGTTCCTCTCAGTCCAAATCGCCTAACGTGTTCAGGTCTTTATTTTTTATTGCTAATGTTGCGATAACTACTTTTTTATCTGCGATGCAACATGTCGTAAGTGAAATTCCATCTAGTGCCCACATCTTGCTTAAGTTTTAGATCAGGAAGGTCCATTTACTTCTGAATTTTCTTAAGTTTTTGTGATGCCGATGAACTACAATACTTTTAACTTTTCCAACAAGATTTTACCTTATAGCGTCAATCCAAGTTAATAGAGTTCGCAAAACATGACAGATGTCTTTAATTACACACTCTGACTGCATCGACTACATTTGCGGCATTATCTGTAACAACTGCAGTAATTTTGTTTATTTTCAACCAGGTATGTAATAACGTTATTTCTTATGTGTAAACCAGGTGGAAAGATGAAAATTACCTGCTTTTACTTTCCACCCGGGTGAATGTCAATATGCGTTTTATCATATCTGGGCTTACTTTTTATAGTTAAGAGACTGTGCCACCACCTCTGCAACAGCTCGCAGCTCAGGTGATAATGAGTAACATCTGCGCCTTCAGAAACCTCCATGTTAAAAGCACTTTAAGAAACGTTTCATCTCAAAATATTAAAGACAGAATAGCACAATAATGACGTTGTCAAGATTGTAAACAAATCACCAGTCGTTTATTATGGTTGAAGTCATAACTACTCGTGCACCTATACTACCTTATTGTTAGAGACTATTAGCAATCAATATTTCAACTGAACGATTTATTAAAAGTTCGATGAGATTTTGATAAATGGTTGAAAATAAAATAGTATACAAACCACGGTAGAAAGTTTAATTTCTGTCTCGAGATAAAGTTCACCTCGACTTCGTCTCGGCGAACTACCTAATTTCTCGACAGAAATCAAACCCTTTCCACCTGAGTATGTAATATACTATTGTCAGGTTCCATTCTTGAGTAAACTCCTGTAGCATAGCAGCTAGATTTTGGGATGTATCTGAATACTTGAAACAACCGAGTAAAAAAATAAGTTTCTATTTATGTGATTTGTATCATTTATTTAAAATATGTGATACTATGTTATATTACGTGATTAAATGTTTAGACTGTTATTTTCTTTAAAAAAGTGACTGTTTTTTAAGTCACTAGAAATCTGTTTAAGTTAAGCTTTGTTTTGTTTTATCAGATGTCTTTCGTCTTTGTTCGTGACGAAAAAATGTTTAAATATTATATAATCTTCTCATGTGTTACTTTTGGCTGTGAAATAAGTTCCTATCTATGTGATTTCTATCATCCATTGAAAATATGTGATGCAATGTAGTATTTATTACCCCCTTAATGTTGGACTTTGTTTCCTGTTTCTACATATTTTGAAAATGTTACGTGATGTTTAGACTGTTATTTTATTTAAAAAAGTGTTTGATGTTTTTTTTTTAAGTAACTAAGTACCTGTTTAAGTTAAGCTTTGTTGTATTTTATTAGATATCTTGTGTCTTTGTTTTTGACGGATTAAAAATTATTATGTTACTAATTATTTAAGAATTGTTTGTTTGAAATGTTGCTAGCCATTTAATTAATATTATAGGTATTTTGTATTTCGTTATTTTTTCAACCACTGAAGCTTTATAATATAAAATAAATTTAGAATTATTTGTGAAAGTATAGGTGCTTCGTCTTTTTTTAAAAATACCCATCTTATCCAGCAATAGCAATTTTTATTGTATATGCAATTTAATTGTGTACATACACAATTATTTTATATAGTTGGTAACTGCACACAATCAAATTGCATGTGCAATCCAAATTGCGTGAAGGTCATACAGTTTTAAAAAGCCAAACAATTTATTGGTACGTTTAAAAGTCCCGCCTATTGTCAAGCGGAGAAAAGCGGGATCTTTTTTACCGACACTATCGTTAACGCAGATTCAATACGCCGCCATTGTCGAGTACTGCTAAACGCTGTGACAACCACATATCATGGGATTAACCTCTCTTCTTAGTTATTAGTTTCTCTATGGTTTATAGTAAACGACCGGCGGATTACGCGCCCTTGATTTGGATAGAAGTTATTTTCTTATTCCAAATTCACTAAAACGAGAAGGCGTCTTTTGTCCTTCTCATACCACCAAAACAGGACTGTAATTTCTTGTTATATTGCGTAAAACTTCGGGTGGTACAACAAAACTATTGGTTTTGCAGTACACAGAGAAAAAAGAGTACAAATTGGGGGAGCGAAATGAACTTTATTCATTTGCGTTCAACTCTCTACAGCCAACAAACTATAACTAACTTCACGCACTTTTTCGTGTCGCGAAGGCGATCCTAAAACGAAAACAAACTAAAAATAGTCATAATTCGGAAATCAAGGTGAAGACCGTAGCGGTCCAGTTAAATAGTACAATTATTTTACATCGAAGCCGCGGTAACAATTTAGTTGGTACGCTACGTCGGTGCGCAGACAAAAACGGCCCCGTCTGGGCAATGTTGCCATTCATTTGAGCGAATTGCGAACAGCCCTGTTAACTGTTTTTATTCAAACGAACATTAATACTACGTGCGTTTTTTTTAACGCGCAACATAGGATTTTACGTGTTAAATTTTTAAGCCCATGTTAGACCATGTTATTTTGGAACTGCGGGTCTAAAACTTGACGGGTGTGTATTTAGTACCCTGAAGCTTAAGTAAGTTTACCAATTTGGTCTAAAAAGTGGTTAAAAACTGGCAAAAAATCATTTTTTTTTCGAAAAGATTTTATTGTTTCATACTCCCTGTATGCTTTGTTGTTCTTTGTTGTTTTTGATATCGGCAGGGCCGGTAGCAGGTACAGTGACATATTTTGACTGCATCATGGCCCGACATCTTTTGAACGTCAAAAGGGCATTTTATGATTGTTTGGAATACTGTTTGGCTTCAAACGGAGGTCACTTTTTCACTTATAAAAATACTTCTTTTGTTCTTAACTTTCTTGATATAAAGTTAATGATCACCCTGTTTTACTTTCTACGCCAAATTTTACCTGCTACCTGCCGTGCCAGTATCAAAAACAACAAGCACCTATCATACATACAGGGAGTATGGAAAGATAAAAAATTGTTGAAAAAAGATGATTTTTTGCAAGTTTTTAATCACTTTTTAGGCCGAATTGATAAACTTACTTAAGCTTCAGGGTACGAAACAGCCACCCATCAAGTTTTATACTTGTAGTTCCAAAATAACACGGTCTGAAATGTGCTTACAAATTTAACCCGTAAAATCCTATGTTGCGCGTTAAAAAAAACGCACTGTATAATTCCAATATTAACATTCCCTGAAAAGTGAAAATCATTGCAGTTTACAGTGGTCTTTTTTGTAACACAATATAACAATATCATCATTAGGTGATTCAGTAAACTGCATTGCTGAACCTCTAATGCTAATATGTCTTACGAGTATATGTAGCCTTGCCACGAACTTTCTAGGGTATTAGAAAGTGTAATTGAAATATAAGATATTCTTTTTCTATTAAATTTTATTAAAGACCTTTTTTCTATTTAAAGCAAAATTCCGCTCGCAAAGTGGAGGTTCACCCTTGAATTGTGTCGTTAGCACGTGGCAAGGAAGTACCACGGCATCACTCGACAAATGAGGAAACAAATGGAGAGTTAGGGGGGGGTTAAAATGGGCGCCACTGGCTCGACCGGCAACCAGATCCTCCGCAGCTGTTGTACGGGACACAATTCAGGGTTCAATCCAACCTTACGGACACTTAACAATTAGAAAGAAGTAGTAGTCCATATTCTTTCAGTGGAGTCGCAAGAGTACGAAAGGAAGGAAATGACAAACAGTCTTCTCCACAATACTTTATTATGACCTTAGATGGTAAGGTCTGCTCAACAAGTTTCGGTCACATAAATGACCATCTTCAGGAGCTACAAGAATAACCCACTTTACTTGGTGTACCAGAAGTTAAATGTTAAAAAACGAGAAAACGTACCTCAAATCAGTCGACCAATGTGACTACTGTCTTTTTACAAGGGGAGAGACAGAGAGACCCATGTTATGACGAAATAGTGAAATTAACATAGTTAAATAGGTGAACAAAGCTGTAAAATTTAACACATGTAACTATGAATTAAAAAGATTATGTGAAATTTAATAGTTACCTCATTATGGAGAAAAAAATAACTATAGCACATTAAATCAAAAAATTAATTAAAAATTAAACAAAAAACTTAAACTAGACCCATTTAGGGCTGGGTGAGACCCTAGGGGGGAAAAAAGAGCTTAACACTTGTGCACCATCCACAGAAGAGGCGATGAAACAGGAAACAAAATGGAGGTGCAAAAATTTTAAAAAATTTCACATTGATAAGCCGTTAATTTGAAGGCAGAGGGGGAACCGTTAAGAGGGGGTTACAATAAAATAAAATCAATAACTTAGCTGACAACAGGTAGGTAGTTCTGCAACCCACAAAGCAATTGAGGATTAACAATAGAACGGTTAAAAACCCGCAACCATTCATACCGCAGGTAGTGAAGTTGAAAGTAAACAATGCACCAAACCAGCAAACAGGTGGACAACGTGTTAAGCCAGATGGGGGTGGCTAATAGGGGTTCAAACAGGGTGGTAAAACTCGAGGAAGTGCCGACACCGACACACACCACGGTGAGGGAGGGGAGGTGAAAGAGGAGGTGTTAGGGTTGTGTAAAAGGGTATGTGATGAATTAAAAGGTTAAGGACCTAAAAAAGGAGGTTGATGTATGGTTAAGCTGATCATTCAGGCAGGTGCACCCACCATCACCAGAAGCCTTGTTAATCTCAAGCACCTCAAGGTGGTTAAGGAGGCTGCCCTTACCACACACATGAAGAATCTTGAAACCCTGTTCGGTGTTGAAGGTATGATCATTCTGACGAAGATGTCGAGAGAAATTAGATTTCATGTAAGTGGTATTTAGGCTGGGGTTGTTGGTGAACTTCAAGTACTCCCGAGTGTGTTCATGAATGTGTTCATGTGTTCTAGACAATTCCTTTCCCACTCCAAAGATCCTACTCCCCAACTCCATAAATCAGGCGTTTACCAACTGTCCTGTTGTACCCCAGGATGTAATGCTCTCTATGTTGGTCAGAAGCTATAAAATTTAACACATGTAATATGAATAAAAAAGGTTTAAAATTGAATAATTACCCATATAAAGATTTTGTGAATTTAAAAAGTTGTTTAAAGGGGGGAATAAAGCTATGAAATTTAACACATGTAATATGAATAAAAAAGATTTAAAATTGAATAATTACCTGATTATGGAGAAAAAAACCTGACACTACATATTTAATCACAAAACTAAAACCTTAAATTAGACCCATTTTTAAGGGCTGGGTTAGACCCTATGGGGAGAGAAAAGATAACTTTAGGTTTAATTCACCATCAACGGCAGAGGCGATCAAACAGGAAACAAAATGGAGATGCTAAATTTTTTTGAAATAACCGCAATGATAAACCGTTAATTCGAAGGCAGGGGGAGCGTTTAAGAGGGGATTACAATAAAATCAATAACCTAAGTGACGACAGGTAGATAGTTCTGCAACCCACAAATCAATCAAAGATTAACAATAAAAAGGTTAAAGCCGCAACCATTCATACAACAAGATTTAAAGTTAAAATTAGACAAACAATGCACCATACTAGCAAACAGGTGGCAAGTGGACAACGCAATGAGCAAGATGAGGGTAGCTAAGGGCTCAAATAAGGTGGTAAACCCCAGAAAAAGTGCGAACACCGGCCAACACGCTGTTGAGGGAGGGGATGGTGGAAGAGGGGGTGTTGGGTTATTAACC
Source organism: Ips nitidus (assembly GCA_018691245.2). NCBI lineage: Eukaryota > Metazoa > Arthropoda > Insecta > Coleoptera > Curculionidae > Ips > Ips nitidus. The sequence continues at coordinate 18,671,635 of CM042792.1, read as the reverse complement.
TACCGAAGTACGATATCACGGAACACACTGCTTCGTTTTTCTTTTGCAAAATTAATTCTTTGGTTTTATAATATAGCAACTAGCCTAATAATCTGTTAAAATAATTAACGCCTCGTACACGGTGATCATTTATAATGTTCTTGAATAACAACTAACTTATCTTAATGTAACATTTATAAACTTTTTTATTTTTCACATTAGAAAAAAATGAATAGAAAAGTTGTACGAGATGATTGCAGAATATATTGTTATTTATACAGGACGTTTCAGAAATGCGTGACAAGTCCAAGTTATATTTTCAATTTTCTAGAATTATCAAACAATTCTGAACATTTTTTTATAATATGTCCTTTACCTAAATGTAATAGTTTTCGAAATATTCGCATTTCCACTAAGCGGCTACATTCGAAAAAAAACAAGTTCTCGTTCTTGTAGCTGTGAATAATTAGTGAATTGGTGAATTAGTCATCAATACGAGACCACTATTCATGACCTTTTTATAAAGAAAATATCAATGATTTTATTTTGGAGTGAAATTCAATATCTGAAACAACTATAGATATAATAATATATAATAAAGCATGTAGTTTTCACAAATCAAATTGCTCAACTGGACCCCCGTTTTCTTCAATACATTTTGTTCACGCAAAAACATTTAGTGTGCTAATTGTGTGTGCTAAACAAAAGTGGCAACACCGCGCGCTGCTTCCAGACAGACTGTGGTGGCGTGATGTGGTGGCAGCAACGTAATTCTCGCATTATTCTCTCTCGCGAATGCAGACAACACACGTTCACGCATTTTTATTTACTTAGTTGTTGTATGTTTATTTTTCAACTTTAAATTAAACAATTTTAATACAGTCCACTCTCGTATATAATTCAATTTCACGACCAATCCACGATTCTACATATCCACGTCAACATTTGGACCTTCGACACGGATTTTCACGTAAAAAGATCCGTTGAAGCCTGCACCTTTGGACCGGCCGCATAGAAACACGAAATACGGCCTTCACACGAGCTCGACGCACAACACGACTTGGTGAAATTACACTGGAGAAGTTGGGACAACCACGGAGACATTTAGCTGGTGAGATCGTTGAATTTTCTCACTTCCTATTATTTGTCCATTTGTCAAGTTTCCTATATCGTTTTACCCTCACAAATAATCTCGTTTATCACGTAATGAGTGTTTTTCACGTTTGTTAAAATTGAACGTTTATTTATCGATTTTACCACGTATTTACCTCAATTGCACTAAAATGTGTACACGAATCTCGGTTGATTTTTGCATTTATGAATTATAGGTTGATTTTACGACAGTTTACCTAATCCACGTTTCATTCTCGAACTTAATCAGATATTCTCGTAGTACACGGCTCATTTGTTTCCTTATTAATCGATAAAAATGCCTAAAAAATCGAATATCAAATCTGTCGATACACAGTCGGCTATCGATCAAGAGTTTCTCGAATTTGAGCATGCTCGTGACGTCATTTGTAAGCGTTTATACCGTTTTGAAGAATTTTTAAAGTCAAAACCACAAAACAAGTTTGACATTGAAACCCGATTAAAGAGTATTGAGGAGGATTTCTCAGAATTTGATCGCATACAAACGCGTTTAGAATTTTTGTCTGGATCCGAGGATGATTCTCGAATTGACACTGAATCAATGTTTTATTCTTTTATTGCAGAAGCTAAGCAGATTATTTCTGATTTAAGCAAAACAGATATAAATAATTTTGCCCAAGTAAATACGCAAGCGCATTTGCCCAATATTTCAAGCGCCTCGAACACGCCATCTCTTGCCGCGTTTGCAAGGTTGCCAGACTTAGGATTGCCCACGTTTTACGGCAATTACGAAACTTGGTTTGGATTTATAGACGTTTTTAATTCAATCATACATAATCGAAAGGACTTACCGGACATTAATAAGTTTTTATATTTAAGGGTTTGCTGTAAAGGAGATGCTTTAAAACTTATTGACAGTTTGGAAGTCACTGGATCTAACTATTCTATCGCTCTCGATTTATTAAAAAACCGATATGCTAATGAAAAAGCTGTAATTAATTTTCACATTAACGAACTTTTATTTAAATTGCCAAAAGTAACAGAAGAATCTGCTGGTTGCATGAGAAAATTACTTGATAGGGTAAACCATCACATTTTGGCTTTAGATAAACTAAAATTGCCTGTTCAACACTGGGATGCTTTATTAATTCCAATTGTTCTTCAAAAATTAGATGAAATCACAATAAATGAGTGGGAATTAAAGCAAGCCACCAATAATTTACCATCTTTAAAAGAACTTGTTGAATTTTTAACAAAGAAAAGTTTTGTCATGGAATCACGAAATTATGATCACTCTTCGACGCAAAATAATTTAAAATATCGACAAACACAAAATAAAAAACCATCGTCATCGTTTCACACAAATTCTCGCCCGGAAACTCGTCAAGTATCATACTCATTGACAGGAAATGCTTTTAAATGTCAAGTTTGTGGGGAATCACATTTTATCTATCAATGTAGAACGTTTCAAAGCTACAACATTTCTCAAAGGTATGATCACATAAAAAAATACAATCTATGCAGCAATTGTCTTAGAACCGGTCACGACAGAGGCAATTGTAGATCTACAGGCTGCAAAGTATGCAACTTAAAACATAATACATTGTTGCATAGAGATAATAGAAACAATTCGGAAAATAGTATTAATTCCAGCAAAGTCACTACCTCTATAACGGAACACGACATGGTAGGGAGTGAGTCGTCACCAAATTGCTCTGATATTGTATCCAATAGTCAAAGTAATGTGCTTCTCGAAAGAAATGTTTCTAACATGCAAAATGTACATTTAAATCAATCGAAAAACTCGGTAACTAATTCAGCAACTGTTACATCACGAAACTTTATTGAAGGTATCAGGAATTGTAATGTTCTTGATTGTGTAGAATTGGTAGATTCAAATAATACAGTATCAGCCAGTTCAAGCAGCAAAAATAATTGTATAAATCGGCAAGTTTTACTGTCTACTGCTACAATTTTTATCCAAGATGATCAAGGTAATTATCAGCAATGTACCGCGCTTTTGGATAACGGTAGTCAATCAAACCTAATCACAAAAAGTTTATGTGACAAATTAAATTTGAAATTAAACCGCGAAATCATTAATTTATCTTCAGTCAATAAAATTGTTACTGACATTTTTTATACAACAGTCGCTATAATTAAATCCAGACACGACAATTACTCAAGAAAATTAAAGTTTTCAGTTTTACCATCGTTGACAGAAAGTTACCGCTTATTGGATTTGACAAATCTCAAATTTCATACCCTGATAATTTGTATTTGGCTGATGAAAACTTTAACGTTCCTAAGGTTATCGATATTATTTTAGGAATTGAAGTGTTTTATGAAGTAATTGGTAAAAACCAAATTAATCTAGGACATAACTTACCAGTATTACATGACACTCGACTCGGATGGGTGTTTGGTGGAAACTTACATTTTTTTGACACTCGACTAAACAAAGACAAAACACAGATTTGTAATTTAATAACTGATATTTCTAACCAACAACTACAAGACTTATTAACTCGATTTTGGGAACAAGAAGAACTACCCATAACCAAACATTTTTCACGAAAAGAAAAAGAGTGTGAAACACATTTTCAGAATACAACTCTCCGTAAACCTGACGGTAGATTCGAAGTTTCTTATCCTTTTGATAAAGAAATTGATGCTACATTAGGGGAATCTAAAAGCATGGCCTTGAAGAGGTATTTGTCTTTAGAAAACCGCTTAGAGCGAAATCACGATTTAAAACGACAATATTTTTCTTTTATGCACGAATACGAATTTTTAGGGCACATGACCTTAAAAAATACTTTAGACACTGATGAGTCATTTCCCGATAATTCATTTTTTTTGCCTCATACCGCGGTTTTGCGCGAAGAAGCTACCACTACAAAATGTAGGGTGGTATTTGATGCTAGTGCCAAATCATCTACCAACGTTTCACTTAACGATTTACTTCTCGTAGGACCTACAATACAAGAAGACCTTTTTTCAATTTTACTAAGAGTTAGATTAAGACCCATAGTGCTTAGTGCAGACATCAAAATGATGTACCGCTGTATATCGGTAAATCCAACAGATCGTTCATTTCAGCAAATTTTGTGGAGGTGGAATACCAATGAATCTATAAAAGTTTACAATTTGAACACCGTTACGTATGGTACAGCGTGTGCACCATTCCAAGCCACTAGATGTTTGATGGAATTAGCACATCAAAACAAAACTAAATTTCCTAAAGCGTCACAAATCATTGAAAAGTCATTTTACATGGATGACTTGCTTGTCAGTCTAAATTCTGAAGAAGAAGCACTCGAAATATACAAGGAACTTAATCACATTTTGACAGGAGCCCATTTTAAATTAAGAAAATGGTCATCTAACAACTTAGCTGTTTTGAACGACATTTTTGAGACTTCAGACGAACAAGACAAGGACAAACTAATTTTGTTTCACGAAAATAAGGCACTAAAACCCTTAGGTATTGTTTGGGAACCAAGCTCAGACATATTACAATACGCTGTAAATATTAAAACCGAATTTCACAAGATAACCAAGCGCGTAATTCTTTCGACTATTTCTCAAATATATGATCCGCTAGGATTAATAGGCCCAGCTGTTATAAAAGGGAAACTAATTATCCAAGACTTATGGCGACTTCATATAGATTGGGACGAAGAGGTGCCAAACATATAAAAACTACTTGGTCAGAATTGATATCTCAAATCAAATGTCTTGATTTAATTAAACTGCCACGTCATGTTATGATTCAAAATTCAGTATCACTAGAACTAGTAGGGTTCAGTGATAGTTCAGAAAAGGCATTTGGAGCCTGCATCTATGCCTGCTCCATAGATGGCAATGGTAAACGAGTATCCAGACTTTTAACTGCCAAATCCAAAGTGGCACCACTTAAAAAACTTACTTTGCCACGTTTGGAACTATCTGCCGCTTGTTTGTTGGCAAAACTGATGTTTCATTTGCAAGAAACCCTTGATTTACCTATTTCAAATACAACTTATTACACTGATTCAACTATAGTATTAAGCTGGTTGAAAATAGAACCCAGTAATTTGAAAACATTCGTCGCAAATAGGGTTGCAACAATCACCGAACTATCTCCAATAAGCAAATGGAAATACGTTACAACCAAACAGAATCCCGCTGATATAATTTCACGAGGACTAAATCCTAACGAATTATTAGGTAACTCCTTATGGTTTGAGGGACCCGAGTTTTTAAAACAAAAAGACTTTATCGGCTTTGACAATTCGCAACACGCTAATCAATTGAATAATCTTCCTGAATTAAAATCAGGAGCTGTTGTATTAAATTTGATAGATGTTAATCAAAACAATAAAGTGCAGAATAGTACTTTCACAGACTTGTTTGAAAAGTACTCTTCATTGCGAAAACTAACACGAGTAACTGCATACATTTTTCGTTACTTTAATCGTTTAAAACATAAGGTTAGACCAATATCTCGGACTATAACTTCTGAAGAGTTAAAAAATGCTTTACTAACGCTAATTCGACATGCTCAAATGAAGGACTTTAAGGAGGACATTTTGCAACTTAAAAAACAAAATCAAGTTAAATCGACCAGTAAACTCCTTAATTTGAATCCTTTGATTGATAAACATGGTATTCTTCGAGTTGGTGGACGGTTGGTGAACTCTGAACTGGACTTTGATCAGCAGCATCCGATAATCTTACCTTATCAACACAGATTAACTGAACTGATTGTCACAGATGCTCATTTAAAACATTTGCACGTTGGAGTTCAAAATTTATTGTCTATCATTAGGCTTAAATATTGGCCCATAAAGGGAAAGACTATCGTAAAGCGCGTTTTAAAAAATTGTATGAGATGTTGTCGAGTTAAACCAAAACCTGCAACTTTTTTAATGGGGGTTTTACCACGAACCCGAGTTACTCCATGTCGACCTTTTTTCCACTGTGGTGTGGATTACGCAGGTCCTGTGTTAGTCAAAGAAGGTACTTTGCGTAATAGTAAACGATTAAAATCATATATTTGCATTTTTGTCTGTTTTTCGACGCGGGCAGTGCATATAGAAGTCGCTAAGGACTTAACGACACATAGTTTCTTAAATTGTCTAAAAAGGTTTATTTCCAGACGAGGCAAACCTTCTAGCATTCATTCCGACAATGGATTAAACTTTGTGGGCGCAAATAACTATTTTCTAGATCTGTATAATTTACTTAATGACACGAAACATAATGAGACCGTTGCTACGTTTCTAGCTGATGACCAAATTAGCTGGAAATTTATCCCAGCTCGTTCCCCTCACATGGGAGGATTGTGGGAGGCGGCCGTAAAATCAGCTAAGTTTCACCTCAGAAGAGTTCTAGGAGAATCTGTATTATCCTATGAGGACATGTACACGCTTCTCGTGCAAATTGAGGCTTGCCTCAACTCTCGACCGTTACAACCTCTCTCTACGGACATAAACGACCTGACCCCGTTAACCCCGTCCCATTTCCTGATCGGCGACTCTCTACTCTCCCAGCCTGATGAAAATGTTACGGATGCTAAAATATCTTCCCTGGAAAGATACAAATTGCTTGCTAAAAAAACTCAGAGATTTTGGCAACGTTGGTCGAAAGAATATCTTTCTACCCTACAATTAAGGACGAAGTGGAAGAAAGACTGCGCAACTTCTCTACAACTTGGCAGTCTGGTTGTTCTGATGGACGAAAACACTCCGCCCCTACGGTGGGCAATGGCTCGAGTTGTCACTCTACATCCTGGAGCTGATGGAGTTATCCGAGTGGCAAGCGTTCGGTTACCAAGTGGAAATGTGGTAGAGAGGACCCTATCCAAGATCTGCCCGTTACCAGTGGAAGCTTTGGAAGAAGACTTATATGGAAATGGCAACCAAGGCGATGTTGAGAAAAATGCATCCGCCTGATTAGATTTTGAAACGCCCAGCCTTTCAACGGAGCCGGCAATGTTCACGCAAAAACATTTAGTGTGCTAATTGTGTGTGCTAAACAAAAGTGGCAACACCGCGCGCTGCTTCCAGACAGACTGTGGTGGCGTGATGTGGTGGCAGCAACGTAATTCTCGCATTATTCTCTCTCGCGAATGCAGACAACACACGTTCACGCATTTTTATTTACTTAGTTGTTGTATGTTTATTTTTCAACTTTAAATTAAACAATTTTAATACAGTCCACTCTCGTATATAATTCAATTTCACGACCAATCCACGATTCTACATATCCACGTCAACACATTTGATGTACGTTCTTCGTAACCTTTCTAACGCGAAGTGAGCGATTGGTTATAATCTTCATCCAGAATTTGAATTTCCATTCTAATAAGTTCTTTCAAATGTTCAGTATTTTCAATGCTATGTGCATTCACTCGATCTTTTAGCATTCCCCATAAAAATGCATCAATCGGCGTCAAGTCAGGGCTGTTAGGAGGCCATTTTATCGGTGCATCCCTCCCAATCCATTCATTGAACCGTTGACTTAGATGGTTTCTAACAGCTACGACACTGTGAGGTGGCGCGCCATCTTGTTGGAAAACAATGTTTCTCTCTTGTTCCAACGGAAGCTCATCAAAAAAGTCCTCTAGTTCTTGATGGAGACAATTCAAATAAACATCTCCGTTTAAAGTAATGGTAAAGAAATGGGGACCTATTATTTTGTTATACAGGATAGCACACCAAACATTGACAGTTTGGCGACCTTGAAATTCCCTGTAGCAGTGGGGATTTACTGTGGCCCACTGTCTGGTGTTTTTCCTGTTAATCATACCGCTGGTCGCAAATGATGACTCGTCGGTCCAGAATACATTTTTTAAATAATTGTTATTCAAGTTATTTTTTTCCAACATGGTTTGGCAAAATTCAACTCTTTTTTCCCTTTGTCTCGGCGTTAATTTTGTTGTGGGCCTTATTTTGAATGCTTTATATCCTGATTTCTTGAGAGTGTTTTGTATCCTCCCATAAGAGGTATTTTTTGAATCGCCATGCTCTTCTTCCAATTTCTTCGATATTTTTCTCAGAGAAATGTTTGGATTTTCTTCAACTTTTAGCAGAATATTCAAATCCATATTTTCATCTCTTTCCATTGTTCTTTTTCGTCTCAATAGGCTGGATGTTTGTTGAAATTTTTCATAGATCCTATAAAATGTTTTCTTATCTGGAATATGCATCCGGGGGTTAATTCTATGGAGTGCCGTTTGAGCAATTTTAACGTTATTATTTGTTTTAATAAATATTTGCAGAATAAATTGTTTTTCTCTTTCGGAATAAGGCATTTTAATAAAAATAATGTTATATTCCCGCAACGTGTAACTGTCACTACTGTCAGTAATAAACAAAGTTTTTGTTTTTTCGTGACTGCGTAATTCACCGCCACCTAGAACTGGAATCTATCGAATATTTTCTAGAATCTAGCAGCTTAGTGGAAATGCGAATATTTCGAAAATAGGTATAGGACATATTATAAAAAAAATGTTCAGAATTGTTTGATAATTCTAGAAAATTGAAAATATTGTCACACCCGTGTTAGTAGTTACGGTGCACACCCAGTAACCACCATAGTCAGCAAGGTTAGCGTAATGAGGTCGCTGACGAGTATAAAATATGCACCGTAGCTCGGCTAAGGCACCGAACTCTGGGGTCATCCCCAGAGGGAGGTCACTGGTCTCCGGGTTGGTCGGCGAGCAACATTCCCTAACTTGAAGTGGTGGGTCGGCTCGCTACCCTCTCAGGATCCCAGGCTGAAAAGAGAAGGGTTCTCTCGCAACTTGAAGTGACCGTTAGAACCCTTAACCCTGTCAGTTGTTTACTTGGTCTTTTGGTCACCTCGTACAAGAACACCTTTGCGTGCCCCTTTACGGTGTAGCTGAAGGGCTAAAACCAAACTCACCCTCCCCGAACTCTCATGCGCTCAACGACGATTACGGCCGTGTTGGCCCTTCTATTCTGGGGGTAAGAATAACCCCTCTTAAGTGTTTATTTTACATCGTTTATAATAAATAAGGCTTACCTGTAACCAGAGTTGTTTCTCTACCATCCCTTACTACGCACCCCTAAACGTGACAATATATAGGGTGTTCCATTTGAAAAAATATAACTTTGACTTGTCACGCATTTCTGAAACGTCCTGTATAAATAACAATATATTCTGCAAATAGCTTGCATCATGTCGTATAACTTTTCTATTCATAATTTTGAAAAATAAAAAAGTTGAGAGGGGGGACATTATAAATGATCACCGTGTACATATCATATTGTTCTCATTAACTAGGTATTAGTTTGTCCCACGAGGCGCTCTAAATTGACCAAATCCAACACTGCTCCTCCAAATCCACCTTTTTGGGAAAGCATACATGTGACTAATGTCCATTTATTGGTTTTAACATCAAACTCTTAGACCGAATTTAAACTGTCATGACAGTTATTAAAACCTCCAACAGCCAATAACCGACCATTCAATGATACTGTTACAAAGGCTTCATAGCCAGATTAAGATTTCCTGAAATTTAGGGAAAAACGAGGTCACTATATAGAATTTCCCTAAGTTTAGGGAAAAAGTGCACAACGTGACAACACCGCATCCTAGGGGTGTCCCAAACTTACCCCGCTAATACGAAGTCTCAACCCTCTAGGCCTTAAAATAAGGAAGTTACCCATTTAACCCCATGTAAAATGCAAATCCACAAAACAGCTACTTTTGGACATGTCTCGGTATCTTTAAACTTGGATTGGCGCATCGGATGGAATGTTCGCCATACAATAAACGTTTACTGGACGTATAGCGGGAACATTCTGTGCATACAGGAACATTCGAGAATCGATCACCCACACATATACAGGGTGTCCCACGACGAAAGACATCGATTGATATTGGAAAAAGTATAAATAGGAAAGTTTTGAAAATTTGGCAGGATACTGATGTGGGCATGCCCAATCCAACTAAAATATTTTCAAGATGGTTGCACTTCCGCTTATACCGGAAGTCGATCACAACTTTCTTATTTTAAATAGAACACCCTATATATTATTACATATTTGGATTCCTCGCAAAATTCTGACCAACTTTTGTATAGAATGCCCTATCCCTATCTCTAGCCGTTTTCGAAATATTTGATGTTTTTCCAAAAAAGTGACAGTTGCAACGCTCAACATATTTTTGTACTATGTTAAAACCGTATTTCATTTTGCAATGAAACATTGGGATATTGTAAATAAAGGATCGTTTTATTAAACTGAGGATGCGTAATGACCCATTTGTATACAGGGTCGTCAAAAAAAAAATCATAAACTTGCCACTAAAAAAAATGATAAAATCTCAAGTTTATTAAATAGAAACCCACATTTTTTTATGACGGAATCATTTTGAGCCTTAAAAATTACTATAAGTTTCAATTTACTTGCCTATACCTAAATCCAACCCATTTCGCTTTATTTGAGAATAAACATTTTTTTATTATGCTGCACGGGTGGGATTATGTGGTGTTTCTAGTTTGGTCATGCTTTTTGACACACGGTGATATTGGAGACCTGCAGGGCATGTTAATAACACTAGTTTTGAGTGTTTTGACAACTGCAAATATGCCGTCGCGGTTACGTTATTCAAACCAAGATTACTTAAATCTGTTTATTATTTACGGAAAATGTGATAAAGTTGTGAGTAGAACATGTGAGGTATTTGCCGCTCGTTATCTAGAAAAACCAAATCCATCACCAAAAGCTGTCAAGCAAATAATTGAAAATTTTAAGAATACGGGATCTGTGAAGAGAAAAGCTATTAAAACAAAACCAATCCTTAATAATACAAATGTAGAAATTGCAATTTCTTACCAACTTTTGTGTACAATGCCCTATTCCTATCTCTAGCCGTTTTCGAAATATTTGATGTTTTTCCAAAAAAGTTATAGTTGCATTGCTCAACATATTTTTGTACTTATATTAATAATTAATTTAACAAATGTTCGAAATTTCGACCTTCAGCTTCGTGACACTTTGCGCACCTTAGGATCAGCTGCTCTCGCATATTTGCAGTTGTCAAAACACTCAAAACTAGTGTTATTAACATGCCCTGCAGGTCTCCAATATCACCGTGTGTCAAAAGCATGACCAACTAGAACACCACATAATCCCAACCGTGCAGCATAATAAAAAAAATAGGCAAGTAAATTGAAACTTATAGTAATTTTTAATGCTCAAAATGATTCCGTCATAAAAAATGTGGGTTTCTATTTAAAAAACTTGAGATTTTTCATTTTTTTTAGTGGCAAGTTTATGATTTTTTTTTGACGACCCTGTATACAAATGAGTCATTACGCACCCTCAGTTTAATAAAACGATCCTTTATTTACAATATCCCAAAGTTTCATTGCAAAATGAAATACGGTTTTAACATAGTACAAAAATATGTTGAGCGTTGCAACTGTCACTTTTTTGGAAAAACATCAAATATTTCGAAAACGGCTAGAGATAGGCATAGGGCATTCTATACAAAAGTTGGTCAGAATTTTGTGAGGAATCCAAATATGTAATAATATATAGGGTGTTCTATTTAAAATAAGAAAGTTGTGATCGACTTCCGGTATAAGCGGAAGTGCAACCATCTTGAAAATATTTTAGTTGGATTGGGCATGCCCACATCAGTATCCTGCCAAATTTTCAAAACTCTCCTATTTATACTTTTTCCAATATCAATCGATGTCTTTCGTCGTGGGACACCCTGTATAAACCGACCGAGCCGACGGACAGTCAGTTGTGAAATAACAGTGGCGCGATAAAGCAAAGAACGAAGTAGTGAAGTGGTAAAAGTGACTTTAGTGGTTTAAAAAGTGATTTCTAGTGTTGTAAATTGTTGTGTAATTAGTAAATAAAGTTTGTTGAGTTTATTCAAAGTCTCACTTATCAAATGAACCCAGTAAAGTGTAACAATACTAATTCATGATGGTACCTTATACAGGGTGACTTACTAACCCTAGTGGCTCTGGTACTGGATCAAAACTTTTTTCAGTTCAAAAACACCTTCTATTCACAGTCCGGGGGCCTGGCTATGAGTTCATGTCTTTTCCCTCTACTAGCAGAAATTTTTATGTCCAACATTGAACCTTCCCTAGAATCCTACCGTTCCTTCAATAAAATAGTCTTTTTCAAAAGATATGTGGATGACATTTTTTGTATTTTTGACGGGTCCCCTAATGATCTTCAACAACTATTCAATATTGTCACGATCTAATTTTTAGTCGTAACGCGGGGACGTGTAGGCTGGGGTCGTAGTCGAGTTTACTCAAAGATTGGATAACAAAAACAACAACGTTTATTCATAGAGAAACTAATAAAGAAAGATTAAATGATAACTGAATTTATAAAAAGCATTGTCAGACATAAGTTGGTTTAATTCAAATTATAGAGTTTGTACTTACAGGATAATTAATTCACAAACCATTTTGGACGAGGGTAAGTGTCAGGGTAGAGTTCCCTTAACTTTCGCGACCGAACCGTCTAGTTTCGCGGATAATTTCTAACTAACTTCTTTCCAAATTTCTCGGCTATTTATTGTGGTATTGCGATCCCTTAGTCAGTTCAATTTCTTAATTGCTTGTCTAAGCACTTGGATCATTGTCCGAACAATTGATGACTTATTGCTGACTGGCGATTGCAACACCTTAGCTAGTTTCCGTTCTAAAAGGTTCAATTGCTTACTCTTCAATTTGAGTGGTCAACGACTTGTTTCGGTCAGTGGCCGATTATTTGCTGACTAAGTAATTAACGTATTGGTAGTAGTTAGTATTAAATTAATTAACGATAATCTACTTGTGACACATTCCCCCGGCCGACAAAAGGTAGTCTCTAGCTGTTCACAATATTAATTATTTTGACAGAAAGTTCACTAGGCAAATTTTCTAAACAAAATTAATTAAATTAATGATACTTTCAAGTTTTTAATTATGGTGGCAATGTAACAGAAATTTGACACCACAAATCTTAATCTTATAGCAAACGAAAAAAGAAAAAAAAAGATAATGATAATATAGAACAAAGAGGTAATATAAAAATATCCTTAATGGATTTTCCCCCTTATTACAACAACACAAACAAAATTTATCGTAGTTACATTTAAACACTAACCAACAAAGTATAGCCCCTAGTTTTTCACAGAATTTAATTAAAAAATAAATCATAAAATTTAATATCTATGGACTCAAGTTCCAATAGGTGGATATTTTGAAATTATTCCTATCATATACGTCAATTAGAAAATATAAAATTTCTGTCTTTACACTAGTATGACGTTCATACCATTCATAATGAAAAAAAAAAGGAAACATATTATTACAATAAAAAATAAAAATAAATGGTCTTTGTTGTCTTCTTACTTCTATAATATATATAAAAAAAAACTTAGTGTCTCTATGCTTTAACACTGAGGCGGGAGACTTTTCACTCGCGATTCACTAATATTCCGCGCACTATTGTTTGTTCGGGGATTCTATCTTCTCTTCGCGGCACTTCACTGCACTAAACGCGGATTTTGAAGACTGCACTAAACGAAGATTTCTAAACCAGTTCAGCAGGTCACAAAATCACTTGCGTACTTTAGTACACTCTATTTGGGCTAATACTGTTTCGCCTTGGGACAGTGAGCGTAATTCTTTATTTTCTTTTAATTCGAGCGTAAAAATTTTTGATTCTGTAGAGCTTTTATTTTCGCCCATCTTAGTCATTTCAATTCTTTCTTTTTCTTTTATAGGCGATTTCGGATTTCCACGGCGTCTGCTTTTCCTGCAGTGTACTACGTATTTTATTAGTTTATGTGCTATAATAATTACGAAAAGAATGAGGCACGCACAAGTAGTATAAAAGAATACATCATGTACATATTCAGAGGAGGTTTCCCCTTTTTTGTCTGCTCTTGCGGCAGTTACTAAATTTGACGCTACTATTACTCTATTTTGACTTTGTATCAAATATACTATAAGAATTGACAATATGATATTCCACACCAGGAATATTGTGTCACTGTGCAGACCGTATCTGTCACTATAAGTATTCTCTTGGCTTATGTCGTCAATTTGGTCGATTACTGTCCTGACTAGATTCTCGTTGCTAGTCAGATTCAAGTGCGGTATTTGCAGGGACCAATTCGCATTTAAACATTCTTCTATGTTTTTATAAGTGGGTACATTATTTGTTATTTTAGGGTTAAGTATGAAAGACTGTAGGTTGGACCATGTCGCTGGGATAATGTGGATAGCCATTGGTTTGAGAGTTACGACGTCGGGACAGGGAAAAACGCTGAGGAATGATAGTTTTGCCTTGCGCTATCAGTTTGCAATTACAGGGCAGTTTTATCTTAATTGAGCCCTGGTGGCTGTAATTTTTTGGTATTGTTGAACTGGTTTCGCCACATTGACAATAACAGGTCTGTTGTTTAAAACGACTCTCTAACAATTCCCAAGCAATTCTATAATTATCTGCTGTAATTTCCAAAGATTCAACTATTTTTCTTGCATCTCTCCCTGTAAAACTGTCTAAAAGATAATAGAATCTTTGAATATCATCTAAGAACTGATTTTTTAGATATAATAGTACCAAAAGTTTCTTTGAATTGCATCCATTTTCCATAGTCACCGTCAAACTGAGGTAGGTAAACGCAAAAACAAGATGGTTTTAACTTAATACTATATGTCTTTCACTTAAATACTCTATTTATCAGAATTATCAATAAGCTTATGAGACCCGAATACTTTAGAATCATGTCGTAAATGAAATACGGGTTGAATGCAACAGAGAAATGTTACGTTTATGATGATAAAAATATATAATTTTCTTCCTGAAAAATGGCGTGTAATGACTTGGAATCGCCTGAAAAGTACTTTAAAACATTTTTTAATTGACAAAGCGTTCTACAATCTTGACGAGTTTTTTAATAGTGACATGGAGGAGCTAAATTGTTATTCGTAAATCTTGTGACGTATTTTAGTTATTTGTATTGTAATTTTAATTAACGGATTTTAATTATGTTTAAATTGTTTTCATGTACCTACTTTGCCTGTATTGTGTGACACTGTTCTACGCCCATTTGGGTTTTGAATAAATAAACAGTATCTATCTATCTATCTATCAAACCTAAATTTGGTAACTTTGCACCACCTTGGCCCATATTACCAGATAAAAATGGAACACTTTGAAACATGTTTTGATTTTGATAAAAATTATCAGGACTATGCTGTTTGCTTGACTTTATTATTTAATTGATTTAAACATTCTTTTGCTTGTGCTACTACATCATAAAACCGATCTTCAAAAGTAAGATCAACAACAAAGTTTTTATCCAACAATTCAATTCCAAATCGATTTCATTAACTTCTTCCAACAATTGTTCGATTTTGTCAGTACGCATTCGAAGTTGTATTATTGCTTGTTCGTCGTCTTTATTCACTTTTCAAAAAAACTCACAAAATTTTTGAAAATTGACGTTCACATTGATTTCGTTTCGCTACCAGACGATCAATAGCTTCATCATTAGGCCTATTTGACTCTGAATTTGATTTATCTGTTTTTTTACCATTTTGTTAACAGGCATCACTTTTGCATAATAAAATAAAGATGTGACAACATCGCAATCCTAACGCCGAACGCGACAGCCTCGCGACGCGAAACAGCGCCCCGTACGAGCTATTTATTAACTTACGATTTTACCGAAAGAATGAAGGTCGTCGCGACAAAGACACCACGTTCTTTCTAACTTTCCGATTTTCTTTGCAACACGCTATGATATCAATCTCAAGCAAAGGCAGAAACGAATTTATGTATGGGTTTAATGGTAACAAGGAGGAGACTTTACCCATTAAGTAACCCCGCCGGCCATTCGATATACCGAAACACAGCCACTATCGATTTATTTATTGATTTACGCCGAAACTCGCTTATACGGCTACGAAGGACCAAAATGTTGATTGTGCCTTAGCACCTTTCTCTTCTCGATTTAAACGCGAAATTGTTACTAGAAAATAACTTTATTGATAAAAATGCTGATTCGCAGATTAACGATGCACGGTGGCCGACGGTGGTTCAAAGACAACATGGCCGTAATTCAAAGTCAACATGGCCGTAATTCAAAGACAACATGGCCGTAATTCCGTACAGTACAAGATTTCTTTCGGCGTTGCCAACAGTTCCATAGCGTGTCATCCGCAAAAAGGTTAATAACCGCATTATTAAATATTCTATATACATCATTTACATATATTACAAATAACAAGGGCCCCAGTATACTCCCCTGTGGAACACCATACTTACTAACTACCCTACTAGAACAAATATTGTCACCCAATTGAGTCCTATGATATCGGTTTTTAAGGTAGTCCTCGATCCAGGCCAGTGCTGCACCCACCACACCATAACATCTCAGCTTCTTCACCATAACATCCCGATCAATTGTCTCAAATGCCCGCTTTAAATCGACAAAAACTGCCAGCACCACATTCCCTGCATTAATATTGTCACGATCTAATTTTTAGCCGTAACGCGGGGACGTGTAGGCTGGGGTCGTAGTCAAGTTAAACTCAAAGATTGGATAACAAAAACAACAACGTTTATTCATAGAGAAAGATTAAACGATTACTGAATTTATAAGAAGATAATATAAAATAAATAAAAAGCATTGTCAGACATAAGTTGGTTCAATTAAAATTATCTTGTACTTACATGATAATAAATGCACAAACCATTTTGGACGAGGGTAAGTGTCAGGGTAGAGTTCCCTTAACTTTCGCGACCGAACCGTTTAGTTTCCGCGGATAATTTCTGACTGCCTTTCTTCCAATTTTCTCGGCTATTTATTGTAAGGTATTGCGATCCCTTAGTCAGTTCAATTTCTTAATTGCTTGTCTAAGCACTTGGATCATTGTCCCGAACAATTGATGACTTATTGCTGACTGGCGATTGCAACACCTTAGCTAGCTTCCGTTCTAAAAAAGGTTCGATTGCTTATTTTGCAACTCAAGTGGTCGACGACTTGTTTCGGTCAGTGGCCGATTATTTGCTGAATAAGTAATTAACGAAATCTACTTGTGACACATTCCCCGGCCGACAAAAGGTAGTCCCTAGCTTTTCACAATATTAAGAAAGTTCACTATGCAAATCTTCTAAACAAAATAACATTAAATTAATTATACTTTTAAATTTTTAATCATGGTGGCAATATAACAGAAATTTGACACCACAAATTCTAATCTCTTTCTTCAAATCTTAATATAGAACAAACATAAAAATTTCCTTAATGAATTTTCCCCCTTATTACAACACAAACAAAATTTATCATAGTTACCTGTAAAAACTAATCAACAAAGTATAGCCCCTAGTTTTTCACAGAATTAAAATTAAAAATATCCCGTTTCATACCCCAAAAAGAAAATTATAAAAGAAAACATATAACAATCGGAATAAAAATAAATGTTTTTGTTATTTTCTTACCTCTAGAGTTTGTAAAAAAAAAAACTTAATGTCTCTATGCTTTAACACTGAGGGGAAGACTTTTCACTCGCGATTCACTAATATTCGCGCACTATTGTTTGTTCGGGGGATTCTATCTTCTTTTCGCGGCACTTCACTGCACTAAACACGGCTTCTGAAGACAATTTGGACGGTGTTGGAGTCTGGAACTAACTACATATCTGTTTACTGCTCTGGATGTGCAAGTGGAACAATTCCCAGAACTGTATTTTTCACGATTGCCATGGTGTGTGGTTCGTGATCTAATTAGTGACGAGCCGGAACGGGACTGAATTATATCGGGGTGACCACAAGGGTACACCGCAGGTATCCATTTGTTAGTTATATGGGGCTGAGGTGACCGCATGGATACACCTCAGGAATTATGATTTATATTATTATATTTGTATATTATTTCATTATATTATATTATATTTGTATATTATATTATTATATTTAGGGTTAAGGTCACTGTGAGAACGTATCTCAACCAATTTAAACCTTCGAACCTTCGGGACTGCATTCCTCCTGCCCATGATACATAAATTGTTTGAAGGGCAATTTGAGACCATCCCCGTGGCGGGTCACTACGGCTCAATGTAGTTATTCCTACCGCGACCACGGTCACAAACCGACTCGACCTGGTCGCGGTCTGACGTTCCCTGGTTGGTTTTTCATCGTCAGCGTTTCCAGTCTCCTGTGCCTGTTGCTTTTAGCTTTTGCTGATTACCGTTTCCATTTCCAGTGGCGTGTATTAGTTTTTACCGAGTCTGGTCCAAAGCCTTGTTTGCTCTTCATTTTGTAGTGGCTTCCTTTTGGCTTCTTCGCGTAGTAACTCCCGTCAGTGTTAAACGCAACGTATTAATTGCTAATCTTAATGTCTAACATTCCCGTTATAATCATAAAATCCCTTGTAAAATATATAGGCATATTGGTATAGTAGCCTTAGTTAAGTTTATACACTAAAAAAAAAATCCCTTTGTTTTTCTTAAATATAATATAAAACCTACATTATAAATTGTCTATTTGTCTGTCACTGGTTTTGTTTTAATACATTGTAAAGGCTTACTGCGATTCTTCGAAAACTTGCAATATGCTTATCAAGCGCTGCTTGCCCATATTATTTCATGTGAAAACAGTTAACGTCCTAATATTGAAACTTTGTAATCTTTCTGTTACGTGCCCCGTTTGACTTTTATAAAGTCTTCAAGTTACATTTTGCAATCGTTTATTTATTACATTTAGCAACTCATATAATTTTTGAAATTGTAAACCCGTGGAATTTAACGCCCCATATTTTGACTACGGTACTTAATTACCGCATATGCTCGTAGTGTATTTTTTTTGCCCCAATATACTTTTTCTTTCATTTGCCCCTTATTATTTTTATATAATTATTTTGTTTCTTTACATACCATTATGTAATTATTAATCTTCGCGCGCGCTTTTTATTAATTATTCTCGTATGCTGGATTGTGCAAGTTAGAAATGAAATAACGATGATATTTATTCATCAGCAGTTTTTTGTGAACGTTCGTACCGCGATGACTTAAATAACAAAGTGATTGTCATCCGCTTGCAGCATAGGAAAGAATTAATTGTAGATACATGTATCATTTTTTCCTTTTTCCGTTACTAAGGAAAATCACTTGCGTACTTTAGTACACTCTATTTGGGCTGATACTGTTTCGCCTTGGGACAGTGAGCGTAATTCTTTATTTTCTTTAATTCGAGCGTAAAAATTTTTGATTCTGTAGAGCTTTTATTTTCGCCCGTCTTAGTCATCTCAATTCTTTCTTTTTCTTTTATAGGCGATTTTGGATTTCCACGGCGTCTGCTTTTCCTGCAGTTTACTACGTATTTTATGAGTTTATGTTCTATAATAATTACGAAAAAAAGGAGGCACGCACAAGTAGTATAAAAGAATACATCATGTAGATATTCAGAGGATGCTTCCCCTTTTTTGTCTGCTCTTGCGGCAGCTACTAAATTTGACGCTACTATTACTCTATTTTCGACTTTGTATCAATTATACTACAAGAATTGACAATATGATATTCCACACCAGGAATATTGTGTCACTGTGGCGGACCGTATCTGTCACTATAAGTATTCTCTTGGCTTATTTCGTCAATTTGGTCGATTACTGTCCTGACTAGATTCTCGTTGCTAGTCAGATTCAAGTGCGGTATTTGCAGGGACCAATTCGTATTTAAACATTCTTCTATGTTTTTATAAGTGGGTACATTATTTGTTATTTTAGGGTTAAGTATGAAGGACTGTAGGTTGGACCATGTTGCTGGGATGATGTGGATAGCCATTGGTTTGAGAGTCACGACGTCGGGACAGGGAAAACGCTGAGGAATGATAGTTTTGCCTTGCGCTATCAGTTTGCAATTACAGGGCAGTTTTATCTTAATTGAGCCCTGGTGGCTGTAATTTTTTGGTATTGTTGAACTGGTTTCGCCGCATTTGATAATCGTTGTAGGGTCGGGGTTGGTAATAATGTATGTTTCTTCTGCTATTTCGGAAATTATTAGTGAACTTGACGTGTGGCAGTTCATTGGACAGAAATGACTCAACTCTTGTACCGTACATCCCTCGTACAGTTTATCTTGCACATTCAGGACCTTGGGTATTATCTGATGAGAATCGTGGGATGAAACATAATTTATCGTGATAAGGTTTACATTGGTGTAATCCGGAGCCAGAAATTTGACGTAGACTTTTGATTAACTTGGGTGGGTTCGTTGTTTACTGCCAAAAATAATGTTTGATGTGGTATTGTGCAAGTTTGGTTAAACCACGCAAAGGGTGAGGTTACTAATTCGAAAAGGTCCCAATGTTGATTTTTCTGTATCACTGGTATTTTGACTAATACTAGAATTCTGTTTTGGAAAAATGAGCATTATGAAATTGGGAGTTCATAATACGTGGAGATCTGTTTAAGAGGAGATTGCAATGTCTTGCTCGGATTTTCAATCTCTAATTTTAGTTTTTTCAAAATCGTTTCCCAGAACCGATGGGTTAATGATAGAGGGTGGGATTTTATGGTCCTTACATTGGTCAAGGATGGTGTGTCTTCGTAAGGCTCTTGTTATCACGATAATTCGTTTGAGGTTTTGAAATTCATTGTATGCCAGGATTGTGGTAAAATTGGCTTGGTGTCCCAAATTCATTATTTGTCGACGAAGTTCGTTTGTGCTGCCTTCTATGTATTTTATTCTATTTTCTGTTTCTTTTGAACGATGACCGTATAGCTTTATCGTATTCCTTAAAATGCATAGAGTTTTCGCTAATCTCTCTTAATGTGTTTGAAAGCCCTTTTCCTAGTGTGTTGAGTCGATTTTTCATTCTCTCTTTATTTTCCGTTAGAAGTGTAAGTTTCTTCTCTGTAGCCAAACCACAACACCACGCGAACCCTTCTCCGATAAAATCTAGTGCCCTTTTTCCTCTAAACTGGCTATACTCTGTTTTCTCTCCTTTTGAGTGTTTATCCATTGATTTTATACTCCAACTTTCCTCAAATAAACTGAATTCCTGCGTAAAGGCTTCCGATATGTTGGTCTAGATGATGCTGGAATATGCATTCTTCGCTGCTTTCTTAGCATTGTGTTTTTTTAATGGTTTTTTGGCTCGTAAAGCTGGCGTCAAAACTTTCATCCCAAGTCGTCTCGTATTTTAGAGGTATCGTTGCTTCGTAGGTTATGGTGTTTGACAGCGGTTTCCAAAATGCCCCTGCGCCTCACTTCCACATGATATTCCAGTCCCTCATATTGGTATAACAGGGTTGTTAATCTACACAAGATAATAGGATTAATAAGTGGAAAATTACTTCCCTAATATGCTCAAGCCTATATATAAAAAAAAGTATAAAAATTAGAAGACATTATGTGTTTAATTGTTCGCAAAAGGGTTCCGAGTGGTGGCTGTACATAATTTCTCCTACTAATTCTTTCGGGATTACCAACAATTTACTACGACCTGTATTGTTACTATTTATCTTGTATAGGACCCCATTTTCCAGTCTAAAGTTCTTGGCCCTTTTCGCTAGTCCAATACTTGCGTTTTCCGGGTGTTCTACAGCTTCCACTAGGTGCACATTTTAGGGGTAATGTGCACCTAACACTCATAAGTACACAACGTAATAGCTGAAGTCGCTATAAGAACACAAATCATTGTTGTGCATGTTTACATCACCGCAACATAATAAGAAACCTTTATTTCGTTTTAACAGGTCGCTTGTAAGAACAAACCCTATGTGTCACTTTTATTATACAAAACTAAGCTACGTTATCAGGTGTTTATACCAGTTCGATTATTTCTTTTGTTTCATATTCGCTAGTTTTCTTAACAAACAAACAAAAAATTGAACGCATTTTTGGTTTTAATTTTTACTTTAAACTAGAACTTTTAAAGTTCGATTCTTCTTATTTCAAAGATCTTATTTGAGTCACTAGCCCTTTTAACAAAAAAAAACATTTTTTTTTTGACAAACGTTGTTATTAATGTCGTCCAACCTGTCTTAGCATGTTTGCTGCAATTTACTAACTCTGTATATTCTTTCATAGTTCAAACTTTCTTCTTTAAAGTTGTACATACTAATTATGACATACCCGGCATGTAGGTAATGAAGACCTACATTTAGAAATACCCGGCGTGTAGGTAATGAAGACCTACATTGAGAAATACCTGGCGTGTAGGTAATGAAGACCTACATTGAGAAATACCCGGCGCCTCCACCAAGTTGTCACGATCTAATTTTTAGTCGTAACGCGGGGACGTGTAGGCTGGGGTCGTAGCAAAGTTAAACTCAAAGATTGGATAACAAAAACAACAACGTTTATTCATAGAGAAAGATTAAATGAATACTGAATTTATAAGACGCATTGTCAGACATAAGTTGGTTCAATTCAAATTATCTTGTACTTACATGATAATTAATTCACAGACCATTTTGGACGAGGGTAAGTGTCAGGGTAGAGTTCCCCTAACTTTCGCGACCAAACCGTTTAGTTTCCGCGGATAATTTCTGACTCCCCCTTCCTTCCAAATTTCTCGGCTATTTATTGTAAGGTATTGCGATCCCTTAGTCAGTTCAATTTCTTAATTGCTTGTCTAAGCACTTGGATCATTGTCTGAACAATTGATGACTTATTGCTGACTGGCGATTGCAACACCTTAGCTAGCTTCCGTTCTAAAAGGTTCAATTGCTTATTTTGCAACTCAAGTGGTCGACGACTTGTTTCGGTCAGTGGCCGATTATTTGCTGACTAAGTAATTAACGAAAATCTACTTGTGACAATATCATTGATGCTAGACCAGTATTTAATTACTTACATTTTTCCAGCAACTCTTAACCCACAGCCTCTGGCTGACTCCACCAACCAAATAAAAATGAATGCACTATCCAGCAAAATAACTGACGCCGGACAAAATTGGAATGGTCGAAACTTTAAAATAAACAAAGACAAAAGACAAAAATTATAAGAAAGGCGAAGAACGAAAATTTTTGACCGTTACACAAAGCGTGCCGACTTTTTTTATTTTCTCCGACACCAAGTCTTTCAGAGTGGAGAACTTTTGTCGGCAAATTAATCCGTGCTTTCCGCGAATTTTTTAAATCTGAATGTCATATGCGCTGGCTTGCTAGACTAGGAAATTCAAAATTGCCGCCCTCTGACGGGGTGTAAGGAGTTGTCACTACCCTCTAAAGATACATCATTATGAGCCCTATAAATGTACCAAAGGGGGTTGTGATACTATGATTAGTTTTGGATTAATTTGAATCTGAATGTCGTATGCGCTGGCTTGCTAGTCTAGTGAATTCAAAATTGCCGCCCTCTGACGGGGTGTAAGGAGTTGTCACTACCCTCTAAAGATACTTCATTATGAGCTCTATAAACGTACCAAAGGGGGTTGTGATACTATGATTAGTTTTGGATTAATTTGAATCTGAATGTCGTATGCGCTGGCTTGCTAGACTAGTTAATTTAATATTGCCGCCCTCTGACGGGGTATAAGGAGTTCTCACTACCCTATAAAGATACTTCATTATGAGCTCTATAAACGTACCAAAGGGGGTTGTGATACTATGATTAGTTTTGGATTCATTTGAATCTGAATGTCGTCTGCGCTGGCTTGCTAGAGTAGTGAATTCAAAATTGCCGCCCTATGACGGGGTGTAAGGAGTTCTCACTACCCTGTAAAGATACGTCATTATGAGTCCTATAAATGTACCAAAGGGAATTTTGTCACATTATTATTATTATTAGGAATAGTATTATTGAACGTGCTTATATGTAGATCGTAGATGTGGCAACGCTGCAAAACCTGATATACACCATACAGGGTAGGTAAGAAGCCTGTTTGTTGGTTTTGTTGTTGATTGTGCAGATGTTAAGCGTTAAGTAGATATATGTGGAATTATAGATATAAAAGGAGAATGCTGAAAATAAAGGTATGCAAATATGTTGTTCTAAAATGTCCTGTGGATAGTGAAAGAACGAAGTAACTGCTCACAATGTTTATTTAACACATTTTAAGTGAAGAAAAAAATAAGTCCGACGCCACTGACCGATCGGACATCTTCGGCTCCGGCTTGCTGGAATCCGGCTTGCTGCCTTCACACCAGTTACACTTTTTACCTCCTAACGTCACATTAATAAGAAAAAAGTGTTCTTTAAGGAAGGACGGAATGGCTAAAGCTTTAGAGCGGGACGGCGGTATATGGGGGTGCGATAACTGCTAATGCACAGTCATTTGTCATGATGACACTAATTAGCATTCGGCATTTAGCTGTCATTAGCGTCAGTTTAATACTCACTACTGTCAATGCTAGTGCTGTCATAATTGTCAAAATATTTCGCGACATTTTTTACGACGTCGCAAATGTAGTAAATTAGCTTTATGATAAAGTTTACCCAACCCTGGCTATTGACATATGGCGTTTCTGCGTTTCTATGTTTTGTTCACAAAACACTCCCTTACTAGAATGGAAACTTGTGAACATTTAAATAGACATTAACATCAGCGCCTCTCTACGTAGGAAGGAAAAGCTTTAGGTTTCTTGACAATGGCGGATAAACATGAAATATTCATTTCCTACCAATAATTTTTCATTT
Source organism: Ips nitidus (assembly GCA_018691245.2). Lineage (NCBI taxonomy): Eukaryota > Metazoa > Arthropoda > Insecta > Coleoptera > Curculionidae > Ips > Ips nitidus. Next base: position 18,646,932 of record CM042792.1, on the reverse strand, counting down.
GCATCATAACCAGTTAAGGGAAATGCCCTGTGTTAGTTAAACCCAACTTTTAACTATAACATAGTTTTCCAAATTGCTAAAAATACGTTACAGCTAACACTTGGTTTAAACTAACACAGAGATTACCCACTAATACTGGTTAAAACGCAAACCATACCCATTAAACTGAAAAATTAATCAGCAAAGTAGCATGTACGTGGAAAGATTATATTAAAAAAGTAAAAGAATTTGAAAGTAAACAACGCATTTTAATGAAATACATAATATAACATGAAAATACATAATCGTTGCCTTACTATCAAAAACTCCAGTAATTTTGACAAGAACTTACAGGAAACGCAAAAAATGTTCAGTGTGCGCTGATACATTATATGTTGCATTCATAATTTATAAAATGCACTGAAAGGTATACTGAAGTGTTTTTTGGAAAAAAAATCTTGATTTTAGATGTAGAAAGATTTAGGAGTTCTAAAAGTCATAACTTCTACATTCCAAAAAATCAGATTTTGGAGCTTTTGATAATAAGCTGACGTAATGTATTGAAATCCAATATCTATTTAACACATTGTATAAAAGCTTCGAACAAAAAGGATATACTCACATGGGATATACACCCTCATATTATACACATATTACGATACGAGTATTATATCTAAAGTTTACATCGCTAAATTTGAAATTTTGTTAACACCCGGACCCGCATTTTCTTAGCGAAGTAAAATAGTTATTTTCTTAACAAGTGCGAAAAGTGATACTTACCCGCACTCTGGCTGAAGTTGGTACGACAACGACACATCAGTACTTAATTTTTTCTACGAGCGTTTTCAATAATTGGAATATGCAATAATTAAAACTAAATTATAAATTGAAATTGAAATATTGAAAAAAAACTTTTTATAAAACTGAATTTAACAATATTGTTCTTTTGGCGTCTTACAGCTAAAACTTCAGAAGGATAAAAAATAGTAATAATAAATTGTACCACGAATTTATTAACACAACTGTACCTATAGTCTTTTCAGACCTTTTAATTTGGCTTCATATTTTTGAAAATACTTTAAAGCAATAAGGTCAAGTACACTTTTGTTTTTGAACAATTTTACATTTTTTCTAAATCTGGCATCTTTTCCTTTAGATATTTTATTTTATTTTTTTTCACCAGAAAAATAAGCAGCATTTAACTATGGTTTTTATTACTGTATTGTGAAAATGTTGGTAAATTGCACAATTTATTAACGAAAATAGCAATTGTTTCTCTAAAACCTTCTGTAAATAAGTATGGATATTGACCAAGTGACATACTCGGGGAATTACATAAAATAATAGCTTTATCGATTGTCTTATAAGGAAATTAAAATAAGTGCCAGTGGCAGTTTCCATAGGTTCTTGCACTAATAAAATCTAGATTTATGTTCGACTATGAATCTGTGAATATATCTTCTTTACAATTGTTGCAATTAACTTGCTTTTTTATTTTTTTTGCAATAAATCCGGAAATATACCAGGTGTCCAAGAACACCCTGGACATAGGAGATTAACATGGGAAAACGGTTTTGATTTTTTTGCTCCTCTACGGTTGATTTGATTGAAAAATCGTAATAATGAAAGTTGTAGTACCTATCACCGACTAGTTTTCTGTATTTTTCGGATCTCTAACTTGAGCCCTTTCGTCGTAAAACACGAACAAAAATCAGAAAATTTAAACTTTTGGCCTGCACTGTATAAGCGGTTGTCGGGCAACGGGTAAACAGGTCATTGTTGCTGGCAAGAACAATAAATTATTACAAAATATATACATCAACAGCAAATAAAAAACAACCAAAAAATAATAAAAATGTGTTTATATCACTAACAGAGTGATATAAACTTATTCTATTGGGCCGGGTTCAACTTTTTAGTAATAGTAAGTTGTTATCATCATAGTTTTAAGACGTTTACTACATGTTGTTATCGACAAAAATTAAGTTCATGATTGTGACTATTGCTAAGAAGTTGGGTAATCCCGGCCTTAGTTTTGACCACCCATGTTCTATGTTCTACATGTATTCAAAAATATGCAATTAGTATCTATATGTATTTACCACTATTGAGGAATAACTGCGGAACAGCATCCTTTGTAAGTCCTCTTCTACACCCTTCACCTTTTAAATGTTCTGGACGGAAATGACGCCCACACACTCTATATTTGGCATAAATTTCCTCAGGGCTCAAGTGGTTTAGTAACGGCCGGATTTCTAATTTTTGAAATCCATATTTTAAATAAATTTTCTTCCTCTAATAAATTGGGAAAACGAAAACGACTACTGAACCTATCATCACAACCAGGAACACAGCACTTCATTTTCGAAGGATTTTTAACACCTTGCAACAAACTCATTTTAAAAAAGCTTAGGATAAACACCTCAACACCGGGACATAACCTTCTAAAGTTCAAATTAATTTCGAATTCTTATGTAGACAAAAACGGCCAAGATACAAGATATAAAAATGACAAATGAATGACTTTAAGCGGCTAGATGACAGTCCATTATTATAGGTAACTGTAATAGTTGACACAGAGCCCAGCGCCTTCACAATATGCGATTGGAAGGCGAACTATTCCTTCCGAAAACATGCTCCGTCAATCTTACAAACTACTTTTCTAGTAAGGAAAACAGACAACTGCACGTTCTTTATGGTTTTGTTTGGGTTTTGATCTTTGATCAATCTAAAACCATTCTAAAACTAAAAAAAAACCTTAATTTTTTACAACTTTATTTCATTTTTCATTAATTTAAAATTATTAATATAAATTATGTAAATCGCATTTTTAGTTCTTTTACAATGCCAGAACATGGATCTTGTTAATATTGTAAAATATTAATGTAAATCCACTATGCAGCAAAATATATTAATTAGAAATAAGATTACCTGTACATATTAAAAAACATGTATACATAGGCAGAAAGACCGTAATTTTTTTCTTGTTGGAAAATGAGGCAAGGTGATGTAAAAAAAAAAAAAAAATTCTTCAATGACTATTTAAACCAGACTACAGTCTTAAAATTACTACTATAATTTACTGGAATCCTAGCTTGCTGCGTTCAGACATTAGTCATAAGGGATACTATGGCTGATGCTGCCCCAGGTACGATTACAAAATTGCATAGATAGCCCTACTGATGCATCTGCATCATTACTACAAGTTTTTGTAGTCTGAAATTTTTTAAGGGTGGTCAAGTGCCTATTTTACTGCATCTGGTATATGCTGCATAAATCACTACTTTTTCATGTGGATGAAAAATAAGGATATAAACATGAGAAAAGTGTTCGTTCTAATTGAGGACCAAACTACCTACTATGAAGACTGTAACATTATGTCACGAATGGAAAATCCATTCATTTAAAAGATGGACTTATTATTTAAAAGCATAACTTCATTAAATTGAAGCAGATCTTCGGAGATGGCAAAATAATAAAATGCGCGAGGCAAAGTTACAGTCAGAATGCACATAGTCCATCATCGCTATTTTTAGCCATGACAAATCCCCGCTACTGTTGCGATGCAGGCGACGAGGAATAACAAACTACGTCAGCCAGTCAATCGGGTATAAATTAAGCTCGACATTCGTGGAGACGAGAGACGATCAGAGATAGTCGAAGACTCTGCCTCAGACGATAGAGCCCAGCCAGAGGACTCGGCTCGCACCACAAAATGTAGTCGTCCCGAATTCTGCAACCCGCACCGGGTTCGTAATTAATTAAATAGTAAACCATTTTCTAAATTATAATAAATCGCGAGTGTCAAACCCTCCAGAAAGCTGCCTTCATCATTGTGTAACAAATGTAAGTATGATTTAATTATTGTAATATTTTGTGCATGTAAAGGTACTGTTTGAAGTGTTACTTTCGGGAATTATGATCGAAGGTTTTATTCCGATTCACTAAGTTGATAAACCAACCATTTTGTCAATTAGATTTAACTGTTATTTAGTTATTAAATTATATTTTTCTACCAAGTGGTTTGATTCTACCTCTGAAACAAGATCTCGGTAAAGGCGTTTATTAAAGTAATAAACGCACGTCTCGTTTAACTTGTTTGGCCAAAAGGGCTTTACAATTTAAACGTGACAATATCCATAAGTCGAGTTAAAGTTGAACAGTGAAACCTTGTGCAATGTTTTCAACAAGCAACAGTGGACAACAGAGCATATTTTAAGGTAAGTTAACTGATTTTGCTGAAATTAACATTATTATGATAATTTCAATTCTAACATTGAATGAGAAGTATTGCAGTTTTCATTATTGTTTTATGTTTAACATAATAATCACCATCAGATAGTGTAGTAAACTCGATTGCTGAACCTCAAGCTAATAATATGTATTATACCTAGTCTTATTTAAAAGCAGCGTTTAAGTAATAGCAGCAATAAGGTAGTTTGCTGTGAGTTTAACTAATAGGTCTAGAAACTACTCATATGAGACAATATTTACCTATCTAGTAGTATGATTGTAAAGCAAACATCTTTGTGCAGCTGCAATGTTTTTGTTCAAAGAAATAAGCCAATACTTAATAAAGCTGAATTTTTAGATATTTTGATTACCACTTTATATAAATACTTTATCAGAAGGAAAGTAATACCTCTACTCAGTGGAGGTAGACTTTCAACTTGTTCAATGTAAAGAATCACCCATTGGTTTTAAGTTAAAAATAACCTAAGTATAAATGTAACTAAGACTAAATTCAGCGTATTTGGGAGAAAACAGAGAGTTAGTAATATAAATGTGGACAACATATACATTGAAATGAACGGAAGTAGAATAACGTATGAAAAAAACATAAAGAATTTTGGAGTAATTTTCGATCCAAATCTAAATTTCCGAGTACATGCGCATTATGTTATGCGAAAATATTCAAAGAAATTTTTTTTTCAAGACACCATTTGTCTGTTTATACTAGGTTGATGTTGTATAATAGTATTGCGTCACCGCATCTGCAGTTCTGCTCGACACTTCTCTATAGCCTACCCGACTACAAAGTACGTGAGTTTCAAGTGGTTCAAAACAGAGCAATGAGAACAATTTTGAAATGCAATAGGTACACTTCCATACACGCAATGCAGGAAACCCTCAACATACTCCCTGTAGAACAAAAAATATGGTTTGATACCCATGTATTTGTGTACTAACTAAAGAATGAATTATTGCCTGATTACATATTTGTAAAAAGGTAGATATTTTTTCTGACGTACATAATTATAATACAAGACATTGTAAAGATTTCATAATTAGTAGAAAATGCGAATGCGAATTGATTGTCAGTCAATATAAAGGAATCGTCTAATGTACCGGGTGACCCAATAAGACTGTTCCTCGACCATATCTCGGGAACCGTTCGTCGTATGACTTTGGGATGAAACATTTTAAATCGTCCATGAAGAATCGCTGGAACATATTTTAAAGTTCTAAAAATGACCACCAGAGGCCGTAACTGCAAGCTTAAACTTTAAAATTGCATTTTCTATAAATTTTGCACAATAAACTAGATTTTTTTTTCCACATTTTTAAAGCGAACCAATTTAAATATCATTTTCGTAAAACACAATTTTCTGTTATTTCAAAAACAAAGATGGCGTGGGGGGCTCAATTGTTTTTACAATAACCTGCTTTAACTTCTTAACGGTTTGACCAATTTCAACAAATTTGGTATTGTTGAAAAAAGCATTTTTTGGGCAATAAGAATCAACCAAAATATATAGTTAATTTAGTTGAATAATTCTCTGCTAGGGGGCCAGCTTTGACACCATAACTCAAATTCCAAAATAGATAAAAAAACAAATGGTATGATATGACTTTTTCTTTATGAAAAAGTAGCCAAAGAACATCCAAATAGGCCATTGAAAACCGTTTTTCAAATTCTCGTTCCTAACCTGAAATATTGAGAAAATGAGATTAATGGATCTTTGAAGGCCAAGGATCGCGCGGTAAATTTCATAAAACTGTCAAAAATTTAGCTACATAATGAATAAAATGTTATAGAAGCAATTGTAAGTCTAAATAGAATTGATTTATGCATTATTTAAAAAATACCATATATCATCAGAACATTCATGTGGCTCCAAAGGGACTAAACCTTATACCTTAAGTTAAACCTTCTTTTTAAGTTATACCTTTTACTTTTTAATTTTCAAACGTATTATATATTTTTTGGCAGAAATTGACTCCAAAAATCACACAAAAACAGGAGGACACTACAATGCAATAGACAAATTCCGAGTGTAACATTAAAGTGACTTAATAAGTTCAGGATGCATTTAGTCCGTTTGGAGCAAGATGAATGTTCTGACGATATGTGGTATTTTTTAAATAATGCCTAAATGAATTTTATTTAGACTCACAATTGTTTCTGTGACATTTTATTCATTATGTAGTTAAATTTTTAATAATTTTATGAAATTTACCACACAGATCCATTAATCTCATTTTCTCAATATTTCAGGTTAGGAACGAGAATTTAAAAAACGGTTTTCACTGGCCTATTTGGATGTTATTTGGCTACTTTTTCATAAAGAAAAAGTCATACCATTCCATTTGTTTTTTTTTTATCTTTTTTGGAATTTGAGTCATGGTGTCAGCCCTCTGGTGGAGAAATATTCAACTAAATTAACTATATTTTGGTTGATTCTTATTGCCCAAGAAATGCTCTTTTCAACAATACCAAATTTGTTAAAATTGGTCAAACCGTTAAGAAGTTAAAGCAGGTTATTGCAAAAACAATTGAACACCCCACGCCATCTTTGTTTTTGAAATAACAGAAATTTGTTTTTTACGAAAATGATAGATAAATTGGTTCGCTTTAAAAATGTGTATTAGAGAAAACAATGAAAATTAGTTTATGTGGCAACACTGTATGTTAAATGTCAACAAGTAGTAGTCTAAAAACAAGTTATAATGTAGCCGGTCTTTTCACTCTTTGTATTTTGCACTTTTACCATATATAATTAAACAGTTAAAGTTCCCAAAGTGTTTTATTAAGTCTACAAGAGCTACTCTGCAAAAGGTTATGGGCCCAGGTAGCCAAGTGAAGGTTTGAAAGCCGAAAAAGTGAAAAAGAAAACGGGGCACACGAGTTGTTCTTTTTGAGGTTACGATAGTACACGATATCTAGAACAATAACTTCTGTCGATAACTGCTTGTGTACCGAATAAAAAATAAGTCCGGATTATTTTTAATTTTTCGGTTTTTTTGTGGGGAACACGTCGTAAAAATTGTGTGGCGGTTGTGTAAGGACTAACGCGGTGTAACGACTTGTTAAGTTTTTAAATCAGCCATGGATCAAAAAGAAGGAGTTATCGTAAAGTTGAATGCGGACAATTGGAATGTTTGGAAGTTCCAGATGATAATAGTGCTAAAGTCCAAGGGATTATATGGAATTGTGTCAGGAGAACAAGGAAGGCCACAAACTAACACAGATCAATGGGATAAAAAAGATGCAAAAGCCCAGGAGGTTTTAGTAACAAGGCTGGAGGAAAAACCGGTAAATCACATTCTATCATGTACTACTTCTTCAGAAATGTGGAGCAAACTAATAGCAATTTATGAACATAAGTCGGAAGTATCAGTACACTTGCTTCAACAAAAGTTTTTTAATTTAAAGTACAATGGCTCAAGCATTGCTGATTTTATTTCACAATTAGAAGATTTTAAAAACCCAACCCAAGCTTCTTGGTGAAGAGTTTAGTCATAAAATGATTGTCACTAAAATTCTAATGTCTCTTCCTGATAACATGAAGTATTTCGTTTCGGCATGGGAATCAACTCCTGCTGAACAACAAACTCTCAACCATCTAACATCACGGTTACTAGTGGAAGAAGACAGGAATAAGAAAGGTCAGCAAAATGATTTTGAAGTCAGTGCATTGTTTTCTAAAAATAGGAATAAAGTAGATGCAAGGGTAGATATTAAATGCTTTGCATGCAACAAGCCTGGACATTTAAAAAAAGGCTGTTTTTATGCTCGTCCGGGAAATTCAAGGACTCATAATGCACAGGGCAGATTTAATAGTAGATCTGCACAATTAAAATGTGGCTACTGTCATAAAAATGGCCATACTGCTCAAAATTGTTGGAATAAACATGGACGACCATCACATAGAGGTGAAGAAAGTGGCAATGCCTTCGTAAGTTTGCTGGAATTGGGAAATCAACCACAGGCGTTTACTTTAATTGATGAATCCAAGCTAAATGGTTGTGATTGGTGTTTAGACAGTGGTGCGTCAGATCACATGACTCATGATGTCAACAATTTTGCATTTTTAGACTATTCAGCTAACAGGACAGTTAAAATTGCCGTCTAAGGCTCCGATCAACATAATCTCTAATATTACGATCGTTAGGCCCAGCCTAAAAAGAGATAGAGAGCCGGAAGAGGACGATGACATTTTGCCTCCGGCATCAAGAATTAGGCAGGAAACACGAGTTCTCAATACACCCGCAACAACACGGGGACAGTCGATTTCAGTTAATGTGATCACTAACAACGATACCAATCAGCCAATAGAAGTCTCTCCGCAGACTACCGGAGAATTTACTCCAGGTGGAACTGGCTCGAATGTGGGTAAATGGCCCTGAAGCCATAATTGCTTACCTCCAGAACTTTATATTGGATGAGATGAGCAAACCACCGACAAACCGAAATCTGCTGAATATCGAACTGGCCAAATATGCACTGTACAAACCTACCATCCATTTCCAAACTAAACTAACGGAATGGTTGGATGCAAAATTTAAACAGAAAAAGGGGAACAACAACACACCCAAAAACAACGATAATAATGTACAAGATAATCCGAATAGAGCTGGTGTAAACAAAGGCCAGAAAACAAATAACACCAACATTATGCGCAACAATACACTGGCAGAGGTCTCCGCGCCCAAAATTATAAAAAAGCGCAGGATCTTTATTGCTTCAAATCGCGCAACACTGGCCGCCGATATTCTGTCTGGAAAACCGCTTGATGCACCGGATGCGTCTCCAAGTGTGGAGTCAGTGGAGACCCACTTTGCTAACATCTTGGAAAAATCGGACTATAGTGGAGGCTTCACGCACTTTGATACACAGTAAGAAGTTGGACAAATCGTTTTGGGCTGAGGCAATAAACACCAGCGTGGTTTGTCTTAAATCGAATAGGTGAAAGTAATAAAAATAATTCTACTCCATACGAACTTTGGTTTAAAAGGTCTTTTAAAAGAATTTGGAACACCAGTATCAGTGCATATTCCAAAAGAAAAGAGGCGTAAACTAGATGTCAAAAATAAGAAAGGAATACTTGTTGGTTACGGCGAACAGACAAAAGGATACCGAATTTATCTCACAGACAGAAACAAGATTGAAGTACACAGGGATGTGGTTTTCTTAAAGTTGACACTGAAGACCAGCAGCCAATAAAAGAAGTTGCCAAAGAGAATAAAGAGAAAGTGGTTGTTTTGGATTCGTTTGGCGAAGAAGGTGACCTGCAATATGATCCTGCACACAATGAGACAAACTATGATGATCAACCACAGAATCAACAAATACATCCNNCNCGAAGCACTAGTGCTGCGGNGANTAGGGGACACTCNGCNANNACAATATNACGCGACNCGNTATNNCNGNCATGAGNANTNTGTNGNGAANTAATTNACATAGGCNATCGNGAGNGCGCGNATNAATCANTAGCNCCCCTACAGNTCAGTACNNCNATGATCTNCTAATNCCCGATTANNTCGTCGCAACTNCTCGACCNNGTGAGGAAGACTNGAANANGGTANGCNGANTGCGGNTAGACCNATTCTGCGGTCTNACNAACCTCAANCGNCGGCCGTNCTTNACGTTNACAGATNTCCACTNCACNTAGAACGCGNAANGGGGATTTTTCGGACGTCGTCTNTTNCNGCNATTTGACGAGACANTAANTTTNANACGAATGCCCTTNCCGNNGCNCGAACAGTTCNCNACACGTCGNTTCGGTATNCAATGCAGTTGNCNGGCATTACNAATNAGNNCTTNCCNAACANAGNAAATGGNTACCNGNTGGACATATAAGTTTTGATCAAATTTTGCCTCAAATTAATTCGTCTTCTTGGACCTCGAAGTTTTGTTTTTACCACCAAATAAAATTGTATGTCAAAGCAATTCAGAACTGTCAACCGTCAGTTTAGCCAACATACCCGATTTCCCTGCCTTGAACCTTGAACCCGATTCCTGAAACTTTAGTTTAGTTTAGAGGTTAAAAACACGTTGTTTTGTTTACGTGATTTACAATGTTTCGTGTACAGGTAATCGAACACCCTAAAATACGAGCCGCCAGATTAAAACGAAAAAAGAGGCACTAGTTGCTATTAATTACTGCTTCTAGTGCTTTAATGGTTATATCAGAACCAGCAAAAATTAAAAGAAAATGGTGGGTGAGACCCTGGCTGCAAGACAGAGAAAACAAAGCGGGATTGAAAATGTTAAAGGAAGAGTTTTCGGGAAAGACCCTGCCCAATTCAAACAATTTCTAAGAATGACCGAACACACTTTTGATAAATTACTCAATTGGGTAAAGCCTTTAATTGAAAAAGCAAGACACCATCTATAGGGAGGCGATTAGTGCAAGAGACAAACGGATAATAACATTGAGGTTTTTAGCAACAGGGAAAACATATAGAAGTCTAATGTACAACTTCCGTATTCATGAATCTACAATTTCACTTGTTGTGCCTGAGGTATGCAGAGCAATTTATTCCCTAATTAAAGGATGACTATTTGAAGGTAAGTAATTTCCAATCATATATAAAAGGCTTATTTGCTTTTTCACTCTATTTGTTTCTTTAGATGCCCAATACACCTGCTGACTGGCTCAATATTGCCAAGGAGTTTGAAGATAAATGTGATATTCCAAATGTGTTAGGTGCCTTGGATGGAAAACACATTATTTGGCCCCTAAAAATGAAGGGTCAATGTATTATAATTATAAGGGATCACATAGTCCTTCAGACAGACATTGTCCTTCTGGCTTTAGTAGATGCTAAGTACAATTTTACGTACATTGATGTAGGAGTAAATGGAAGAGTATCAGATGGAGGAGTATTTAGAAACTAATCATTAGCAAAAGCTATTGCTTTGAACACTATGGGCTTACCTGAAAACAAAGCTCTCCCAGGGAGAATAAAACATGTTCCACATGTCATATTAGCAGATGCAGCATTCCCTCTAAGTGAACATATTTTGAAACCATATCCATTTCGAAACTTGACTTTGGAGCAAAGAATTTTCAATTATAGGTTGAGCAGAGGGAGAAGAGTAGTAGAAAATGCATTTGGACATTTATCTAATAGATTTAGAATTTTTCTTACTACAATAATTTATGTCCTCAAAAAGTCCAAGAAATTACTTTGACTTGTTGTAGCTTACACAATTTTTTAAAAAAGGAAAATCCTGTTCAATTTGATGAAGACACAGATCAAAATTTTCTATTCAAATTTGGATTGCCTAAGCAAAGTGGAAATAGACCTAAACAAATAAATTTAGATACAAGAGAAGAATTTCAAAATTATTTTAATAAAGAGGGTTCTGTTTCATGGCAATATAATTTTGTATAAAGAATTTTTTGTTTTTACTTTTATATTGTGGATATCTGGCCTTTAGTGTAGTACACTGTAAGCATGTTCATTTATAAATATATTTATTCAAATTAGCATTACATGTTTTCTTTCAGTTTAACAGGTAATTAAACGTATATGAATGTCTTAAAACCAAGTAATAATTAAAAATAAAATGCGAATATTTATTCTTTATATTCAATCTTCTTCTCCTTGAGCCTCGTAAATATTAATTTCATTTTATTTTTTCTTAGATTTCTACTTCTGCTCGGGTCCTTAATTTGCCTCATCTCAGCAGCTACAGACCTAAAAAAAATGTTTATAATTTGGTCCACCAAAAAAAATTTAATAGATTGATAATTATAACCCTAAATAATTTATTTTTTAACATGAAGTAGAAGTCCATATTCACACAGTGGAGGTATAAAAAATTCAAAAGGAAGTGAGTACCACCTCCTTTTGTAATTTATTTTTTACTTACAAAGGGAAGGCATCTAGCAGTGTCACTTCAGCTGGTGATGTGGTTTTGTGGAACATTAAATAATTCTAAAGCCCTTGTGGCTTTCTCCAAAATCTTTGTTGACTCAGATAAAGTCTTCCCTGCCTTGGATTATTTCTGGTTTGCCTAATTTCACCAGATTGACTAGTAGAGGGTCTAGATGGTGTGGTAGGTGAAGCACAAGGGAGAGTCTAAGTTGACAAGTACTGCTTTCTTGTGCTGGTGTTTCATTCAGATTTTGGATTTCTCCATCAAATATAATTTCAAAGTTTGAATCGGAATCCTGGCTTTCAAGCTTCTCTATTGTAAACTGGACTGACTTTCCCTTACAGGGGTTGCTCTCATCAAGGATAGGACAGCAACGAATAGCACCAAAGAGTGGGTTTTATATATTTCCTCTGTCCTGCTCCGCTAACCATAGGTACTCTTTTTTACTTTATTTTTTTCATTGGCATATTGAGTTCTTAGACCATTGATCTTTTTGCGCATATCTTCAAGGTTAATGGTGGCTTTAAATTTGCTATTAAACTGTTTCTGTTATGTCTTGTAAAAATGCGAAGTCTTTTTCGTTTATTCTTATAGTCCATATGTTTAACATCATATAAGAATTGGGCCTAGTTCATAAGCAGCTATAAGAAATTTTGTTTGATCTCTTGTAAAGCAGTATTGGTTTCTAAAAATGGTGTATTAAAAGTCAAGCTTCTGCTATCTAATAAGGATCTGGTTTAATACAGTTGTGATGTAAAGAAAATTATAAAATAATTAAATTGTTTCAAATACTTAAATCTTTTCCGCAACTCATGTTTAAATTTGTATTTAGTTTGACTATTTATTAAATCCGTCAATCCCTCAAACATAAAATCCAAAATAATAACCGTAACCTCACTTTTCGCTCATTGCTTTATTTGCCAAGGCATACACTTCGGTGATACGAAAAATATTTGTGCGCCTGCACTTTTCTTAATTTTTTTCTAAAGACACCATTATACCTTGCAATTTCAAAAGCAAATAATGAACACCCAATAAACAATCAATGAATCGAAAAAGTCTATTCTACAATGACTATGACCAATGACAAGGTAGAAAAACCAAACCGCTAAATGCCAAATAATAATTCCACCAAACAATTTTTTCCTCCAATAATAAATGAAAGTCTAAAGTAATTTATTGTTTGTGTATGTTACCTGTTTACCAAAATTAACTTTTGTTATGCGAAAGGGACACAAAAGTTAATCGCGCGCTGACTAACAACAAAAAAAAGGTCGGTATTTTTACCTGTTTTCGGCTAGTACCACTTTCCAAATGGTAAATAAAATGCTCCTAAAATCTTTTAAATATTTTAATAATTAACTGTGATTAAAACTGCCTATTTCCAAATCAAATTAGCAAAAAAAGTAATTGCAACTAATGCAATTCGGCTCGTGGGACCAAAAATTGTTTGATTATGTGGACTGTATGTGGATTGAGTTTTATATTTAGAAATACGGCTAATTAATATATAATGCAAGGGAGAAAAAATGATGGTTAAGACAAACGCGAAACCATACAGATTCGAATGGCTAAAGACTAGAGGCGCTTACCCGCTTTTCTAAGTCACTATAAAAAAAAATGCGGTTTTTCGAATTTCGAAGGTTTAATTCAACAGCGATACAAAATGCAAAACGCCCGACACGCGTCCGAGATTGGAAGAGACAGATGCGTCAAATAGCGTGCTCTTTTGCTGACACCCGACCTGCGCCCCTTGACAGGGGCCAAAAAACTGAAACTGTATGGTTCTTACCAACATTACGGTATACTAAAAGTTGTTTAAACAACCATTTTAATTACAGACTTTATACAGGGTGACCCAGGACGAAAGACATCGATTGATATTTATTGGAAAAAGTATAAATAGGAGAGTTTTAAAATTTGGCAGGATACTGATGTGGGCATGCCCAATCTATAACTAAAAATATTTTCAAAATGGTTGCACTGCCGTTTATACCGGAAGTCGATCACAACTTTTCTTATTTTAAATAGAACACCCTATATATTATTACATATTTGGATTCCTCACAAAATTCTGACCAACTTTTGTGTATAACGCCCCATGCCTATCTCTAGCCGTTTTCGAAATATTTGATGTTTTTTCAAAAAAAGTAACAGTTTGCAACGCTCAACATATTTTTTGTACTCTGTCAAAACCGTATTTCATTTTGCAATGAAACTTTGATTTATTGTAAATAAAGGATCGTTTTATTAAACTGAGGATGCGTAATAACTCATTTGTAAAAAAATCATAAACCTGCCACTAAAAAAAAAATGAAAATTTTCAAGTTTTTTAAATAGAAATCCACATTTTTTTATGACGGAATCATTTTGAGCATTAAAAATTACAATACGTTTCAATTTACTTGCCTATACCTAAATCCAACCCATTTTGTTTTATTTGAGAATAAACATTTTTTTATTAGGCTGCATGGTTGGGATTAGTTGATACTATAATTGGCGCCATGCTTTTGACACACGGTGATATTGGAGACTTGCAGAGCATGTTAATAACACTAGTTTTGAGGTGTTTTGACAACTGCAAATATGCCGTGGCGGTTACGTTATTCAAACCAAGGTTACTTAAATCTATAATAATAATTAAATAGTTAATTATTTACGGAGAATGTGATAAAGTTGTGAGTAGAACATGTGAGGTATTTGCCGCTCGTTATCCAGAAAAAGCAAAGCCATCACCAAAAGCTGTCAAGCAAATAATTGAAAAATTTTAAGAATACGGGATCTGTGAAGAGAAAAGCTAATTAAAACAAAACCAATCCTTTAATAATACAAATGTAGAAATTGCAATTTTGGGCTATTTTGTTGCAAATCCAACTTAGTCAATAAGACAAGTTTCCGTAGAATCAGCCATATCTAAAAGCTCAATTCAGAGGATCCTAAAAAAAACATAAATTTTCACCCTTTTCATTTTAAATTAGTGCAACACTTTAAAAGAGATTGACACTTTCCAAAGAGTGGTTTTTATTGAGTTTTTGCTGACTAGTCACTATGGAGAAAAATTGTTTTTGAATAATATTATTTTAGAGCGACGAGGCCCAAATTCACTAAAAAATGGAATGTTCAATAGACATCATTCACACTACTGGTGACATAAATCCACACGTAATTAGAAAGAGAAATTTTCAAGAAGTCTGGAGTTTTAATAATAAAAAAATGTTTATTATCAAATAAAAACGAAATAGGTTGGGATTTAGGTATAGGCAAAAGTAAATTGAAAACGTATAGTAATTTTTTAATGCTCAAAATGATTCCGTCATAAAAAAATGTGGGTTTCTATTTAAAAAACTTGAGAATTTTTCATTTTTTTTTAGTGGCGTTTATGATTTTTTTTTGACGACCCTGTATACAAATGACTCATTACGCACCCTCAGTTTAATAAAAACGATCCTTTATTTACAATAACCCAAAGTTTCATTGCAAAATGAAATACGGTTTTTGACAGAGTACAAAAAATATGTTGAGCGTTACAACTGTCACTTTTTTGGAAAAACATCAATATTTCGAAAACGGCTAGAGATAGGGCATAGGGCATTATACACAAAAGTTGGTCAGAATTTTGTGAGGAATCCAAAATATGTAATAATATAATAGGGTGTTCTATTTAAAATAAGAAAGTTGTGATCGACTTATAAACGAAAGTGCAACCATCTTGAAAATATTTTAGTTAGATTGGGCATGCCCACATCAGTATCCTGCCAAATTTCAAAACTCTCCTATTTATACTTTTTCCAATATCAATCGATGTCTTTCGTCGTGGGACACCCTGTATATGCCACATATTGCACACCAAAAACTATTTCTAACTATAAAAACATGTGTATCACAGAAAACATATAACATAACAAATATATTCTTGGGTCAAAATAATAAAAAATTTAAATTAAAAAAAACTTACAATCCTGCATACAAACATTACAAACACATAGTACTAAAACAAAATAACCTAACCTAACCTAAATTTGTTATAAAAAATAGAACAGTAGTAGCATTAATACTCAGAATCACTATTTGTATCTTTCATTTTTAACGCATAATACACTGATACCAACTTGGAAGACCTCTCTTGAGTCAACCTGTTTCTTATGTTTGCATGAATATATGCCCAGTTTGAGAATATCTTCTCCAGCTGGGCAGATAAAGCTGGTATATTTAAAAGTCTCTGTGCCAGCTTACATACAACTATTTTCTACCAAACCCCAGAATGTTGAACTCGAAATCACATTTTTTTTTAAAGCAGAAAAAAAAATTTACAGTTTTTAATAAAGTCATTTAAGCTATCTAATCCTCCATTATCAAGTTGTGTTATGAGAAAGTCTTCAACCAGAATTAGTTGACTTTTACTTAGCCTTTTTCT
Source organism: Ips nitidus (assembly GCA_018691245.2). Taxonomy (NCBI): domain Eukaryota; kingdom Metazoa; phylum Arthropoda; class Insecta; order Coleoptera; family Curculionidae; genus Ips; species Ips nitidus. The sequence goes on along the minus strand of CM042792.1, from coordinate 18,630,427 downwards.
CCTATATACAGGATGCAAAAAAATTGCTGCTACACTGTATGTAGTTATAGCCATTTGCAATCTTGCTTCAAATGACTTTTTTACTTTGTCATTATATAATTCCATTTTCTGCTTGAGAATTAACCATTCTTCTAAAGAATCAGCAATTGATGGGCCTTCATCTCTTTCATCATTTCTTCAACTTTCTCAATAAACTCTTCATTGTAAAGAATACAGGTTACTTCAGCTTTTGCTTTCTTAACAGTTGGATCAGCAGCAATTTGTTTAAGTACTTGAATGTTTTTTAATAGAGATACACAGGAGTCTCTTTGAGTGCACCAGCGGCTTTCAGCAGGTAAGACTAATTTTATGCCTCCTCTCTGTAAAATCTGAATTTCTAGTGAACTATGCCTAAATTCTTTAATAATCATATTAACTTTTGATAATGTATCGCCATCAACTCAATCTTTAACTAGTAGATTTCCTATGTGGCTGTTACAAGGACTGTGCCACAAGTTGGTCAGGCGTCCCATTTTTAACATATTTGCAGCATTATCTGACACTACTGCATAAATATCACAATCATATGCTTGTTTGGCGGCTTCAATAGAATTTAAGCACACTTCAACAAGAGCTTCACCTGTTTCTTTGACAGCAGAAAAGTCATATGATTCTAGAAATATACTTTCACCATGTATACTCTGTAACATTGTAACTACATTGTTTGTATTATTTGATGAATTTTTCCATCCATCAATAAGTAATGATGCATAGGGAGATGCATTATTTTTATTATTTACTAATATTTCTTCATGCACTTTATCTAATAGCACAGTGGACATTGTTTTCCTACATGACAAACTGTATGAAAGGCGAATTGTCTGAATACAATTTTTAAAATGGACACTCTCAATTACAGAAAATGGAATATTACATCCGTCGTGGGACAGGTGAACTTAATGCCAAGGATGAGGAACAACTGAAAGAAGTTGCCTCAGAAGTTACTGACAGTGAAAGCATACTGTTAACCGATGCAGATAAAGATGCTTTAAAAGCTTTGAAATTTGAGCTTCGTCCTTCTAGACTTTCCTAAAAAAAAAACATAATTTAAAATACCTAAGATTAAATTTATCTCCGTTTACTCTGATTGGAATATTTGGATCATAAAGATTATAATTTCAGTTGTTCCAACTTCCATATCATCCATAAAAACATCATTGTTGTTGGCAAAATTTTCTTGGATTTCCTGATTCAGAGGTAGAGTATTTGGGGTTGGGCTTGAATGAAAACTTTCATCATCACTATCAGTATCTTCTGACACAGCTTGGGGTGTAGAACATCTATTTCTGAAGGCAAACACAAAATATAGTCATTTTTTCATTCCAAGTGGGTTTTATAAACGATTTTGTCCGTGACTGTCCTTTCAAACTGTGTTTCTGTCAATTTAAACTTTGACACCACTTTTCTCTCTGACTGTACCTGATTTTTTGTGTTTTTTATGTCATTAGATTGGAAATTTATTGAGGATTCCAAAAATGTGCTTAAAACTGTCATTTTCCCATTCCAAGTGGGTTTTACGAGTGATTTTTTACCTGACTGTCCTTTCAAACTGTGTTTCTGTCAATTTAACTTTTGACACTGCTTTTCTCTCTAACTGTAGCTGATATTTTAGTGTTTTTTTATGTCATTTGATAGGAAATTTAATGAGGATTCCAAAAATGTGCTTAAAACTGTCATTTTCCCATTCCAAGTGGGTTTTACAACCAATTTTGTCCCTGACTGTTCTTTCAAACTGTGTTTCTGTCAATTTAAACTTTGACAGAACTTTTCTCTCTGACTGTACTTGACTTTTTAGTGTTTTTTATGTCATTTGATAGGAAATTTAGTGAGGATTTCAAAAATGTGTTTAAAACTGTCATTTTCCCATTCAAAGTGGGTTTTACAAGTGATTTTGTCCCTGACTGTCCTTTCAAACTGTGTTTCTGTCAATTTGCACTTTGACACTCCTTTTCTCTCTGACTGTACCTGATTTTTTAGTGTTTTTTATGTCATTTGATAGGAAATTTAGTGAGGATTCCAAAAATGTGCTTAAAACTGTCATTTTCCCATTCAAAGTGGGTTTTACAAGTGATTTTGTACCTGACTGTCCTTTCAAACTGTGTTTCTGTCAATTTAAACTTTGACACTCCTTTCAAAAGTTTGCAGTTACAGATGGGCAGAACCAAGTAAAACCTTGCAAGTGATATAGTACTAATAGTACCTACATTACTTATCTATGAATTTTCAGTCTTCTTAAAGCTGTATTTTTAATAATAGAATTGCAAAATTTGCATATGGCAGCTTGCCTTTTATTGTCAAGGTGGACATATTTATAATGTAATTTTTCATAAACTGAATGTGGTTTCCTTCCGCGTTGTTCCATTACACTTTTTACCTCCTAACGTCACATTAATAAGAAAAAAGTGTTCTTTAAGGAAGGACGGAATGGCTAAAGCTTTAGGGCGGGACGGCGGTATATGGGGGTGCGATAACTGCGAATGCAAAGTCATTTGTCATGATGACACTAATTAGCATTCGGCATTTAGCTGTCATTAGCGTCAGTTTAATACTCACTACTGTCTGTAGTGTCAATGCTAGTGCTGTCATAATTGTCAAAATATTTCGCGACATTTTTTACGACGTCGCAAATGTAAAAATGTCGCAAATGTAGTAAATTAGCTTTATGATAAAGTTTACCCAACCCTGGCTTCTATTGCAGTTGACAGCATTGTTGGCAGTTTACCGCTGTTTGGCGCTATTGACATATGGCGTTTCTGCGTTTCTATGTTTTGTTCACAAAACACTCCCTTACTAGAATGGAAACTTGTGAACATTTAAATAGACATTAACATCAGCGCCTCTCTACGTAGGAAGGAAAAGCTTTAGGTTTCTTGACAATGGCGGATAAACATGAACTATTCATTTCCTACCAATAATTTTTCATTTGCATCATAACCAGTTAAGGGGAATGCCCTGTGTTAGTTAAACCCAACTTTTAACTATAACATAGTTTTCCAAATTGCTAAAAATACGTTACAGCTAACACTTGGTTTAAACTAACACAGAGATTACCCACTAATACTGGTTAAAACGCAAACCATACCCATTAAACTGAAAAATTAATCAGCAAAGTAGCATGTACGTGGAAAGATTATATTAAAAAAGTAAAAAAATTACAAAGTAAACAACGCATTTTAATGAAATACATAATATACCATGAAAATACATAATCGTCGCCTTACTATCAAAAACTCCAGTAATTTTGACAAGAACTTACAGGAAAAATCTTGATTTTAGATGTAGAAAGATTTAGGAGTTAGAAAAAGTCATAACTTCTAAATTCCAAAAAATCAGATTTTGGAGCTTTTGATAATAAGCTGACGTAATGTATTGAAATCGAATAAATATTTAACACATTGTATAAAAGCTTCGAACAAAAAGGATATACTCACATGGGATATACACACTCATATTATACACATATTACGATACGAGTATTATATCTAAAGTTTACATCGCTAAATTTGAAATTTTGTTAACACCCGCATTTTCTTAGCGAAGTAAAATCGTTATTTTCTTAACAAGTGCGAAAAGTGATACTTTCCCGCACTCTGGCTGAAGTTGGTACGACAACGACACATCAGTACATAATTTTTTCTACGAGCGTTTTCAATAATTGGAATATACAATAATTAAAACTAAATTATAAATTGAAATTGAAATATTGAAAAAAAACTTTTTATAAAACTGAATTTAACAATATTGTTCTTTTGGCGCCTTACAGCTAAAACTGCAGAAGGATAAAAAATAATAATAATAATAAATTGTACCACGAATTTATTAACACAACTGTACCTATAGTCTTTTCAGACCTTTTAATTTGGCTTCATATTTTTGAAATTACTTTAAAGCAATAAGGTCAAGTACACTTTTGTTTTTGAACAATTTTACATTTTTTCTAAATCTGGCATCTTTTCCTTTAGATATTTTATTTTATTTTTTTTCACCAGAAAAATAAGCAGCATTTAACTATGGTTTTTATTACTGTATTGTGAAAATTTTGGTAAATTGCACAATTTATTAACGAAAATTGCAATTGTTTCTCTAAAACCTTCTGTAAATAAGTATGGATATTGACCAAGTGACATACTCGGGGAATTACATAAAATAATAGCTCTATCGATTGTCTTATAAGGAAATTAAAATAAGTGCCCGGGGTTGTTAATTGGCAGTTTCCATAGGTTCTTGCACTAATAAAATCTAGATTTATGTTCGACTATGAATCTGTGAATATATCTTCTTTACAATTGTTGCAATTAACTTGCTTTTTTATTTTTTTTGCAATAAATCCGGAAATATACCAGGTGTCCAAGAGCACCCTGGACATAGGAGATTAACATGGGAAAACGGTTTTGATTTTTTTGCTCCTCTACGGTTGATTTGATTGAAAAATCGTAATAATGAAAGTTGTAGTACCTATCACGGACTAGTTTTCTATATTTTTCGGATCTCTAACTTGAGCCCTTTCGTCGTAAAACACGAACAAAAATAAAAAAATTTAAACTTTTGGCCTGCACTGTATAGGCGGTTGTCGGGTAACGGGTAAACAGCAAATAAAAAACAACCAAAAAACTTATTCTATTGGGCCGGGTTCAACTTTTTAGTAATAGTAAGTTGTAATCATCATAGTTTTAAGACGTTTACTACAAGTTGTTATCGACAAAAATTAAGTTCATGATTGTGACTATGACTAAGAAGTTGGGTAATCCCGGCCTTAGTTTTGACCACCCATGTTCTATGTTCTACATGTATTAAAAAATATGCAATTAGTATCTATATGTATTTACCACTATTGAGGAATAACTGCGGAACAGCATCCTTTGTAAGTCCTCTTCTACACCCTTCACCTTTTAAATGTTCTGGGCGGAAATGACGCCCACACACTCTATATTTGGCATAAATTTCCTAAGGGCTCAAGTGGTTTAGAAACAGCCGGATTTCTAATTTTTGAAATCCATATTTTAAATAAATTTTCTTCCTCTAATAAATTGGGAAAACGAAAACGACTACTGAACCTATCATCACAACCAGGAACACAGCACTTCATTTTCGAAGGATTTTTAACACCTTGCAACAAACTCATTTTAAAACAGCTTAGGATAAACACCTCAACACCGGGACATAACCTTCTAAAGTTCAAATTAATTTCGAATTCTTATGTAGACAAAAACGGCCAAGATACAAGATATAAAAATGACAAATGAATGACTTTCAGCGGCTAGTCCAGTGTCTATGACAGTCCATTATTATAGGTAACTGTAATAATTGACACAGAGCCCAGCGCCTTCACACGATTGGAAGGCGAACTATTCCTTCCGAAAACATGCTCTGTAAATCTTTCTTCTCTAGTAAGGTAATTCTTTATGGTTTTGTTTGGGTTTGACCTTTGATCAATCTAAAACCATTCTAAAACTAAAAAAAAACCTTAATTTTTACAACTTTATTTCATTTTTCATTAATTTAAATATATTGTTACGGTCTGGGCCTACTATGCTCGATACTCGATGCAACCGATGCGCCGCAATATCTGGCCGGGCGCGTATTAAAGTAGGCCACAGTTAGGAAGCGCCGCCTGGAAGATTCTTGAATGGTCAAGGCAACCCGCGAAGCGTTTCGCGGTCATTCTAGAACGTGGTTTGCGAATATAAAAGAAGCTGCGTCGACGACAGAGAGTTAGTAGAGAGTAGAGCGTAGTAGTGTATTTGAGAACGCGGTAAAGTTTAAATAGTGAAATAGTTGTGGAATTGTAGTAGTGTTTTTAATAGCTGAGTTAATTATTGTACGGAGTGTTTTGAAGTGTAAATAAAGTTATTAATTGTTGAGTTAGATTGACTTTGTGTGAACCCACGGGAAAATCGTAACAATTGGTGTCAGAAGTGCGATCAGACGTTAGTGCGACGTGAATTGGAACTAAACTTCGGGTTAAAGACTTGTGTTCAGAACCGGACTAGAGATTTTCGGAACAGTGGTGTGTTAAAGTTATTTTATGCCAATAACAAGACGTCAAAGTGCAAACATGGAGGCCCAATTTGAAGCTATGCTTAAACAAGCCAAAGAAGAACTAGAAAAGTTTCGAAAACAAAACAAGGAAGAACAAGAAAGGATTCGACAACAAGAAGAAAGAATTCGACAAAAAGGCAAAGAAGAACAAGAAAAGATTCGAAAACGAAACAAGGAAGAACAAGAAAGGATTCGACAACAAAACAAAGAAGAACAAGAAAGAATTCGACAACAAGACAAAGAAGAACAAGAAAGAATGAGACAACAAGATATGGAAATGCGTCAAGAAGATAGAGAGCGTAACGTAGAAATATTGAACGTTCTAGCGGGGACCAAAACAGAAATCCAAGAGTATGTAACCGATAGTCTCAAAAAGATGGAGTATGATGTTCAGGTAAAATTAAATGATGCTCGGGAGGACATTAACAAAATTCAGAACGATGTTCGGGGGGACATTAATGATGTTCGGGAGGACATAAATAAAATTCAGAATAATGTCGAGATAAAGCTACGCGACTTAGAGCGGAAAATTGACAGCAGAGGAGCCAGCTCTACAGTGATCACCGGAAACGGGCTAAACAAGATCAAGCCTCCCACATACGACGGTCAAACTTCATGGGCAATGTACCAACTCCAATTTGAGGCCGCTGCAAATGCAAATGGATGGAGTAACGAGGAAATGGCTGTAGCACTAATAGTGGCATTACGAGGACCTGCATTGGAGCTGTTACAGACGGTGCCTATCGCCCAACGAAGCAACTATGAAGCATTAGTAGCTGCATTAGAACGTCGTTATGGGGATCAACATAAGAAAGGACTGTATCGAACGCAATTAAGGGCAAGACAGCAGAAAACTGGTGAAAATCTAGAAGAGTTTGAGACCGAAATTCGTCGCCTTGTGCATCTGGCTTACCCAGCCGTCCCGGATGAAATCCAAGAAGAACTTGTGGCACAGTATTTTGTAGATGGGATTCGAGATCCGGAGGTAAAGAAATGGCTGAAGATGTTCAAAGGGAGCAACAACAGCGAATTACTGATTCGAGCGCTGGAAATTGAAGCTGCGTGCAATGATTTAAAGCCAGAGCCTATTCAAGAGGAAAGAGAACCGCCAGCCGATCATGTTGCTACATCAATAAATAAAATTGAATCAATGGTCGGCCAATTAGTGCAACAAATGGCAGCATTAGCAAATGGCCAGTCCAGACAGTTAGAACGGTCACGTCCGATCACTAGAGTGGAATGTTATCGATGTGGACGCAAAGGACACTATAGAAGGAATTGCAGACAGCGGTCTTGTTCTCCAAACCCACAGTGCCGACGAAATCAGGACATTAGAACAAATCACCGGAACTCTTCTGTTAAAAGAAACATTACATGTTATACTTGTGGACGTAAAGGACATTACCAATGGAATTGCAGACAGCAGTCTCGTTTACCGACCCCGCAGAACTGGCGTAACCAGGAGCAGGAAATGAAGAATCCAGAAAGACATTTACCGCGATATGTAGAGGATCGTCAAGCTTTGGCTAGTGATTTAAGGTACCGGAAAGGACAAATTCATAATGGTTGGAGGATTGGTCAAATCGCGATGGTGACAGATAAAGAGGCTACAAAAAGAATGAAGAGCAGCGTTTCTAAGGAAGACATATTGAAAGGACAGCGCTCAGACTCTGATTTGAAAGTAATCAGAAGATGGTTGGAGAAGGATTTGAAACCGGATTGGCAACAGATTTCCAGATATGGACCAACAGTAAGGGGTTACTGGTTACAGTGGAATTCGCTTCGACTGCGAGATGACTTAATTACTCGCAAATGGAAAGTCCAGACGGAAAACGCTTTGTTTACCAAACAATAGTGCCCAATTCCTGCAAAGAGAATGTGCTGCGAGAACTACATGACAGTCGCGGAGGAGGACACTTTGGAGTAAACCAGACTTTGGCTAGAATAAGAGATCGATTTTACTGGATTAACTTCAGGAAGGACGTTGAGGAATGGTGTAAACGGTGTGACCAGTGTTCGTTACAGAAGGGATCCATCACAATTCGGGAACTTGAGAGAGAGAAGATGAAACCAAACAACGACCGTATGAAGATGACACTGGACCACAGACCAACTGGTGGCAATTATAAGGAAGGTGATGCTGTGTGGATGTTTCAACCCAGGAGGAGCAAAGGATTAAGTCAAAGATGGCAACGACACTGGGAGGGACCTTACAATGTGGTAAAAAGGTTAAACGACGTCGCCTACAGAGTCCAACGCAGCCCCAAAGGAAAGATGAAAATTGTCCATCTGGACAGACTCAAGAAATACCAGGGATTAGATGAAGCGGATCGGGACGATCGGCTTTAAGAAGGGGGCAGTGTTACGGTCTGGGCCTACTATGCTCGATACTCGATGCAACCGATGCGCCGCAATATCTGGCCGGGCGCGTATTAAAGTAGGCCACAGTTAGGAAGCGCCGCCTGGAAGATTCTTGAATGGTCAAGGCAACCCGCGAAGCGTTTCGCGGTCATTCTAGAACGTGGTTTGCGAATATAAAAGAAGCTGCGTCGACGACAGAGAGTTAGTAGAGAGTAGAGCGTAGTAGTGTATTTGAGAACGCGGTAAAGTTTAAATAGTGAAATAGTTGTGGAATTGTAGTAGTGTTTTTAATAGCTGAGTTAATTATTGTACGGAGTGTTTTGAAGTGTAAATAAAGTTATTAATTGTTGAGTTAGATTGACTTTGTGTGAACCCACGGGAAAATCGTAACAATATTAATATAAATTATGTAAATCGCATTTTTAGTTCTTTTACAATGCCAGAACATGGATATTGTTAATATTGTAAAATATTAATGGCAGCAAAAATTTGAGGCAAGGTGATGTAAAAAAAAAAATTCTTCAATGACTATTTAAACCAGATTACAGTCTTAAAATTACTACTATAATTTACTGGAATCCTAGCTTGCTGCGTTCAGACATTAGTCATAAGGGATACTATGGCTGATGCTGCCCCAGGTACGATTACAAAATTGCATAGATAGCCCTACTGATGCATCTGCATCATTACTACAAGTTTTTGTAGTCTGAAATTTTTTAAGGGTGGTCAAGTGCCTATTTTACAGAACTGCATCTGGTATATGCTGCATAAATCACTACTTTTTCATGTGGATGAAAAATAAGGATATAAACATGAGAAAAGTGTTCGTTCTAATTGAGGACCAAACTACCTACTATGAAGACTGTAACATTATGTCACGAACGGAAATCCATTCATTTAACTTCATTAAATTGAAGCAGATCTTCGGAGATGGCAAAATAATAAAATGCGCGAGGCAAAGTTACAGTCAGAATGCACATAGTCCATCATCGCTATTTTTAGCCATGACAAATCCCCGCTACTGTTGCGATGCAGGCGGCGAGGAATAACAAACTACGTCAGCCAGTCAATCGGGTATAAATTAAGCTCGACATTCGTGGAGACGAGAGACGATCAGAGATAGTCGAAGACTCTGCCTCAGACGATAGAGCCCAGCCAGAGGACTCGGCTCGCACCACAAAATGTAGTCGTCCCGAATTCTGCAACCCGCACCGGGTTCGTATGTAATTAAATAGTAAACCATTTTCTAAATTATAATAAATCGCGAGTGTCAAACTCTCCAGAAATCTGCCCTCATTATTGTGTAACAAATGTAAGTATGATTTAATTATTGTAATATTTTGTGCATGTAAAAGGTACTGTTTGAAGTGTTACTTTCGGGAATCATGATCGAAGGTTTTATTCCGATTCACTAAGTTGATAAACCAACCATTTTGTCAATTAGATTTAACTGTTATTTAGTTATTAAATTATATTTTTCCTCCTCCTTCCTACCTCTGAAACAAGATCTCGGTAAAGGCGTTTATTAAAGTAATAAACGCACGTCTCGTTTAACTTGTTGGGCCAAAAGGGCTTTACAATTTAAACGTGACAATATCCATAAGTCGAGTTGAAGTTGAACAGTGAAACCTTGTGCAATGTTTTCAACAAGCAACAGTGGACAACAGAGCATATTTTAAGGTAAGTTAACTGATTTTGCTGAAATTAACATTATTATGATAATTTCAATTCTAACATTGAATGAGAAGTTGTTACGTACGAAATAGAGTTTTCGTCCGTTAACTCGTTTGATTTGTGTTTTTAATGTACATGGGCCTAGTTACACTAGTAGACCGATTCCGATCGCTTAAATCCTCCAATTGCACTTTGTGCACAATTTGTTGTAAACGTGGGTGCGTGATCTGATAAGTTATCAGGTGCCGTAGTCACGTGATTGGTTTCGATTTTTGTCGGGGAAGCGTCGGTTTGTGGTCGTGTTTCTTTGTGTCAGGTGCCATGTGCCTATTTAATCACCCCGCTTTGTGATATCGGTCTCTTTACCACTACAGCACCCGAACTGCCGACATCTGATCCTTTTTTCTGAGCCGTGTGGCGTGTGTGATTTTGAATTTTTAATCCGTAGTCATCTGGCCGAATTGCAGGTAAATTGGTTTTATTGTTAGTTCTTTTGAATTATTTTGTATTGGCCCAATTTTCCAACACAGCATTGTGTTCGGCCCAACCGGAGATTCAGAGATTTTCCAACCGGAGATTCAGAGATTTTCCAACCGGAGATTCAAGGACTTTTCCAGCCGGAGATTTAAAGACCTTTCCGACCGGAATTTCAAAGACCTTTCCGACCGGAGTTCCAAGGGTTTCCTGACCGGAGATCTGAGGGTTTTCCCGAGAAAGGAACGTTTCAATCGGGGATTGAAAATTAAAAGTCCGAAAACCAACCCACGTGTTGGAAAAGCTGATCACCGGCCACAGAGTCTCAAAAGGTCAGAATTCCTCAGAGTTGAACCACCAAGAAAATTCCTCACTTGATCACTAGTTTTATTTAATTTCATTTTATTTAATTTAATTTAGTTTTTATTTTTTAGTTTATATTAATTTGCTCTGAACAACTTCAACACTTGTCATCGCCTCTGGTCACCTTTTTGGTTGCCAGAACAAGTGTTGAAGCTGTTTGTTCGTTTTCCCTGGTGTTCTGCTGTTTTCTGCCCTAGGTACCTGTCACCAGTCTCTGGACTCCATTTCCTACCTGGAAATCAGCGGTGGCCACTACTGACGACTGGGGAGAGGATACTGGAGGTTCCAGGACCCAAACATCGTCCTTGACGGCTGGTAAGGGCAATTAGAGACAGTGTGGCACTGGGAAAACTTTTCCTGTTTTTTTTCTTTTTTAATTTATTTCAAATTTAACTTTTCTTGTTTTTTAATTTAATTTCAAATTTAACTTCCTTTTTGTTTTTAACCTTTTTGTGGCAACCTTTGTAAATTATTTTGTAAATTTTTGTAAATATTGTAGTTAATTTTATATTGTAATATACGCGTGTACATATTCAACAAATGGTTCGTTTGATTTCCTGCAGTATATCCAAGTGTGTTCATCTATAGCTAGCTATTAACTCATGCAATTAATCCACGACCTTGAGCAATCTATTTTAAAAATGTTGAAATCTCATTAACGTGAGGTTTCATCATAACAAAGTATTGCAGTTTTCATTATTGTTTTATGTTTAACATAATAATCACCATCAGATAGTGTAGTAAACTCGATTGCTAAACCTCAAGCTAATGATATGTATTATACCTAGTCTTATTTAAAAGCACCGTTTAAGTAGTAGCAGCAATAAGGTAGTTTGCTGTGAGTTTAACTAATATGTCTAGAAACTACTCATATGAGACCATATTTACCTATCTAGTTAGTATGATTGTAAAGCAAACATTTTTGTGCAGCTGCAATGTTTTTGTTCAAAGAAATAAGCCAATACTTAATAAAGCTGAATTTTTAGATATTTTGATTATTCAAGCTTACCACTTTATATAAATACTTTATCAGAAGGAAAGTAATACTTCTACTCAGTGGAGGTAGACTTTCAACTTGTTCAATGTAAAGAATCACCCATTGGTTTTAAGTTAAAAATAACCTAAGTATAAATGTAACTAAGATTAAATTGAGCGTATTTGGGAGAAAACAGAGAGTTAGTAATATAAATGTGGACAACATATACATTGAAATGAACGGAAGTAGAATAACGTATGAAAAAAACATAAAGTATTTTGGAGTAATTTTCGATCCAAATCTAAATTTCCGAGTAATGTAATTACCGAGTAATTGCCCAAGAAATGCTCTTTTCAACAATACCGAATTTGTTAAAATTGGTCAAACGGTTAAGAAGTTAAAGCAGGTTATTGCAAAAACAATTGAACACCTCACGCCATCTTTGTTTTTGAAATAACAGAAATTAGTTTTTTACGAAAATGATAGATAAATTGATTCGCTTTAAAAATGTGGAAAAAATAATTCTAGTTTATTGTGCAAAATTTATAGAAAATGCAATTTAAAAAATTAAGTAGGCAGTTACGGCCTCTGGTGGTCATTTTTAGAACTCGAAAATATTTTCCAACGATTCTTCATGGCCGATTTACCTAAAAAAATTTTTACCCCAAAATCATACGACGAACGGTTCCGGTCTTATTGGGTCACCCGGTACAACTATTTAAAATAGAACTGGGAAAACACATTCGAGAAAAAATGTATATGTAATTTGCTAGTGATTTGCTTGTTGGTTAATTTTTGGGACATGTGTGAATTGTATTGTTTTGTTTTTCAAGTAGCATTATCGCTAAATAAATACTATTATTATATTAATACTCAAATTTACAGAACATGCACAAAATGTGAGAACTGAAATTATTAAACGAACTAAACATTTCAGAGCCCTGACGTACAAGAACAGAGGTATAAGCACAAAAACTGCAACTAAAATATACAAATCTATTTGCAGACCTCTACTCGACTACGGACACATACTAAGAGTTAATGCGACCAGCAAAACAAAAAACACATACAAACTACAGAACAAATTGCACTTAAACTAGTAACCAAGATTAGACATCCTCAAAAGCCGCTACATAACCCAACCAACGAATTACTCTACGAACGGACACAAAATGACAAAAATAACAGAACGATTAACGAAACTAGAGGCAAAATGGAACGCAACCCCCACAACTGGACAATTATAAACCTCATCTCCCTCACAAGACCAAATAGACAATCTCGCTACGCCTTTCCTCAATATACTCTGTTGGAACATTTTACCTAAAAAAAATGGACTAACTATTAATTTTAACCTTTTCTTTGTAAAACATTATTTATTTATTTTTTTTTAACAAATATTTATGTGGCTACATTAAGCTTTGTTTCTGTAACATTGGCATAAAGATCGGTAGGTCGATAGCCTTTTTGCTCGGAAATTGAAGAAGAGATTGTTTGTGTGTGTGTATTATATTAATACTGTGCACCCGAGCACCCACTGTGACGTCACGCGAGGTAGCGTTTCGAGGAAACAGGTTTTGCTGATATGGCCGCCCTCTTGGATCTGTTGTGTTGTCAAGTAAAATTTTCACTTGTCACTTTGCTTTTGTTTATTTGTTTTAGCATGCTGCTAAAATTAATTATATTTTTATGACAAAATCTGACAATTTAATTGGTGAAGATTATACACTAAAATCAAGTAGATGTATATTTTTTGATTGACATAATGGATATAACAGCTGCTGGCCCAGGTAAGATTACAATGACAATTTCATACCTAACCTATGTAATAAACCATGCTATTGCTGATGCATCATTACTACACATTTTTTGTACTAACATTTTTTAAGGGTGGTTCTAGTAACTAATTCGGCTAGTCTTACAGATCTGCAACTGGTATATGCTGCATACATCACTACTTTTCCATGTGGATGAAAAAGCACAACTTTTATGAAGAAAGTGACTACATTTCCCAGGGACTGCAATCAAGTCAAGTTGAAGAAGAAAAATTGTGTGCAATATATTAAACTATCTACATTAGGTACAACAGTGGATTAAAAAGCAAGTTTTAAGGTGAGTTAACTGTTTTAAAGCTAGATTTGTAGTTCTAATTCCGCAAGAAGTAAGCTGCAAGCAGTAGTAGCCATGTCAATTCATAGTTTGACTTTAGTAAGAAGGAAATAACATAACCCTAAAGTCATAAACCAACAAAATTTTATTTATTATCTTGTGGGTTATCATTGAAAGTATTTGTCAAATGATATTCCAAAAATCTATGAATGGGGGTAAAGACCAGTAGTATGATGGAAGCAGTAAGGAGCAAGGTAAGAAATGAAAATGATTCATTTCTTGCTGCTTACTGCTTGCGGTTAATGTGGCTTGCACTTATTTGTCAAACTATGAATTAGAGTGTTACAAGTATACAGGGTGGTCCAGTTTTAAGTGTCAGTAATTCACCATTCAATAGCCAATCCAAAAATAAGTTGACTTGCATTATGTCATTTTTCTGAAAAACGTTTCCGTAAGCCTGGTTTATAAAAGAATATTTAAATTTAGATTTAAATTTAGTATTAACTTTAAGAATAGGACTAGTGGTTTTAAATCAAGACGTTCATAAATGAAATTTAACTTTAACCTTATATTTAGCTGTATCTCCTGACCTTGGATTTACTTAAAATTCTAAATTCTCTTAAAGTTAACGCTAAAGTTAAATCATCATGCTACTGCGCAAGCGCCTCCAATGACACAATCAGCTGATTTGTGTTTTGCATTTGAATATTTGGTTATGGTTTTTCCTGGCACCTAAGGCCGGGTTTACCCAACTTCTTTATTCTTAATTCTTTATTGTTAATTCTTATTTCTTAATTCTTATGGAGTTAATACCCTGTAGTTTAATTATTAATGCTGTTTACACAAGTTCTTAATCCTTAATTCGTAATTTTAGCTTCTAATGCATGACCTTGATAGTTCCCAACTTTTAACTTTTTAAGGATTAAGCATTAAGAATTAAGAAAATATTTTTTTGCGCATGCGTTGATTTGACGTTTGACGTTTTTGCCGCGCGAATCTGCAAACGGTTAGAAAATATACAACATAACCTTAAACAAAGTTATGAAATAGATTTGATTTGTTTTGTGGGTGTACTGGTGTAGTGATGGATTTACAAGACCAAGAAATGCTTGTGGACCTGGTCCAAAGCTTTCCCAATATCTGGGACAAAAAACATAGCAATTACAAAGACATACTAGCTTGCAGCAATTCTTGGCAGTCAATTGCTGCCATTATGGAAAAAGATGGTAAGAAAATGATTGAATTAGGCAGTTCTAATCCAAAGTGAGGCATAGAAAAGTATATTGTGTTTGAAATCAATTGTTTGATCTTGGTTTGTCTTGCTTTCACATAAGTGCAAGTGTACAAACTATATTACTTATTATTAACTTTAAACTTTTTATGACCTGGAAGTCCTGAAACATCTGCAGTTGCAACTGGCTAATTACAACTTTATTTTCAGTAAAAGCATGCCAAGATTGTTGGGAGTATATAAAAAAGAAGTATGTAAGAGAAAGACGTCAAATAAAAAATGTACCATCAGGGTCAGGAGCAACAAAGGTGCAATGGGTACTTTTTAAAAAACTAGGGTTCATGGATAGAGTGTTGCAGAGTAGAATGTAAGTTTATATAATTTTAGTGATTTGGCATCATCAGTTAGGGATAAAAATTTACCAATTTAAGCTGTGTGAATGTTTAAAAAATTTCTAACATATATTTAATTGCACTTTTATAATATTTTAGGACTCGAGGAAACATAACTTTGCCAAATTGTGTATTACCTGATGTAGGAGATCCATGCCAAACTGAATCTTTTATATCAGCAAGTTTACCAACCTGTAGTTACAAAGTATTACCTGATGGGACATTGATGGAAAGTCAGTTTGAGTCAGAAGATCAGTCAGTCAGTCAGTCAGATAATTTGATCGAAGACTCTGTTGCTGACATTGAAGCGAGCATCGAAGGGACTTTTCAACAAGATACAAATTCAAGTAACCAAGCCTTTCATGTTAAACATCCTGCTATGAACAAATCAAATACTTCAAATAATACCAGCAATGATGTTTCCATACTGCGAGTGTCCCGTAATGATGCAAAGAAGAAAAAGAAAGATGAAACCTTGGAGTGTTTAGTAAATTCATGCACAGCAGTAGGACAACATTTACAGTCATTTCTTTCAAAGGAAAGCAAGAAGGATGAAACTGACTTGAATAAGGCAGATTACAACTTTCTATTGTCTATGCTACAGTCAATGGCGGATCTTCCAGAAAATGTTAAACTCAGGTTGAAAGCTAGTTTTCTAGTTCAAATTGCAGATGAATTTGAAAAAATAAATACTAATTCTATAAATGAGAATTGAAACTATGACAAAAATCTTACAAAAACAGGGTGACGCAACAATTATATTAATTTATTATATTATATTTATTATACAGGGTGGACCATAAGTGATGGGACATAGAGCTACAGCATATTCTTGGCATCAAAATAATACAATTTAGCTAAATTGTCTTATGCCGAAAGTTAATATTAAGAAAGATACAGGGTGTGAAAGTTAAATTTTAATTTTTGATTTTTTATCATATCTTTACAGTCTTTTCATATAAAGCTTTGAAAATGTGTATAAGGGGGTTTTGCCAAGCGGAAAATACGATGCCTTCATCTATTTTGTAGAGGCCGATAGGGGGCAATATTAAAAATATCAAATATCTCGAAAACGGTCAACATTTATGACTCAGAACAAGTATACCTCTTTTACGTAGAATACATATTAGAATCATATTTTGAAGTACTACTGTCGGTACTACTATCATCGTATTTCCCATCTGGCTAAACCCCCCTACTCCAATTTTCAGTGCTTTATATACAAAATCCGTGAAGATATGATAAAAAAACAAAATTTAAACTTTCACACCCTGTATCTTTCTTAATATTAACTTTTGGTATAGGACAATTTAGCTAAATCGTATTATTTTGATGTCAAGAATATGCTGTAGCTCTATGTCCCATTACTTATGGTCCACCCTGTATATATTAATTTATTATATTATTATGTTAAATTTAAGAAGATTGGCTGTGGCAATAATAAACTTCAAAAATTACTGTAAACGCTTTATTACTTGCAAGAGATATCCATTAAACAAGGTATCAAACAATATTAACTTGAAAATGTAAATAAAAAAAGTTAATATGAAGGTATAAGCCCTCGATTCACATACTCTTCTTGCCATGGCAATGCTCCTGCTGGCGAAACAAAATAATCAGCTAGGGTATCTCTCTGATGTTTTGCAATAGTTGAAGGATTATTAGAGCCAACTCTCGAAACCGATCTCAAACCACTACCCTCTTCAGCCCAAACACCTGGGTGTATTTCACTATTTTTGTCAATAGAATCTGTATATCCTGTTGGACAATATTTTCTCTCTGCTATTGGCAGGTCTATTTCACTGTTTTGTAAATAGTTGTGAAGTAGCACGGTTGCTTGAACAATAAGCTCAGCCACATCCACTTTGGTATTAATTGGTTTCCTTAAAATCCTCCATCTTTGAGACAGAATACCAAAGGCAGCCTCAATTGTTCTTCTCGCTCTACTGATTCTATAATTAAAGATGTTTTTTTTTTCTCCCAAGTTTATGCCAGCATATGGCCTAACAATATTCTTATGTAAAGGAAATGCTGCGTCTGCAACGACGAAATGAGGCATTAATAAATTAGTTTTTGGAAGGCACACTGGAGGTGGGATTTTAAGAGTTCCGTGAAGCAATGCTGCCCCTAAACCACTATTTTTAAAAACTGTAGAATCATGATTTGATCCTGCTGCTCCAATATCAATCATAGTAAACCGATAGTATGCATCACAACATGCCATCAACACAATACTATGAGACTTTTTATAATTGAAGAATTCACTTCCTGCTTTTGCGGGTGCTTGAATTGTTATGTGCTTACCATCAACAGCACCAATGCAATTGGGAATATTCCATCGAGCAAAAAATTCCTTGGCGATGTTCTTAAACTGGTCTTCACCAGGCATTCGTAACTGGGAGGAATATAACGTATCGGAAATAACCCTGCACGTTTCAACAATAATGTTTCGAGCTGATGTCTTGCCAATACGGTACCCCCATGCTATTTCTTGCATAGAGCAACCTTCTGACAAAAAACTAAAAACAGACACAAAATTGGACCATTGTTTTTGTATTTAAATCTATTTTAACTTACTGTAATGTCATAATCAGTCTTTGTTTTGAGCTAATATGCAACTTTTTAGGATCTTTCTTCAGTTGGGAACCAACTAATGAATGTAAATACACAAACTGTTCTTGTGTCATCCTTGTGTATTTAAAAAATTGGTCCTGGTCCCACTCCAATTTGAGCATATCCCTGACCAAAGTAGCATATAGCCCTTCAGTTTCTCGTTTCCGATTAATAGGCCGGACCCCAAACCTTCTGTTTCTTTTTCTGGATTTATGAAGTATTGCCGTAATTCCACAAATATGCATTAAAAACAAAGCGGATAACCCTAATGCTAGGCACTTCTTATTTTTCATTTTCGGGATAATTTAATGTTAGAAATAATCACTTCAATAAAACAAACCTGACAAATTTGTTTTCATTTAGTTTAACCTTACTTTTTGTTTTTCTTTCAAATGTCATTCTGTACTAGTCATAATTTTTAAGAATTAAGAATCTGCATAAACGACTTTTTAATAAAGAATTAACGATTAAGAAATACGAAATAAGTATTAACAATAAAGATTGAGAATTAGCAATTAAGAATTAAGAAGTTGGCTAAACCCGGCCTTAATGGGTAAATTTGTTCTTCACTTAGGTCAATTTCTTCATAAAAGTTATATTTTCTCATCCACATGGAAAAGTAGTGAAGTATTCAGCATATACAGGATACAGATCTGTGAAATAGGCCCAATTTGTTAGTTGAACCACCCTTAAAAAATTGTCAGACTAGACAAATTTTTAATAATGTATACAAGTGATGCATCAGCAGAGATTATTTAGGTTAGGTATGAAAATGCCATTGTAATCTTACCTGGGCTAGCAGCGTTGTGTGCATTATAACCATTAAAAAATATACATTTACTTGAATTTTGTGTATAATCTTCACCAAATTAGACTAGGTATTGTAATAAAAATACAATTATTTTAGCTGCATGTTATTTTTTTTGACACAACAAAACAAAAACAAAAGCCAAGTGACAAGTTGGCATTTGACATCACAACAGATCCAAGATGGCCTATCAGCGGAACTTCTTTTCTCAATGCGATACGCCGGGTGACGTCACAGTGGATGCTCGGGTGCACAATATGCACTCAATACCCAAGGAACTACAGGCGTTGTCCGTGGTTTGGTAGTTGATAGTCCATCTTCACAAAGTGGAGACATTACATTCTTCTGAGATGGTATTTATAGGAAGGGGTAAGTTTGACTAAACGAAATATCTAAAAATGTATATTTATTAAGTATTGGATTTATTGTTTTAAAAGAACATTGCAGCAGCACAAAGATGTTTTATTTACAATTATAGTACTTGATAGGCAGATGTTCAGCCTTATGCCGTAAATCCATTGACTTAATATCAATATTAAAATAATTTCAATGAAAATTGACCACTATTTAAATTTTTGGTCACATAGATACGCACTAACGACAATTGATTAAAAAAACTGTAGGTAAGAATTGATTGATAAAATTTCCAGCTTCACTATGGCAACATTGCATTTGTACAGTACCGACCTAACCTCACAAATTATGTAAATTTTAAAGGGCTTTTGGTTTGGTGTTTTTCAGTTTTTTTCCAGCAACGGTAAGTACTTAATTCAAAATTAGGATAAAGTACCAAACTTAATTTTTAAATGAATTTTAGGTATGTCTAAGAAAGCCTCAAGACAGCAATATATTCACACTTCTAACTGAGGTAGAAAGTTCTGAGGTTTTTAAAGTGGGGAAAAGGTACCCAGATTTAAAAAGACAATCTTGGGAACAAGCTGCAAAGGCTATAAATTTCTATTGGAGGTACCCAAAAAAACTGGTGAACAATGGAAAAAGGTATATAATTTACAATACTTAAGACTTTTATTGCAATTTCACATGTACCTGCATTGTATTGTATCTGTCTGATTCATTTATATTATAGAGCCTATTAGTAAAATAGACTATGAAATTTTAGGCATTCATTGAATGGAAATCCCACATAAAAGCAAAAATTCGGAATTATGCGGAACTATCTGATGTAGAAATAAAATGTGCCAATTTAACTGGACTTTATATTTCCACTGGTGGAATCCAAGAAATACCCGAACTAGGTATTGTAATGGCTGGTGAGTTTTATAAGTTTTGGTGATTTATTAAAGTTAGTAGTAGAATAAAATTTTTGTTTAATGCTGGATGTCATTACTAACATAGAGAATAGTCAAAGAGTCTATTTGATAAGGGCTCAACACACTAGTCTGTCTCTTGAAGAATCAATTAGAATTAAGTTAACTTCTTTGCAACTTTGATATCAAGTCTTTATGATTTCCTAGAGGTTTTTGGCATTTTTTTTTATTTATATATGTATTATATAATAAAATGATATGTGTATTTTTTTTAGATGGAAACAACAGGGGTACCATGTTGTTTTCAGGAACATCCCTCTCGGTGGTGGAATGACCGGTCGGTTGACGCTTCGTCTTCTTGAATTGGTAGAACTTCCAGACTGCAAACATCAAAAGCATGGCAAGGGTTACCATCAGGAAAGATGTTGAAAAGCTCCAAACCACTGGATGAATGTTTTCTTCGTCTAGAAAGTCTGCGTAGTCTAGAAAGTCTGATATGACTCTTGATATCTTTTAAATTTAATGACGTCAGTTCCAAAGGCTTCAGCTTAAGGGCAACAGAGTGGTTTAAGGAAAACTCCATTTGAGGAAGAATAAATGGATTTCCTGGAATTATGTCCTCTTTATTCCAAAACTGGTTATCTAAGATGCTTATCCCACAATTTCTTGGAATTTTGACCAAATTAGGGTGGTTTAAAAATACAATCTCTTTAGTTTGGCATAACTTGTGAACTTTAAGTGGACTATTTGTTGGTATTGCCAAAACGTATTCATTTGTTATTGATTGAATTATGGCGTCGGTTACTCGTACTGGTGTCACTTCACATTTTCCAATATTGGCGTGTCTGATAAGTTGAACAGCACAATCATCTCTCTGAGTTTCCAGGTGATTTTTACAGATGTAGGTGTTTTCGATCATCGGACAGGCGTCTTCTTCATATTCGGCAGAATCGGCTCCAATTACCATGTAGGGTGAGTGGGGTACAATGATGGAATTGTTCATTGGTATAGGTAAAAGGTGAAACATTTCAAAGGATTCTTTGAGAAATATTGGAAAGTGAATTGCAAAAATTATTTTATTTTTGGAGAAGGTTACTTGGAGAGCAGACAGTTTATAATAGTACTGAATATTACTTAATGTTAATAGTTTATCATTACCATAAAGTTTTGTCAAATCTTTAAGGATGGTATCCAATTCATGGTATGAAATTATACTACTATGTAAAACATTAAGTTGTGCAAACATAATTGCATTTTCCAAGTTATCCAAAAATGTTATTAAGTTTTGACTACTAAAGATTATTTGAATGATGGTACTTTGAATTCTTAGTAGAGTAGTTGTGTCAATTAAGGTTTTATTTATTAATTTTTCAAAAGCTTTAATATGAGACTTAATCAAAGCTTGATTGTTGTACAAAACCGTTATTGAACTGTTATAGTTGTCAATCAGCTGTTTAGTCAGTGAAATTTGAAAAGAAAGTTCTTTTTGTAATGTAGTTTTCTGATAGTGCAATTCTGAAATGGCTTTATCATATTTGTCAGCGTCATCAGAATCAAGAGTACCAAAAAGCCACTTTGAGACTTTTCCAACTACATTGATCAGTCCACGTTTATTTCAATTATGTGGTCGTATATTATTAAACTTATTTCTAGCTTCTAGGATTAAAAACTTTGCATGATTAAGCAAATTGATGGCATTAGTATGGTATGTAAGTTGCGATGCCTGAAAGTTTGTTATGTTAAGCGAATTATTTACAAAATCATAAAAGTATTCTAGATTTTCCATTTGGTGAATTAAGGGTGTAAGTTCTACAAAATGTAGGAATGTATGTTTGGTGTTTACGACTTTAGCATTTCCTAGATTAAAAGGAAGGAGAGGTGCTTTTAATGGAATGGTTTTGAGGTCATCAGTCAGATGAGTCGGTGTCACAAACGGTGTAACTACAAGAAGGAATGGCACCGTCAGGTTCATTTTCCTGTGGAACAGAAAAAAGCCTAGGTTTTTGAATCTGTGATTTGTGAATAACCTTCTTGTCTTTAGTTATTATTTTGTTACCAATATCGTGATCGACAAAATGCTTTTTCCTTCGAGGTTTATCTTTACTTCTTTGAGCTGATTTGTCAGTAACAAATACTTTTTGATTTGCACTAAACTCAGGTGGAGTTTCACGGTTTTTATTATGTTTTTCAATTGTTCGTGTTTTCGTTTCTAAAGAAAGGTCATAGATTTTCTGATATATAGTTTTCAGTCTGTCTTTTCTGTCATTAATATATTTATTAACGATTATTTCGTCTGTTAAATCAAAGGGATCTAAAGCGTTAATACGTCCATTAATAACATCGAAAGGTTTCTGTTTAGTAACACTATGAATTGATGAATTATATCCTATTATAGAAAATTGCATTAATTCCTTAGGCATTAATGAGGAATTTTTAAGTTTTAAGATGCGATATAATTCAATGAGAGTTGAATGTAATCTCTCAACTGGACTATTACTGTTGGAATTACCAGCTGTTGTAAAGTGTAATTTAATTTTGTGAAGTTTGCAAAATTCTAAGAGCAAGGACGTTTTAAATTCCGTACCATTGTCACATGTTATTTGTTGAGGTAGGCCATGGTGACTGATAAAAGTTGCAAGATTATCTAACACAATTGTAGCGGTACAAGCTGGTTGGAGTTCATAAGCTTGTGCATAACGCGAAAAGACATCAATAATTGTGAGAAACTTGACACTATTAATTTGGAATACGTCCATGTGAATGCTCTCAAAAGGTTGTGAAGGTGTAGGAGAAATACTGAAATTAATTTTCGGTGGATGTCTGTCGTATTTCGTTTGTTGACAAATTTCACAATTATTCACATAAGTTGTCAGATCTAATTTCATGTTTGGCCAGTAATAGAGCATTTTTAGGGTCATTAAACCTTCATTAATACCACGATGACTTTTATTATGATGATATTCAATGAGTTGGTTTTGACGATTTTCATCCTCAATGTCTGTTACTAATGTTCTTGTAAATACTAGCTTATAAGAATTATGTTGAAACGTTTCTGGTAAAATGATACTGATTCTATTAGCTAAGTCTATTTCGGATTTAGCTATATATAAACAGTACAGTTTATTTGGACTTATGTGCTCTTTAAAGAATTTTATAAGTTCTTCCCAATAGTGTTCAGTAAGACACACAGAATATCGAAATTTGGTTTGAAATAAACTACTTCGAATTACGTGATAACGTCCTTTAGGTTTTAGGGTAAAAATGATTTGATTCGTATAAGTATTGAGGCAATTTTCAGTTATTGGAATGTTTAAAATAGGGTCTTCTGCAGCTGAATGTACAGTTATGTCATCAGACTCTCGACTTGGGGCTTGTATTTGGATATCAGATATTACATTGATGTTGGATGTATTGGTTTCAGCTTCTACTGGTCTAATTATGTCATTTAATTCTTGGATTTCTTCTTGACTGAGACTTCGATTTCGTTCTTCTTCTATGTAGTGATCAATTTCTCGATTTATATCTCCTGGATTTCCTAGTATTGATTGATTTTCGATAGCATTAATCTCAATCCTTGACAATGCATCAGCATTTGTATTAAGAGATCCTTTTTTATATTGAACTTCATAGTTAAACTCTTCAAGTTTCAGTTTCCATCTAATTAATCGCGAATTAGGTTCTTTCAAGCTGAAAAGATATTGCAAAGGTTTATGATCAGTTATGATTGTAAACTTTTTTTACCTATTTTTCCTTGACTCAATACAGCGCCTATAGCTACATTAGATGCGTCGGTAGTCAAAATAAATGGTTTTTCAAAGTCGGGGTACTGTTTTTACAAATTTCAAAAGTTTTTATATATTCAGGAGTGTGCTCGATGGTAGCTCCTTTCTTTAAACATTTCGTAAAGGGTCGAGTTAGTTTAGCAAAACCTTTAATAAATCTCCTATAATAACCAAGCAATCCCAGAAAAGATTTGATTTCCTTAGCGGTTCTTGGAATTGGAAATTTTTGAATTGCCATTATTTTTCTTGGATTCGGTTTTATACCATCTTTTGTTACTAAGTGGCCCAAAATTTCAACTTCTATACGTAAAAACTCTGACTTATCAAGCTGAATTTTTAGTCTGGAATTTCTTAATCTTTCGAAAACTTTTTGGAGATGTTTAATATGTTCTTCGAGACTAGTTGAAAACACAATTATGTCATCCATGTAGACAAGACATATATTTCCTTGCAATCCTTGCAGAACATTGTCCATGACACGCTGGAATGTTGCAGGTGCATTTTTTAGGCCAAATGGCATTCGAAGGTATTCAAAATGACCATTTTCGACATTAAATGCTGTTTTCTCAATCGATTTGGGGTCCATTTCTATTTGGTGGAAGCCAGAAGAAAGGTCTATAGTCGAAAAGTAAGTACATCTACCTAACTTGTCTAGGATGTCAGTAATGTTGGGTAAAGGATAACGGTCGTCAATAGTCTTGACATTGATACCGCGATAGTCTACGCAAATCCTCCATTTTTGCTTGCCACTAGCGTCTAACTTTTTGGGTACAATCCATATTGGACTACTCCATGGACTTTGGCTAGGACGGATTATGCCTTCTTCTAACATTTTATTTATTTGTCGATGTACTTCATTTTTATGTACAAAAGGGTAACGGTAAGTTTTTGAATGTACGGGAATCTCGTCAGTTGTTCTAATTGTGTGTTTGACTTTATTGGTAAAGGACAATTTTTGATTTTCTTGGTGGAAAACATCTGAAAATTGTTTACAAAGTTTCGTAAGAGCAGATTTTTCTTCAAGATTAAGGTGGTCACATCTTAAAGAGTCGATAATGTTAACTTTGCTATTTTTAGCACTTTCTTTTGGAAGAATATTATCCATATGAAACAATGAAAAATGTTCGTATTGTTCGTGGGAAAATAAGTGACACAGCATGGGTTCTTTGAATAGCACAGTAATGTCATTACTTGTGTAATTAAAAACTTCTGTTACTGCAAATCCGTTCTTTGCAGTGGTTAGTGTTTCAGGAAAATAAAGATCATTTAAATAGGTTTCGGGTATGATTATGTCAACATTATGGTGAGAAACAGGGACGTTTACCTTCTTGACTTCATGAGAATGTACGGTGAAACCGTAAGTTTCAAGTTGCGGTTGTCGGAATTGTATGGGAATCGTTAGTTTGTTGTTGCTAAGTTGATCATTTACAAGGTCAATCGATAGATTGAAACGTTTTAAATCATACAATCCTATAATACCGTCAAAGTATTCATGAAAATCAAATAAGATGAAAGTAATATAATCATGAACTTGAAATTCTTGAAATGCAGGTATATTAGCTTTAAACAAAGTTTCCTTTTCGCCAACACCTGTCTTAATTATTGAAGGTGAATTAAAAATTGTATTTGGAAAGTATTTTTCAGCAATAGAAGGACGAATTATTGAATTATAGCACCCAGTATCTACTATATACTAGACACTGGTCAGCTGTTATGGGTTCATAACTTCTACTTACATGTGATGGCTATCAGTCATTCGAAGATTTACAATTACAACACTCGCTTTCGGCTCGTGTCGCAACCTTTATCTTCGTGAGTAATTACTATTATTTCGTGCTCTTTGAATAATATGCTATTACAAACATGTCTAATTAATTTTAAAACTTTTTTAGCTTATTATTGACCTCTACTGTTGGCGTAGAAAGATTCCATTTTGTCACTAGTACAAAAATAGATTTTTATTATTGTACTAGTAAAGAAATAATGTCAATAAAGACGTTTACGAACTTATCAACGGCCCTACATTCATGCTAAAAAGAGGGAACCACAGCCAACTACGACCATAACAGTTATTGAACAACCGTTATAAACTATGGTGAATAAGTACCCACTATCGGAGCTAACGGGTCCTAAACATGCGCCCCCAAAAAATATCATATGAAATTTGGCATGCTTGTTCACTATTTTGAAGTAATCATTTAGTTTTTTCAATTTTTTAAAATAATAATCGCCTTTCACCTTTTCCAATTTTAAAATAATCTCTACAGGTTCGATTTTTTTTCATTATGCATTCGCTTATAAAAAATGACGGTATGCAAAAACTATGCAAAATGAAAATAAATCCACACAAACTTTTCTTCGGAAAACGTATGGGCTATCACATGTAGCCCATCAGAATGCGTTGAAGTTAGAGTTTTTATAGTTATTTAACCAACGAGTGTATTAATGAATGCGATTAATAATCGAAAGGGTTTAACGCGTAAACGATAGTAAACGCGTTAATAATTGAGATTTTTAATCGCTTATTAATATAAGAGTTGGTTACAACAATTTTCCGCCGACTGTAGTATAATGTCACGTTTAATTTATGAGCCCTTCTGGGTTTATCAATTAAACTGACTCACGACGTTAAACGTCGCGCCGGGATCTCAGTTTTAAGGATGGAATCAAACACTGAGTTTTCTATTAAACACTTAAATCTATTATATATCATATACATAAATGGGTCTGTGCAATACGGTCATAAGCACACTAAAAATTAACAATTCAACAATTGTACTTACATAAATTCATACGCTAAGGACTTAGCATTTTCTGGCGGCTGGCTTGGTCACTTTCGTGTTGGAACAATTCTGGAGAATGGACTACTTAACTTGATCTTCTTTTTCGAGGAGAGTCGACATCTCGACTTCTTGGTTCAGCTGGTCACACTACTGTCGATTGGTTCACACTGATCCTATACTGCTGAAATCGGCGTGTTTTATACCCGATTGGCTGACGTAGTTTGTTATTGTTCGTCGCCTATTTTTCATATTCCTGCAAAGCAGGTGGTGGCGACTCATCACTGATATGATGCACCCGGTGCATGATGCACTCGGTGCATCATGGTGCGATCTTGCCTCGTGCGCTTAATATTTCGCAATCCTTAAATATTCTTATGTTTTTAAGTCAGTAAGTCCATCTTTTGAATTAATGGATTTTCCATTCGTGACATATGCCTCCGCCCCAGAAAAACTGGTCCCCAGTTTTATATGAACAATAATCAAAAAATGTTAACAATAGTAAAAATATATCGTTAGCCTAACACAAATTTAAAAGTTACATGTGTACATACGAAGACATTATAATAAATGGTTAGTAGGTTTACATATGTGAGTATTCCATAGTACTCAGTTAAGTTTGTCCAAGGACACTGGTTACAATCATTTCTTAATATTAAGTTAGTACTTATTCTAACAAGAAACCTAATAAAACATCAAAGTGCAATTTGGCCGACTCAGATTCCAGAGTTATCTCGTTAGAGACTGAGTGGCAGCTAGGTGACGGTTTTTTCCAAATTATTCTGCAACAATTTGGTCAGCCAGTCATAGACTTGTTTGCTTCAAACATTAACGCAAAATGTAGGTTATATATATCCTGGCGCAGAGATCCAGGGTCTTTAGCAGTGGATGCATTTACTACTGACTGGTCAGAACACTACTTTTACGCCTTCCCACCCTTTTCACTGGTTCTTAGGGTGCTAAATAAAGTAATAGCTGACAAAGCTAACGGCATAGTGGTGGTTCCTTACTGGCCTTCCCAGGCATCCTGTATGAAACCAATTCTCTTGGGTCCAGCAAAAAATCTTTTATCCTCTCATTTTTAAGATTTGCATTCTCTGCATAAGCATTTGCAGCTGGCGGTTGAAAGAGTTTCTGGGTTATAGGAAACGAGTTTTTTTTTTTTTTAATCGCAGTGAATTTATGGTTTACAGTACCCCGGAGCGGAGCTGCTTATCAAGGGCGTCTTTCAAAGAAAAGGCCTACCAGACGTTACTCTCAACACAATTTTGATTCTCTAGCAGCCTCGACATTGAAACAATATGATTCATCCTACAAGGCTTGGTGGAGGTACTGCAATAACAGGAAGATGAATCCATTCACTGCTCAATTAACTGAAGCCTCGGAATTTTTGGAATATGAGAAGAGGAGAAAGAAAAGTTATAGCTCCATAAACCAGCACCGCTCAGCCTTAGCTCTGATCTTGCCAGAGGACTTCGGAAATAATCCTATCGTAAAAAGGTTTATGAGAGGGATATTTCGGCATAACCCCCCAGCTGCGCGTTATAAAGTGACGTGGGACTCTACTGGCTACCCTACTGGCACTAGCGTCGGGTCAAAGACTGCAAACTTTACACTCGGTACGCGTAGATGGGATAACCTTTGGTCGAGAATCGGTAAGAATCTACATATCAGACCTTATTAAAACATCCAATCCAAAAACCTGTCAACCTTGCATTGACCTTCAATATTTTACTAACAATATCAAGATCTGGGTTGCAACTACCCTAGCTGATTACGTCGAGAGAACTTCTCATTTACGAGGAGAGGACTCCACTTATTTGTTTATATCGACGATAGCTCCTCATCGTCGCGCTAGCAGAGATTCCATTGGCAGATGGATAAAAGGTACCTTGAAAGAAGCAGGAATTGATACCCACTGTTTCTCAGCCCATTCGACTCGACATGCTTCAACTTCGGCGGCTGCAAGGAAATGCTTATCTTGGGAGACTATCCGGAACGCGGCGGGCTGGTCTTCTACATCTCAAATGTTTGCCAGATTCTATAATTTGCCTTTGTCGGAAAACGCATCCGAGTTCACTCAGGCAGTATTTTTTAAATAACCGAATTCGTTTTTCAAGACTGTAAACCTAACATAGAAGACTGATTTGTTACCCTCTTAGACATAGGACCATTCGTTCCGTTCTTGTTTTTTTTGTATTAGTAGGACTAAGGAAATATACAATACAATTTTCTTTATTATATGGAGAACACTTCATCGCATACTGATTGACCAAAAGCTAAATATATGAACTCCACTTGTTGCTCCTAACAGGCAATATTTTGAAGCTGTACTACCTAGTGTAAATTGATGAGTGATCTCTTCGGGCGAGGCGCTAGTATAATTACGATCGAACTTCACAGGTAAGTTCCTTTGATCGTATAATTTCTATCCATAGTGTGGGCAAACACATTTCATTTTGTTGCATTTTCAGTTTCTAAAGGTATTTTTAGTAAAATGTTTTAAAGTTTTCTTAAATTCATACCTGTTTTAAGTGATTTTTAAAGTCTCAAGGTGCTGCTGGCATTTTTGGCAACCATTTCCGGTTTGCCAGTCTTCAGTGTTTGATTAATGCACTATTTTACACGCACCGAGACATTCTTAATAATTCACCGGAGCCCTATAAAAGGATTTGTTTATTTCGAATAATTTACCGGTTTATTTTGATTTGTTTTGTGGGGTTATTTCGTAACGTTGACGGCGATCAGCTGTTAGTGACTTATCGTTCGTCATTTGTATGTCATCTTGAACCGTGACAGCTTTCATATTGTAGAGTTTTCCGATGTTGCCGGCTTTCATTTTTAGTTTAACGGAAACACGTGTCCACGTGGAGTGTTCTGATTGGTTGGCCGTGACTGCCAGTTTTTTTTACTATTGTTGGAAGGGTTTCTCTTCATCGGTTTCTTTTTAATTTCTTTCCTGTTGGACCTTCAGAGAAACTTACACGTATCACGTGGGCTTTAAGAGGAATCGCCATTTTGTAGTACCGATTACGGGATTTTAGTGCGACCTCTTTTTAATAAAAACGGGAGTTATTTGGAGGAGTATATCGAGTTTTGTTGGAAACTCCGTTTTTCTCGCTGTATGCGGATTTATAAGCCTTAAAAGTGGTGTGATTTTCTTGTGGAGTGGTGAGTTGGTGAGTTTGAGGTTAAGTTTTACCATGTGGTTATTTCACTTAGCAAATTAATTTGACCATTAGATTGACCTGAGAGACCTGAGGCAGTCTTGTAGTACCTTTGATTCGATCTGACGATTTTTGAACATTATTACAAATGATACAATACAAAGATGAACCAGCAAAATAAATTAACATAAACTTGGTAAAAACAGAAAGGAAAAACCCGGAGAAACTAAATTGAAGTTAAACTAAATTATAGGTATACATAAACCTATGTAGACGACGCGGATTTTTTTTATAAATCAAGAAATTAATATTTACATCAAATTTTAATAGGTAGATAAAACATCAACAAACATGTACTACCTAAATAGGTTAGGTATTCAATTTATTTTTAAATTCAAGTTGGTTGGTATATCTGTTGCCAATTGACAGAAATGACAAACTTCTGAAACTTCACATAAATATTCATTTGGTGTAAAAGCTAGTCTTCATGTCAATAAATTCATGAATTAATTGATGTAAATAAACTCGTGAATAAATTGACGTCAATTTTGTGAATTTCCAATAGGTGTAAGAGGGTAACTGCCTGCCGTAATTAATTCAACATCATTTTCCCAAGGATACATGTTATTAATATAATTTAAATCTACAATATTTTTACACGCTCCGGTGTCAACCCTTTGATGACAGGTGGACAATCTCGTTAGGGCTTCCTATTGACGAAATTGTCCTCTTTCGTTTGGGTTTTGATATACTCGATCATTTTGACGGTTATCTGAATTATTTCTGGAACTGTTTGCATTCCAGTTGCATGACGCATGCCCTACTCTTTTGCAACTAATGCATTTAATGCGTCCATCGTGGGTGCTTCTATTAAGTAAATAGTTATTACCCTGATTTCGGTAAGGTGCTCTGTTTCCATAGTTTGGACCTCTGTATTCATTATTTCTGTTTCTTTGTATATTCCGATTTTGGTAATATGGCCGTTGACCGCCATTATTTGAATCATTATTAACGGCATTGTTCCTTGGTGGCATATTTCTTGTAAAATTCCCACGAGAATTGAAAAAAATCCTGTTCGGACCGTTACTGGCGACATTCCTGTTATCTACAAAATTTCTCGTGTTATTACTATTATAATAAACTCGATTTCTATTTGGATTGCCATCTCTGCGTGGAAAATGTGTTGTATTTCCTAGTCCGCTCCTGACTATTTGATTCTCATTATTTAACGCATCGAACACGGAAAGCAGTGCCGTATTACGTGTCATCTGATTCACAAGGGTTCTCTCTTTAATGTCACTCAGCTTTAACACTAGCTGTTTTAAGTCATTAAAATTTTGATTACCTGAACTCAGCAAGTAATACATTTCATAGTAGGATGGATGTAAACCGTTTTCAAAATGGTCCCTAAAAGTGTCAAAAGACATGGTCGGGTCAATTTCTGTTGCCAACGCAAGTAAATCGAAATAATATTTTTTTAAATCCTCATTGTCTTGATATTTTTGTGTATTTAATCGAAACTTTAATTTTCTTAGTGGCTGTTCACAGAAAATTGTTTTAAAAAGTCTGTTTTTATATTTGTCCATGTTTTTGCCTGGATCGCCGGTTCATTAATATAACCATCAAACCAAGTCTGAGCCGGGCCTTCCAAGAAATTTGCTAAGTAGGAAATTTTGAGGTTCTCCGACCAGCTGTTTGCAATCGCCGCTTTTTCATATTTATTCACAAAAATAATGGGAGAGTCAATAGATGGGTTAAATGTAGGTGGGCATGTAAACTTTGGGGTGGCTGGAGTTTTTGGCTCAGCCAAAGCTACCTGTAAAGTCATGTTAGCCATTATTGAAGTATTGTTAGGGCGTATCACACTGTTTCTCTCCCGAATTACAGGGGGTGGGCAAGGATTATTACAACCTTGTAATAAGTCTGTGGGGCGGGATGAGGTAGGCTTTGGCACTACCACTTCTACGGGACTTTCTTGCCAAGGCTCTTCTGTTTCTCGCGGTTTAGGCGGAGTTCTACTCAATGAAGCTCTTGGCCCTAAAAAACTGCTCTGGGGGTAGTGATCCTGCTTTGGAATCTTTAGTTTTCTGAACTTGGGAAGTCGAAGCTTCGGTTGTTTGAATTTGCGGGGTTTCGACTTGAGCACTTACGACAGTTTTTTCGAAAGGGCTTTCCTCGTCCTCACTACTTGTTAAACTGGCAATAGGAGCTGTTTTGTCAACTTCTGGGGCACCTGCAGATACCGATGCCTGTGCAGAAGCAGGGGAACCGACAGTTGAGCAATGATGCACGAGTTTAAACTCTCTTAATTCTTTCAAGACTTTTTCGGGGTTTTTCCTTGGGCTAGTGCTTGTTGTAAAACAAATTTTTCTTTGTCCGATACACTTTGAGCTCTACTGAGAGTTCGTACTCGTGATTTGTCACTTGGTTCACTCATGGAAAATTAATATGAAATGTTTGGCAGTATTTTTCATTATTTCGACTTTTCAAGTTCTCGGACAAAATGTAAAAGATCATCTTAAACAATTTGATTATTCCTAGCATTTTCTTTGCGAATTTGCTTATTCATCAAACTAATAATCTTCTTAATGCTAAAATACACAAGCATTAATACTAGAGATGGAACGGACCTGGATTTGGCCGGACTACTGGACTCCGAACGTCCGGTCTATTGATTAGGCCGGACCCAGACCGGACACCGGACTATTAATAACAAATCTTTAATTTAACTTTTGACTTACATAATATATAAAAATTAAATAAGATAAAGGCAAAATACTGCATTCGCCACAATATCCGCAAATAAGACATTCCCGCACATAAGACATGGTGAGCCTTTTGCGAGTGTTCTTTCTCACTTCTTTCTAGCTCTATCTCTCTCGCGCTGTGTGTGCCGCATTTGATTATACATCGCTAATGTGCAAAAGGCAAATTGGTTTATTACCTCGCGTTCGTGTTGGCGGTACTTTGTATGCTTTGTTTACCACGAATAGTGAATAATGTCTAAAAAAAGCAGCGTTTGGACTTTTTTTGAAATTTGTGAAAAAGACAAATCTTTTGCAAAGTGCACTATTTGTAAAAAAATGTTTTCACGTGGGGGTACAGGAAAGAGCGCTTCAACATCGCCATTATTAAGACATTTAAAAAATAGTCATGTAAGTGAATATAAAACCCTTTTCTCTAATATAAATGAAGGAAATCAGCCGGGGACTAGTAAAAGCGTGTTTTGTGCGACTAGCGCAGTTGCATCAAGTTCTGGGAATATAAATAATATGATGCAGCCTACAGTGCAGCAGTTTGTTAATTCAAAGAAAACTTGAGACATAAACGATCCTCGAGCAAGCCGCATTCATTATAAATTGGCAGAAATGATTTGCTTAGATAATCAGCCCTATTCCATTGTAGAAAACACCGGATTTTGCCATTTACTCCAAACTATTTGTCCTCAGTATAACATTCCCTCCCGCAATTATTTCCGAGACAATATAATACCAGATATATACAACAGGGTATATGAAAAGATAAAGACTAATTTGAAAGAGAGTAAATGCATTTCATTGACATCAGATATTTGGACTTGCAAAAACACAAACATTAGTTTCCTTACTATAACGGGACATTGGATCACCAATGCCTGGAAAAAGGAAAATGTTGTATTAAGTTGCAGCTCTTTTCAAGGAAGTCACACAGCTGTGTCAGACATGATCGCTGGGGCAAAACGAATAGCTACTCACTTCAATCACTCTTCTTTAGCTTGTGGTAAAATGAAACAAATTCAACAGGAATATGGTCTTCCCAATAAGAAAATTATACAGGACGTCCCAACTAGATGGAACTCTACGTATTACATGTTGGAGAGAATGCAAGAATTGAGAAGTTGCATTACCGTATATTGTGCTGAAACTTCCGAAAACCTCAATTTTTCCAACTTAACAAGTAACCAGTGGGAACTGTTGCGCTCTACTCTAAAAGTTGTGCGTCCATTCGAGGAGATAACTAAGACAATCAGTTCTACAGAGTCAATAATCTCAGATGTGATTCCAATATTAACAACTTTGCGAAAATTTCTTACCTCTAATTCTGCGCTTTATGGAATCGGTACAACAAAACAGACCCTTCTAGAAAACTTAACCAGAAGATTTGCAAATATTGAAACAAATAAACATTACGTGACCGCCACTGTGTTAGATCCTAGATATAAAATAGCTTTTTTTAGTACCAATGTTTGTGAAATAAAACGTATTATTCTAAAAGAACTTCAAAAAACTTTTACAACTAACGTTCAAGTTCAAAGTTTAAACCGAGAATCAAACTATGTGGTTGGTGAAAAACAGTATAGTAGTAGTAGTGACTCTGATAATGAAGATGAACCTTTATTCAAAATAGCTAAACGTGAAGAATCGTTGTGGACCTGTTTCGATAGTATTGCCTCTACCTCCAGAGTCAATTTGAAAGTGGACACACCTATCATAGACCAGTTAGAAAAATATCTAGAGGAGCCCCTGCAAGAAAGATTATCTAATCCTATTGACTGGTGGAAAGAACATGAATTTCGATTTCCTGATTTGGCCAAAAACGCACGAAGGTATTTAAGTGCTCCAGCAAGCAGTGTATATTCTGAAAGGTCTTTTTCGGAAATCGGAAACGTATATGAAGAAAAGCGTTCAAGATTGACACCACAGAATGCTGAGAAACTATTATTCATTCACCATAACTTGGCAAAAATAAACTTTGACTATTAGTCTTCAATATTGTATATTTATTACGTAAGAAGTTTATGTATGTTTAGGATTTTATTTTATTTCCTGCGGCTGAAGAGTTGAAGTAAAGTAACTACTAACTATTTCTTTTTTTTTGTAAAAAATGTACTCTTTCTATACATAAATGATAAATGTATTAAAAACTAAAAACTGTTGTAAAACTGCTAATTACTCATGTTTAAGAGCATTTCATTTACAGTGCTAATACATTTTTTTTTTTTTGATTGTCCGGCCGGACCTTTTGGCAAGTCCGACCGGACCCGAACGTCCGGTGGAGAGGCCGGACCGACCGGTACTCGGTAGGGGTCGCATACTATCGATAGCGCTATCGATAGTTATCGATAGTCGTAACTATCGAAACCAATCGATAGTTATTTGCACTATCGATAACGTAAATACCAGCTAAACTGTCACAAGTGTCAAAGTCAAAAGTGTCAAAACTGTCAAATGTCTTGTCAATGTTGTCAATTATTATTCATTATCATTTTATTTATGTTTTATTCCATTTTCGTTCCTAATCCTAATTTTTATTTTGTTCATAATTGAAACTATTGAAAGGTCCTACGAATAAAAATAAAAATATTATTATGGATAGGTTTATTAACAAACTTAGCGGTACTAGTGTTGTGAATAATAAGAAACATGAAGGTCATGAAGAAAAACACGGTGACGGTAAGGATAATAATAATAACATGTGTTTATCTGGTGGTTTGTAGAATTTTGTAAAATTTAAGAAGATTGTTTTAGAATTGTAGAAATTAAATAATAAATAACTTATTTTAGATTTATCATCATCTTCTTCCTCTTTCACTAGATCTCGATCAAGGTCACCTGACTTTCTCCCTCAGGCTGGAACAAGTAATGTCAGGAATGCTAATAATAATGAAGAAGGTGTAGG
This sequence comes from Ips nitidus, assembly GCA_018691245.2. NCBI lineage: Eukaryota > Metazoa > Arthropoda > Insecta > Coleoptera > Curculionidae > Ips > Ips nitidus. The sequence goes on along the minus strand of CM042792.1, from coordinate 18,594,693 downwards.
TGGTGAAACAAGCCAGTCAACAGTAACTATCAGTGATAGTGATGCATCAAGTGCTAGTACTGCCACTAGGAGTAGGGCTAGGAATAAATTTTCATTTGTCTGGAAACATTTTAAGAGGTCTAATGATAAGAAATTTGCTAAATGCCTCGAATGTGGAAGAGAATATAAAACCAGCGGCAACACCACAAATCTGAAAGATCACCTTAATAGATTCCACCAGCAACTGAGCAGTGGGAAAACTGGGAATTTTGGTAATGAAACCTCAGCAATGCTAAGTACTAGTAGTTCAGCTAGGTCAAGTCAAACTTCCATTAGCCCATTTTTTAAGAGGAGCATTCAATATGATAATACAAGCAAAAGGAAAACCGAACTGGATAAAGCATTACTGCAAATGATTTGTACAGATTACCAGCCTTTCACAATTGTCGAGGACAAAGGATTTAAGAATTTTATTAGTCTCTTGGATCCTAGGTATATTCTGCCATGTCCTAATACAGTAGCAAATAAATTGTTAAAAGAAGAATATTTAGAAAAGTACCAAAAATTAAAAAATGAACTGAATGCTACAGTCCTACTTGACTGTGACATGTCATTTCATAAAAGACTGGAAAATTCAAAATAAAGTACTTTCAACAAAGCCTTTAGAAAATGGCATAAATCATACTGCTGAAAATATTGCCAATAGCCTAAAAAGTATTTTAGAAGAATGGAACATTTGTAATAAAGTCACTTGTATTGTTACTGACAATGCAAGTTCTATGATAAAGGCATGCGAGTTGCTTCAGAAACGTCATATGCCATGCTTTGCATACACCATAAATTTGGTTGTGCAAGACAACTTGCATGTGGTAGAAGGTGTATTGAAGAAAGTGAAAATAGTAATAACGTTTTTTAAGCAAAGTACTGTTGCAAGCAATACTTTAAAAAATGAGCAGACTGAAAAAAGTCTGAAGCTGATACAGGAGTGTCCAACCCGATGGAACAGTACATTGTACATGATCCAGAGAGTTTTGGAGTTGTCTGAACCTTTAGGAAGGGGTTTGCTAAAGCTCAGGAACGCGCCCACTCCATTAACAGTGGAGGATTATGCGATTTTAAAAGATATTTCAATGCTTTTACAATGTTTTGAGGAAGCCACTCAAAAAGTCTCAGGTAAGGCAGAGCTAATGGTATTACAAATTAGCACTACAATTATTTAATTTTTAGGAAATAGTTATGTTACTGTCTCCTTAATAATACCCTTGTCTTTTGGAATTTTTGAATATTTAAGTACTTTGTCGAACATAGCAACAGAGGAAGGTTTCAGTCTTCGTGATGGTTTAATAAATTCAGTCCAGAAAAGATTATTTCCTTATGAGAAAAGATCTATCCCAAAGCTTGCTACACTTCTAGATCCTCATTTTAAAAAAGATGGTTTTAGAAGCCATGAAAATGTGATGAGTGGATTGTCCTTATTGGAAAAAGAGATGTACAACATATTACCACCAGCACCCCACCCTGAGTTGCCAACAGCTGTAAACAAGCCTTCAACCAGAACCTCATTGTTTTCATTTGTTCAGGAAAGAATTGCTGACAAATCAAAATCAGCATTAAAAGATGTCATATTAACAAAAAGGCAATACATTGAACGACCAAATCTAGATGAAGCAACAGATACTCTTGCGTTCTGGAAAGTGAGTTTAAAATGTTAAATGTTTATTCATATACTAATAAAAGTTTAATATTTTTAGACATTGGCAGCAGAGCTCGCTCCACTTGAACAGTGTGCCCTAAGGTTTCTTTGTTGTCCCGCTAGTAGTGTTGAAAGCGAAAGAATGTTTAGCAGCACAGGACAGATCATATCGGAAAGAAGATCTAGACTAAGGGCAGAAAATGTGAACATGATTTCGTTTTTGCATAAAAACTTTTAAATAAGTTGACATTTTTTATATTAACGTTAACTCCAGTTTTTAATCTGGTACTTTGTAGAACGAAAATATTGTGAAATTAATACAAACTTGACATGTTAGTTCTTGTTCTATATTACATTTGGTTTATGCAAATTGCAAATGTATTTACTATTTACACAAAAAACTATCGTATGCTATCGATATTAATCGATAGTTAGACGAACAACTATCGAAAACTATCGATGCGACACACTATCGATAGTTTGCGACCCCTAGTACTCGGTACCTCAACCGGACGTCTGTTCCATCCCTAATTAATACCCCCATGCACAAAAAAATAATAATTAAAATTTCCTTAGCTGACCATGAATTATCCTTTTCTTGAGACGCTTTATTATAAATACCTCCGCTATTACCCGCTTGAGAAATAATATTTCTTCTTCTTTTGATGAAGAACCCCCCATTTTAAATAGAACGATTTTTTATTTGTTTCCACCCTGAAACGTAGTCCACCATATGTCACGACTAGCGTGACGTGTTGAATTTAATTCGACTTATTTGCCTGGGATCTCGTTTCAGCGTGAAAATAAAACACATTTAACTCTACCATCAAGTTCTATTAAATAAGTACCTTAACCTAACAACTCCTAACTTACTAACTAATAAAATAACCGGTTTCCTAATCCAACGAAAACGTTGCTAACTTCCAATAAGATCATAATCAAACAGGCGTAAATCAATACACAACATAAAAGTACAATAATCATACTTACACCTCTAATGAAGACAGGATCTTGGTCAAGTTATCTTCACGGATAACTTGACTTGAGAGTTACAAACATGTCTAACAGACATTTGCGGTTCGGTTGCCGACAGCAAAACTAGACTGACTGGAATGAACCCGTCTCTAGGGTACCACTTCCTTCTTATAGCATTCCAAACACTGGTTCCACCAATCAAAAACTCCCAGACCTGGTCTCCTCTAGCCGACAACTCGTGACGACCTTTCGACCCTCGGTACTTGAAAATATTCCACATATTTCGCAACTTAGCGTCCGGTCACACTCCGGTGCATAGTTTAGCTATTGCCTCATAAGTGCAGTTCCACTCTGACCGCATTTCACAATTTTAATGTTTCCGCTCAAGTGAAACAAATTTGATTTATTTCCTTCGTGACAATATAAATACTTATTTGCGTACTTTTATTTAATACTTAGTAAGTATTACCTTTTCAGTATTATCTTCTCAGGAGAGTTAAACTTTATATTTGTATTTTTTTTTTGGTTTACCTTATTAGATATAAGATGATATAATAACAGTTTAAGATAAACTAATGCTCAAAATATAGTTTTAAGCAAGGCAACTTTGTTTATTTGAACAATAAATTGTCAAGGTGGCAAATTCAGCCCTCGAACGGTGGGGGGTGTTATCGTGGGTGATGTGGCAACATTGGCCATGCATTTTCTTGACAGCCGGACGCCGAAAAAAACCGCGGGCACTTGGCAATTACCACTACCACGAGATCCAACTTCTCTCGAACCTCTTAAAACAAATCGCGGAAAAAAGTAACGTGACTTTAAGCTTACACCACTCAGGGCCGAATTTTGGCCATAAAAGTAATTAGTGTTTCAACCTGTGTCTTATTTTGATCCGAAACCGAGAAACCAACCAGGGGTAGTGCAAGAGTGTGGTTACAAGCATTACAAACCAGCACGAGGAAAAAGAAAACCTTAACAACCCTTATGGCGAAAAACATTAAAATCTGGCAAATGCAAGTCGAGGCTCAGTTGAAAACGCCAATATTGTTCAAGAGAAAACTAAATTTAACCACGCTCTTGCCGTATTAGACAGCGCCGTAGCTGAGTTAATATCAGACTTTCTTTTCCAACCACAAACATTACAACCATACACTGATCTTATGCATAACAACCGACATAAAGCTGATGCGATATTAGAAAATCAAGCTTGGGACCGTGTTAAGGCGAAAAGTTCAAGTTTTGGTGAAAAAAGTGCTGCGTGGCTAATTACAAACACTATGAAAGTAAAAAGAAAGTTGGGAATGGGTATGAAAAAGAAACAAAGAAAACCCTATCATTCAACATTTTAAGATCTACTGAAAAGTCGTTGACTGAACTACTTAAAAATAAGAATGATTTGTTAAATGATAAGAACGTTAAATTGTTAAGGAAATCGTCCTTACATGTTCTCCGTGTAGCGCGTGTTGCAATAAAGAAAGCTGGAGGTAAAAAAAAATCGAATTCCCCGAAGCATACCTTTCGATGATAAAAAATTGGGGGGAATATTACCACTTTTACCAATTCTCTCGGCGTTAGGAGCGCTTGGAGCTCTGGCTGGTGGTGCATCAACTGTCGCCAAGAATGTCATTGATATTACAAATGCAAAAAATAAACTAACAGGAGATAAAAAGAAAACTGAGGAAATTGGAGTAAAAGGCTCGGGACTTTATCTGAAAAAAACGCAACGGGGATTTGGGTTATTTAAAAAAAAAAAACTTCCAGTAGCGCTCCCCAAACATGCCTTGAGCAATTATGAAATTTAAAATTAAACCTAATTTAACCTAATTACCTAAGTCGGAGGCTTCGATCTACGCTAAGGTTGGTGATCACACATCGATTACGACAGAGTTGGCGTCGGATATACCGACTAATTATTGCTGGTGATGAGTCACCACCACCTGCTTTACAGAAATGTGAAAAACAAGCGACAATAACAAACTGCGTCAGCCGATTAATCGGGTATAAAATACGCCGATTTTAGCAGTATAGGATAAGTGTGAACCGATCAACGGTAGTGTGAACCGATCAACGGTAGTGCGACCAGCTGACCCGAGAAGTCGAAATGTCGACTCTCCTCGGGAAAAGATCAAGTTAATTAGTCCGTTCTCCAAAGTTATTCAAACGCGAAGTGACCAAGCCATTGCCAGGAAAAGCTAAGTCCTTAGCTTATGACTATGTAAGTACAATTGTAAAACTGTCAACTTTTTGTATGTTTACAACCGTATTGTGCATCCATTTGTGTATACCGTATTTAATAGATTTAAGTGTTATATGAGGAAAACTCAGTGTTTGATTCCATCCCTAAAACTGAGATCCCGGCGCGACGTTTATCGTCGTGAGTCAGTTTAATTGGTGAACCCAGAAGGGCTCATAAATTAAACGTGACATTTGGTGGAGGTGCCGGTCTGTTTTGGGATGGATAAAAAACAATAGTTGAGTTTTTTATTTTTATTTTATTTCTTGGGGTATGATACCGAAATTTTAGGTATTATTATCTTTTGGCTAGGGATAGTAACGTTGATTTATTCAGTGATTTTTTGGGGGTTACCTTTGCTATTAAAGCGTTCATTTGAGAAAATTTTGGTTTAATATGGGTGGTACATCTTCAAAAGAGGAGGAAATTATTATTTCCCAAGCGGGAAACAGTGGAGGTGTATCAAATAGTTCAGGAAAAGATAATTCATGGTCAGCAAAGGAAATTTTGATTATTATTTTTCTGTGCATGGGGGTATTAATGCTTGTGTATTTTAGCGTCAAAAAAATTATTAGTTTGATGAACAAGCAAATTCGCAAAGAAATTGCTAGGAATAATCAAATTGTTTTAAAAAAAAAATCGTTTAAATTTTGACCGAAAACTTGAAAAATCGGAATAATTAAAAGTAATGCCAAACATTTCGTATTAAACTTTACATGAGTGAACCAAGTGACAAATCACGAGTACGAACTCGCAGTAGAGCTCAAAGTATATCAGACAAAGAAAAATTTGTTTTGCAACAAGCACTAGCCCAAGGAAAAAACCCCGAAAAAGTCTTAAAAGAGTTGAGAGAGTTTAAACCCGCGCATCATAGCTCAACTGTCGGTTCCTCTGCTTCTGTGCAGGCATCGATATCTGCAGGTGCCCCAGAAGTTGACAGAACAACTTTTATTCACAGTTTAACAAGTAGTGAGGACGAGAACAGCCCTTTCGAAAAAACTGTCGTAAGTGCTCAAATTGAAACCCCGCGAATTCAAACAACCAAAGCTTCGACTTCCCGAGTTCAGAAAGCTAAAGATTCCAAAGCAAGATCACGATCCCCAGAACAGTTTTTTAAGCCAAGAGCGTCATTGAGTAGGACTCCGCCTAAACCGCGGGAATCAGAAGAGTTCTGGCAAGAAAGTCCCTTAGAAGTGGTAGTGCCAGAGCCTACCTCATCCCGCCCCACGGATTTATTACAAGGTTGTGATAATCCTTGCCCACCCCCTGTAATTCGAGAAAGAAACCGTGCCATACGTCCTAACAATACTCCAGTAATGGCTAACATGACTTTACAAGCAGCTTTGGCTGAGCCAAAAACTCCGGCCACCCCAAAGTTTACATGCCCATCTACATTTAACCCTTCTATTGACTCTCCCAGTATTTTTATAAATAAATACGAAAAAGCAGCAATTGTGAATAGCTGGTCAGAAAATCATAAAATATCTTATTTGGCTAATTTTTTGGAAGGCCCAGCCCATACGTGGTTTAGTAATTATATTAGTGAGCCAGAGAATCAGATGAAAACATGGCTAAATATTAAATCAGATTTTCTGAAGGAGTTTTCAGGAGAACAGCCACTTCGAAAGTTAAAATTTAGATTAAATACCCGCAAACAGCAGGACGTCGAGGACATTAAAAAGTACTATTATGATCTATTGGCAATCGCAAACGAGATTGACCCAGAAATGACTTTTGACGCGTTTAGGGATCATTTTGAAAATGGTTTACATCCATCTTACTATGAGATGTATTATTTGCTTAGTTCTAGCAATAGAAATTTTGACGATTTAAAGCAATTGGTCATTAAAATAAGCGATATAAAAGAAAGAAACCAAATGACCCAAAGTACAGCTTTATTGTCAGTATCTGCGGCAGTGAGCAGTAACAGTGGTAATAACCCAACAAACCGGCAAAGGACCTGGAATGACACCAGGCCACGGACATTTTTTAATAGGAATTTTTCAAATACGGTTCAAAATCAAGCACGAAATACCTATGTTCCAAGGGTGAATAATTTTAGACCGAATCAAAATAGTCCGAGGAACAACTCATTCAATAGGGGGCGACAATTTGTAAGAAACAATTCGCAACAACCCCGAACCAGGATACTTTTAATGGGAACAGAAATCAGAACTGGAGAAATAATAATAGCAATAATTATTTGCCTCGTACGAGAACGCACGACGGCCGGGTTATTTGCATTGATTGCCGTAGGCCCGGGCATGTGTCTTGTAACTTCAATAATAGGCCTTTCCAAAGGAATGCACCTCAAGGCCGAAGAAACCCAAACGACAGAGGACAGTTTCAAAACTAAGAAGCCCGACCGAAATTGTCCAATTGTCATCTACGGGCACCAGTAGGCAAACATTAATAGTACATATCACAGTTAACGGTAAAGAAAACGTCCCTGTTTTACTTGATACAGGAGCTTGTAAAAATGTAGTCGACATAGATTATATCAGTAACATGAGACGATTACAAGACAATATACAACTGATAACCGCAGGAGGTTATCCAGTTCAACCTCTCGGCAATTCTGAGGTAATCATAGAAGTTAATGGCACAATTATTTCCGTTGAGGCACTAGTGGTGCAAAATTTATCAAAAGCCTTAATTTTGGGACATAACTTCTTGGCTAGTAAAAAATCATTAATTGACTATAATACCAATACTGTGACATTATACCATGAACTTGACCCATTGATTTTACATTTTTGCAACAATGTCAACAACAACATGGGGAAAATGGAACAAATGGAAGATACTAATAAGGTATTTGCGAACGTCGAGATTGAGTCAACCGCGCGAAGTTTGAAGGTTACACTTGCAACCGACTAAATGGTCAAGGTTGGTCGCGAGATAACGGTACGACTGAACTGTGCCTTATCTCCGCACGAGTTCACGAAGTACTGCTTTATCGAGAACGATAAATACCTACGACCAAGAGGATTGATTTGTTCAAATATTTTTGTAAGAGATGGTAAATGGTACATCAAAATTAACAATATGAGGTTTAAAGAAGTGTTCATATTGAAAAATACCACAATCGGTTATTTAGAGAAAAATATAGAAATGGATATAACAAAAATTCCAGTTCATTGTATTGATGAAACTGAAGATGATGAAGAAATGATTACCATGAATGACCATAATCTAAGTAATATAACGAACCCAGAATTGTGTAACAAATTGCAGACATTACTTTCAGAATATAGTGACGTTTTTTCAAAAACACCAAAATATATGGGAAAAACCGATGTCATTGAACATGAAATTGATGTAGGGAATGCTAAACCTATAAAACAGAAACCTTACAGAGTGGCACAAAAAGAAAGAGAGATAATAGATGAGCAGATAAGAGAAATGGAACAATACGACATAATAAGGCAAAGTAACTCGCCCTGGGCAAGTCCCGTCGTATTAGTAAAGAAAAAGTCTGGAGAGACACGATTTTGCGTGGATTATCGCAAGTTAAACAATGTGACAGTAAAAAATTCGTGGTCAGGATCTAATATTGAGGATATTTTGACTTATTTAGGAAACGCCAAATATTTCTCATCGTTAGACATGTATTCAGGTTATTGGCAAGTCAAAGTAAAAGAAGAGAGTAAGCCACTTACTGCCTTTACAGCGCCAGGTCACGGATTATGGGAATTTAATGTAATGCCTTTTGGATTGTGCAATGCTCCGGCAACATTTCAACAGTTAGGAGATGTAGTGTTTAGAGATTTAAAATGGAAAGAAGTTTTAATTTACATGGACGACATTATAATTTTTTCTAAAACAATAGATGAACATTTGGAAAAATTACGTAAAGTTTTCAATAGACTTCGAAGTGCAGGCCTAACACTAAAACCTAAAAAATGTGAATATTTAAAAGAAAAAATTAATATTCTTGGTTATACAATTTCGAAAGACGGAATTTTTCCTGATAAATCGAAATTAGTTTCAATTGAAAATTTTCCAAGACCAAAAAATGTAAAGGGTGTACAAAGTTTTTTGGGACTTTGTAACTACTACCGGAAGTTTATAGAAAATTTTGCAAAAATTGCACGTTCTTTACATGATCTAACAAAGAAACAAAATAAATTTGATTGGCAGGACATACATGACAAAGCGTTTGAAACACTAAAACAAAAATTGATTAGTGAACCAGTTTTGGCACATTTTCAACCAAATAAAGGATGTGAATTGAGGGTAGATGCATGTAAAGATGGAATCGGAAGCAATATTATTGCAGGAAGATCATGAAAATGCGTTACACCCAATAGCATATGCAAGTAGAAGCCTTAGTAAAGCTGAAAAGAATTATTCGATAACAGAATTTGAAGGGTTAGCAGCTGTATGGGCGCTATCCTATGTTAGACATTTTATTTATGAAAAACCTATAAAAATAGTGACTGATCATCATGCGCTATGTTGGTTAAAAACCTTGAAAGAGACTACTGGACGTTTAGCGCGTTGGGCGTTAAAGTTATCAGAATTTGACTACACAGTACATTATAAATCAGGAATTGCTCACAGAGATGCAGACTGCGTAAGCAGATATCCTGTTTTTGCCGACAAATAAGAAAGTACAAGAAATTGACGAAATACCAACCTTTTTATTGGATATACGTAACATTGCAGAATTACAAGCAAAAGATGAAAACATTTTGGAAATAATTCAGGCTATAAAACATCCTGAGGAAACTACAATTGGTATACGCAAGCAAGCGAAAAATTTTAGGCTTGAGTCAGAAGTTTTCTACCGTATAAACCCGCATGGAGTGGGCCGGACTAAACTTTTAGTGATACCGCAACAGTTAATAGGGGAAATTTTGTACTCCCACCACTCAGAACCGCTGAGTGGCCATTTGGGATTGTCAAAAACCCTAGCGAAAATAAAACAAAGATACTATTGGCAAGGGTTGCAAAAGGACGTGGAACGTTTGTAAAAGGATGCCCGGATTGTCAGGCCAGGAAAGGCCAACAAAATCAAAAGCCTATCGGTCTGTTACATCCTATCCCAGTTGGCACCCATTTGAAAAAGTTGGATAGATTTGTTAGGTCCGTTTCGCAGAAGTAGCAGCGGCAAAACCATGATAGTGGTAGCGACAGATTACGCCACAAGGTGGGCAGAGACTGACGCATTACCGAGCGGCAAAGCCGGACCTGTAGCAAAGTTTATACTAGAAAGAATTATTACGAAACACGGTGCACCTAAGGAATTGTTAAGCGATAGAGGAAAAGTTTTTCAATCAGAATTGGTTACGGAATTGCTAAAAAAGATGGGGACAACGAGTCAGTTTACTACTGCATATCATCCCGCAACTAATGGCTTAACAGAAAGATTTAATAAAACTTTAGCCAATATGTTATCTATGTATACTAATACTAATCAATCAAATTGGGATGAATATCTTCCACATGTGACTTTTGCGTATAATTCTGCAAAACAGGATAGTACTAAATTTTCACCATTCATGCTGGTGTACGGTCGTGAACCTATTTTACCAACAGAAGCAAACTTGTTGCCACCCTTGGAAAGTAGTAATAGCGACCAAATTAGAGACATTGGTTTAGCAGTCAGAAATTTGGCAGTTGAAAATATAAGACGGCGACAAGACATAGATAAATTACGTTATGATTGTAAACACCGCCATGTTGAATTTGAAGTGGGTGACCAAGTGAAAGTTTTCACCCCTATTAGGAAAGTAGGAAAAAGTGAAAAAATTACTGCTTAGATGGTTTGGTCCTTACTACATAAATCGAAAAATGTCGATGTGGACTATGAAATACGAAAGGGCATTTCACAAAAATCTAGGTTNTGTACTNAGCNTAACGNACNATACTTTGCTNTCATGCGNCATTGATGGGNAGNTCNCTCGAACANGGCTGCTGTGCGNGGNATNNNNCTCGATAGNCNTGACANNCGNTAGNTANNGTCCNGTCNAGGATNAGAATGCATCTTTGNNACCNTAGNNTGNAGTTANNNNGNNGCCNNCNGCTTANCNCGCCGNAANTTGTANACCGGGTTTATTCGCNNGCAAACCNTCTANGGTTCAGTGANTAGNNTGATTGTTCCTACGCCNGAGNNCANGCNCATCTAGTNGGCTNTTCATANTNGCTTAGCNCNCCTATNGCCCGGGAAATAGATCGCCNATTCTCTGGNTNTGATCGGAGANNNNTGAACCNACGNCGCTAGTTACNGGCCAGACTCTGCCNCAAGCGNNACTANNTNCATNTCACTGATCATTGNNGNNTNCAGANNCCNNTATGCGGCGGNGGNNCTCAGGTAAAGNNANCCCTCTGACTNTTCCGNAAGAAAGATTGACTTACTGCTCGCGCGGTTGCTTTCCTAATGGCCCTACATTGCACCCACTTGGTAAAACGATCCTGAAAGACTACCCGGTAATTATTACCTTTGGCGGACCGCGGTAACGGACCAACTAAATCTTTACTGACAGTTTCCTGAGGGCGGTTGTTTCGGGACGGTTGCATAAATCCAGGAGCGGCTTGTTGACAACTCTTGAAACGTTGACATGACGAACAGTTTCGTATATACTTGGCAATCTCCCTAAACATGCCGGGCCAATAATATCGCTTGGCTACTCTAACGGTTGTTTTCGATATTCCTAAATGTCCAGCAGTCGGTGCATCATGATTCTCTTCTAAAACGGTACGGCGTGCTGTCCAATCTAGTGAGTGAATGTGCGCAAATACTATATCGGGCGTTTGTTGTGCGTTGGCTTGTTGCCCGGGAGTTGGCAATACTGCCGAACGACACATGACTGACAAGTGACATCGACAGTTTTGTTTTTTGTTGGTGCGTTGGCACCAAGGTTTTTTTCACCTCGTTTTTTTTTTGTGGTTGACAGCCAATTTTTTGGTCTTTGTTAAAATTAATGAAAAATTAATGTAAAAGTAATAATCTTTGTATTACATATCATAAAAGTTCCAACTGCTTTTCAATCATTCCAGCGGACCGTTTATTTCAATTGCGAAAGACTCCGCTACCCCACACGTGCGGCTTTCGGAACACATAACTTCCAAGAATCAGTCGAGTCGGTATCGGACATATTATTCAGGTCCCAGAAATGTCGGTATAAACGTCCCTCTTTCACGCAATAATCGGGAAAAGCAGAAGGATTTGCTTCAACGGCAGCTTTCTTAGCTTTGTACCAAGAGCATTCTTCAAAATCTTCCAGAAGGGTTACTTCTGCGTAAGATTGTTGCTCTAGATTTGTCGGTAACGGTTCTTGGGACAGCGCATCAGCTACTTTATTTAACACTCCTTTTTTTTTCTTTTTTCACCATGTGATCTAAATCAAGCTATGGCCCCTCCATCAGTAATATGGTCCTCTACATCAACTTCATTGACTTGCCTTTGGACTTTACTGCGACAGTACTTCCTGACATGACCCCTTCTTCCACATTTATGGCACTCCAAATTCCTCCAGTTGGTTTGTTGACTATTTTGAAGACCCACTGTATTGCTCCAAGAACCACTATGAACATTTTCAGTTTTTCCAAACATCAGGATGGCTATTTATAGGGAGGCGTGAAAGTGAAAGTGAGAATTTCTGTACTGTTGGTTGCATAAAAATCGGTGGGAATCCATCTCGCATGATCCCCACTAGGTGAAAGTGAAATATAACGGTGAGAATCTTAGAGACATGCGCAAAATCTGACAGAAGACAGAATTGTAAATGTAAATATACAAAACACTTTTTGTTACGGATCAACAAAAAAGAGTGTTGATTGAATATATGAGGGAACATGAAGATCTGCGAAAGGGACTATTTAGTGCCACATTCACCAGACAAGTATCACAGAATTTATGGGAGCAAATCACTGCCACTTTAAATGACATTCAAGGTGGTTCCAGAAAAGACTGCAAAAAATGGAGAAAGGTTGAGTTATTTAATATAAATTTATTTAAATATTAAAATGCAGCACTCACAGACAGCAATATGCCTACTAATAATAATATTACTAGTGCTATGAATCTATATTATTGTTATGAAGTATAACTTATATAGCCATGAAATATATTAGCTGTCTTCTTTTGTAGACTTGGCAAGATCTTAAAAAAAATGCCATTTCCAAGAGAGGACGAAACCAGAGAGCAATGACAGGAACTAGTGGTGGACCACCAAGAATTGAATTAATTGGTGACTTAGAAGAACAAATATTAGGTCTGGTGCCTATTGAATGTGTGGAAGGACAGCAGGAAGTCTCTGAATCCACTGTTGGACTTCCAGTTTAACCCGGCTAATGTAAGATTAAATTTTTATAAAAAGCTTTCGATAAGTAAATCAATTACTCGATCAATTAGTATAACTTCAATATGTTTTTGCAGGTGGACACTAATGATGAAGTAGTAGAGGAAATCATTGAAGTGCAACCTGGACTATCCACTTTTTTACTTCAAAAGAAAGAAGAAAGTATCCTGGATATAAAACTATTTGCATACAATCATAAAATGCCCTTTGGAGGTTCAAAAGATGTCGGGTCGTGATGCAGTCAAAATATGTCACTTTACCTGCTACCTGCCCTGCCAGTATAAAAACAACAAGGAACAACAATGCATACAGGGAGTATGGAACGATAAAATCTTTTCGAAAAAAAAAGATTTTTTTCCAGTTTTAATCACTTTTTAGACCAAATTGGTAGACTTACTTAAGCTTCAGGGTACTAAAGACACACCCGTCAAGTTATAGACTCGCAGTTCCAAAATAAAATGGTCTAACATGGGCTTAAAAATTTAACACGTAAAATTCTATGTTGCGCGTTAAAAAAAACGCACTGTATAATTATATAATCTAACAATATACGTTGACCAAAGTTCTGAAGAGTTTTAGCAAGTAATTATACTAACCTATCATGCATGCCCAAAACATAATTCAGATGATTTACTTTATTCCACCCTTTAACAATGTAATAATACATTGGTCTACCACACCTTCGTTTTTTCTAATAGTTACCTTTTTGCTGTTAAACAAACCTAGTTTTGGTAAAACCCAAAATGGATATGCATTAAGTTGATGATGATTAATAAGAAGTAAGTAGTTTATGAAAAGTTGAATAGACATAAGCGCTAGTAAATATTCTTCTAGAGAGCATCAATAACATTACACAGGTATAATGTTAAAGTCAGTCAGATTGGAACTAACATAACTGCTATTTTTGTGTAAACCTTTAAACTTCCAATGTATTGGTGCAATCTAAATAGCAGCTTTAGGAATATAAATGATTTTAATTAAAATATTGTTATTTATTATAAATCATATGTTTAGATCATAACTATTCAGTAAGAAGAGGCATAAAAAGAAAAAATTCGCAAAACGGGTTCTACCAAAATAAGAATTCAATGAAGCGCAAAAACAATCGGAAAAGTTGCTACAGAATGCTGAAGAACAGGCCAAAGAAACAAGAGAATATCGCACACAATTGTTAAATGTTTTAAAAGGTATTCACGAGGAATTGAGGGAAATAAAAATGACTTTAAAAAAAGAATGACCTTTCGCCCTGCATATTGGTGTTAGAAAGCACCTAGTAGTTTTGTGTTGCTTGTTATTTGTTGATGTTAATTTTATTATTTTGTTGCGCGTTTTGTTAATTATTTATATATTTTGAACAATAAGAAGGTACTGATTATAATAAGTATTTGTTTCGTTTTATAATACATTAACTTACAAATGAATTCTACGTTGGTTTCTTCGAATTTTCAATATATTGAAGAACATTTTATAACAAAAAAGTAAACATTTTATTACATAATCCATTACCAAACTATGTGAAATAATTATCAATTATGTGCTGTCTTACGGCTGCACCTGCAGCTCAATCCCTATTTTGAACTCTTTGATCACCTTGTACTACTCCTTGATTTAAGTCTACTCCTAATTCTATATTATATCTATATTTTCTTCATTATCATCTAGTATTAATTGTATATTGTTCTGAATACAAATATTGTGTAATACAACACAAGCATTGATAATCTGAGATGCTTTTTGTGGGCTGTAATGCAGAACTCTATGTTTAATGAGGCATCTAAATCGATTCTTCAATACACCATTACATCTTTCAATTAGGATCCTTATACTTGTATGTGCATTATTAAATCTTTCCTGTGGTGAACCTGGAGCTGGATTATGCACTGGTGTTAAAAGCCAAGGACGTAATGGATAACCTAAAGCAAATGAGAAAAAAAATAATGAGCTTAATGAATCATTGTTTTATAACACTAACCAGAATCACCCAGTAGATAGAATCTATTTGGAAAGTGTTGGTACAATTCCTGTATTGTGCGATAAACATTAGACTCCTGCCAAATTCTACTATCATGAACACTTCCTGGATAGCGGGAGTTTACATTCAGAATCCTTAATTGGTCATCACAAATCTAAGGCCACATAAAAACCACAAAAAGGTTAATATTTATCTTGTAATATAAAATTAAAGGATTTACACAATGATCATCACAAAGTTGAGAATTTTTTAATTGAAAATATGGAAGGAAATATAAAAAACCAAATGCCTTGGGCATCTTTCTCTACACATTTAATAATTTTAAACGAAATTTTACAACTTTCTATTGCTCATTGTAGTACAACTCACCAACATTGTTGAACATTTATAGAATGATACATTTTACGATTGACATAGATATGTTCATTCTCTACTGGTCTGACAATAGCAACATGGGTGCAATCAATGCAGCCTATGGTGTTAGGAAATTGATAAAAAATCTGAAAAATATTGTCACACCCGTGTTAGTAGTTACGGTGCACACCCAGTATCCAGCACAGTCAGCAAGGTTAGCATAATGAGGTCGCTGACGAATATAAAAGATGCACCGCAGCTCGACTAAATTACCGAACTCTGGGGTCTTCCCCAGAGGGAGGACACTGACTGATCTCTGGGTTAGTCTGGGTACGCCTATTGTGCAACGCAACGTGGAGCAGTAGGTGACCAAGTGCCACACCCTAGATCAGCCCTAGCAAAGGAAATAGTGTGGGCGAGCAGCACAAGTTGCCGCACCTACTTACCTCCCTTTGTTAGGTTCTTCACGTCTTTACCGGCTCGGTGAATGCCCTCGGACCTAAGTCTAGGGTTCATTCATCCCCGTTAAAGCGTCGCCCCCCGTGTTCCTCCTGACTAAAACCGGACCACATCATGCTCCCCGCCATCTTGGCAATCTGGGGGTAAGATTACTGTCTAGCCACTAAGTCAGTACATTTTAATAAAAGTGGGTTACCTGTGGAAACCTGTGTGTTCTTCCCTCTCAACTACCCCTTAACGTGACAATATTATATAAGTATTCAAATAAATAAATATGATATAAATAGTATACACGTATGATAAATCCAAAACTGACCATAGGAGTACCGTTTTAAATCGGTACTGATCCGTTAATGAAAAAAAAAATTTCACCAAGGGAACAGTATCAAATTAAAACAACAACAAGCAGACTAATATGCAAATTTTCGTCCCTTTAGCCAACCTTATTATTGTAGCTCCAACTGTCCCCAAAAATCCCATACATACACCACATATTATGTAATAAACTCTTTTAAATGGGACACCTTATATACTTGACCTTTTTTCGAAAGTATGCCTTCACATACATTATTAACTAGATCTAACCGAACTTAATTTATTTATATTTATTTGTATTATACCGCATAACGCTTGCTAACTTCTTATAATCAGAACAATACTTAATTTATTCTAGGATTAGATATAAAAGGAGATATATTTTTTTATGAAAAATGAAAATATTGTGATGTCACTACCTCAAACATAGATACATAATATTTATAATTATTACCTGTAATTAATTTAGCAATATTGAGTGATGAAAAATTCTTCTTTTGCTTTTTTCCCAGCCAATTATATTGCACTTGAATTTCATCAGCTCCCAATTTTTTTAAAACTCTTCTGACAAATTCCTCTTTCAATTCTTCCCCAACATGAGACAAAAGTGTCATCTGAAAAACACACAGACAAATAATAAAGCAAACGTCACATTCAAACGTTTCTATCTCAATAAATACAGATACATACAAATTGTTTTAATTTCAAAAACTAAAAACACTGCCTTACATTAGAGTATTTAAACTACTGTTGCTCAGACCAACACATATCCCACATGTATATTTATCACAAAGCTTTCAAGTACAATAAAACCGATAAAAAATAACTTACCGAATTTTCCATGTTCTGTACATCTCTTAAGAAGTCTTCGAATCTTTCAAGATCATTTTGATTGGTAATAGGCAAATTGAAGGAAAGCCAGCAGTTACTGATTTCCGAAGCCGATGAGTTGGTGGTATGATTCTCAAGTAATCTTTTTTCTTTTAGATCTCTCAGTTCATTCTTTATATCTAGCAGCGTCATATCAATTATATTAACTTTACGTAAAATTTGCTTCAAGTACTCTGAAATAAGAAATTAATATTTGTCAAACAACAAATAATTTTTAATAAAAAAAGTTAGTATAAAGTAAATGCTCCTCTTACCCCTATCTTTCGCTGAGTCCACCTTGCATGTGTCAGTTTTCCTTTTATTACAATTTTGTGGTGCTACAAAAATTTTAAACGTTTATTTTAACTTTACAACATAACATTACCGTCAACTTACTTGTTTCATATTCTGTTTGCTCATGGTTTTGTGTTTGCATGTCATAGTATGGTTCTGTAAAAATAAAAATGTTAATACTATTAAAACATGTAATGAAAATAATTAATTACCAGAAACAATAGTAGACGAGTTCATAGGTGTTGCGCTTCTGGGCGAGCCAAGAAATTGAGCATTATTGCTACCTAAAGAATTTTTTTATTATGTTTGTAGTTTTAATAAACTGAGCTCTAAACTAATATGTACCTTCAGTTGCAATTGAAAATGATGGGCATTCTTTTACAGAATAACGAGATACAGAATTATTCGGTTTTTTTCTTTTAACAATAACTTCAGATGACTCATCGCTACTGTCACTTCCTGATGTAAATTGTAAAGTCGGCTTTCTCATCCTTTTTCTATCCGATTGGGAGTCCAGGTCTGATGTTTTCTCTGCCGCCATGCATTTCTTTCTTGCCCTATGATAATCATCTGCAAATTATTATCTATTATATATAGGATTCCTATAATAAATGTACTTTAAGAAACATACCAAAAGTTGCATTTCTAAAAATTGAAACCTCAAAGTTATCCCAGATGTCTTTTGATCCAATAGGTTCACAGTTTTTTATAGCTTTGGTAAGCCTAGCTGGGTCGTACTTTGGCCAGGAACAAGTAGAAGATCCAATGAGCCATCGTGTAGGAACAGCCTCAATAGAATTTTCAACAATAAATTTTACTATGGTTCATGAATTGGGTAACTCCATTACAAAAAAATTATGATTCAATGATGGCTGTTCCTATAGTCTTTTGCTTAGATCGAAAAACACTTACAAATGTTAAACATACATTTTCTATAACTTAAAAGTGCCAAGTTTCAATTCTCTTTATTTCAAAATCCACTACTTTTTTGGTCTTCTTTTTAGAAGTATATCAATCTATCTATCTAAGAATGTTGCTCAAATAAAAAAAAATTATCAAAAATATTTTACAATCTTCTTAATTCTTAAGAAAAACTGAAAAAACAAAACTTGAAATAACCAGTAATCAAAAAAATTGTTAAATGTTTTGTATTATTTTTATTATTTACAAATTTTATACATTGCAATGTATGAGAGGAAAAATTACAAGATTTCTTCCGTCAAAAACGTTTACACATTTAGAATCAACATCTTGAAGGGGAAAAGTAGATAGTACTGTTGCCTCATCAACAATATGTATGTTAAGTTGCGAAGATTTGCATGGACTCTCAAACCAGTTTTTCATTTTTTTGTAAGAATATCCTATTAAAACAGGTTCATTATTTCTAAAAGCAATATTTTGAATTGAAATTATTGTACCATTTTTTAACAAACAGCAATTATTAGGTTCTTTTAATGTAAGTTTACAGTTTTTAAAAATGGCTTCTTTATATTGAGGGTATGTTGTATTTTCTATTAATGGTCCGTTTTCATGAACTTTCTCTAATTTAGGTAAGTCATTGTTGTTTTTTAAGCTTTTAAATGTTTGACAAGCATTTATTTCATTTATTCTTTTTACTATTTGTGATAGAGGTTTGTCACCTTTTCGTAAATAATTCTTAATTGTTTGTAACTTATTTTCGAAAGGAAAGGCACTGAAAGTATCTAAGGAACCTAAATATTGTACATCCTTAGATATATGTAACAAATTATGAATGTTGTGGGACATGTTATGTGAGCCATAAAGAGATTTAAAACTGTCAACAAAGTATTCTAAAAGAGATTGAGCAATATGTATGTGTGCCTTGAATTTATCAGTAGACAGAATAATACAAGCTGTACAGAGGGCTAAAAAATTTTTATATTGAAATGATATTAAAACTGAATTTAAAATTACGGGACCAGTATAAATTAAAAACTGTCTATACTCAGTTGCTTTCCACCGTTTTAGTTCAAGAAATGACCTTGGTTTTCTATTAAATTCGCAAGGCGTGTATGACTGTTGGGATAGCAAAAAGTCACTAATTTTAGTTATATCTGATTTCGACAACTTACCAGATTTAACCAGATTTAAAATCAAAACACCATAAATATAACAGTTTTCGCATTACACCCAAACAAATCAGATGCATATAATCTAAAACCACATTTTGAACCATATCAAATTGTGGTAATTGCTCCAAAACACTTACTCCTAGATGATGTTTAGCATTAACTTGTTGTCTAAAGTCCATGTCAGGCCCCTCAGAGCAAAGATTTGCATCGGGAAAGCAAATTCTATTATTTCGATACTCTCCTTTAACAAAACACTTTGAACAGCTGTAATAACCTGTATGCCCTGTAGTATATAAGACAAAACTTTTAGCGGGTGCATCACCAATTAATGCTCGTATTATAAGTTTATACTGAACACCCTTGAAAATATAGCCCCTATCAATTAATATAACACATTCATCAACAAGTTCTCTGAGTAAATCATTTAAAATATTTGGTTTTTGATAGCCATGGTATATACCAATAATTCCAACCAGTTTAGGAAACTTAAAGAAATTAAATAATATGGGGTATAACTGGCTACCAGAGCTTTTGGAAATAGGTATTCCATCAATATTAATGCAAAGTTCTATGGTATTATTTGTAATAAAATCAATAATATCAGTTTTTTCAAAAAATCTGTTGAGTTCTGTTTCCAAACTGAAATGATAATACTTGCCAGGCTCTACAGTTTTTAGCACGATATCTCTTGGTGACTTAAGTAAAGTACGAGAGCCATTTGGTAGAGTAGATAAGGCAGGTACAGTTTCAATATTTTAAGCAGAGAATTAAGTGCATTCTGGGGAATTTTATGATTTGTGGCCCAACAAGCTAACTGAGAATTTATGTTAGTTCATAATCTTTTTTTTCTGAAGATGACAGACACTCCAGTGAACACTCAAGAACAGATTCATCAGAAGAAGAATTTATATTGTTAGATTGATCAGAGTTTTCTTTTGAGTTTTCAGACACAAAAGGTGGATTATTTTTATATAACACATTTTCTGACAATAATTTACTTGTTGAAGCAAAATTTGTAACATTCTCAGAGATATCTAACTAATTTAAAACTTCTTTAGTACTGTCCTGTATATTACTATTACTACTGAAACTGGTAGGACAACTAGTTAAATCCTCTGATGAGTCTGATGAGTTTAACTGGTCTGAAAATGTATTTAGTTCTGTATTTGCCCATCTATATTGTTGTCGTTTGGAAATTTTTCTTTTTTTAAACATGTTTCTGTATATCCAAAGGAATTAACACTATTTACAAACTAAGGTTAGATTGTTTAGTACTTTAGTAGATTTAGTACAGAATACAGCTACATAAGCTCAAAATTAGTTTAAACTTTATATTGTTAAATGTAAATTAACTTCCTAGTACCTAATCCCTAATCTTAAATACTATTTTAAAACTTTGCAACACACCATGCACACCTACAGAAACCAAAAACCATGAATAAAAAAGTAACCATCACCACTACGGACATATTTACCTACTTCATTTAGTGTTCTACTTCACTTGGTCACTAAAACAATACCACAATATCAAACTCACAAGTTTGGACTTGATCACATCAATTCACACCACCTACACTTCCTACACCCCGCTGACCCCGCACAGTGTACTTTTTGGTGGCAGTTTCTTATGTTAACTGCGCTGTTGCCATTACTTCCACAAATTTGATACACACTTTGTATCAAAAGATTAATAGTAATTATATTCTAGGTTTTTGGCTATTGCTAATTAAAAACCAGCCCTGTCAAAACCTTTATGTGGTATGATATTTCTTCACGCAATAGAATAAAAAAAAAACAAAGTTAAAAAGCAAACTTAGAAAGCAGGTAAAAATATGTTAGCAAACAAATTTGGCAACATCGATAATCAGTTGTAAAACAAGATTCGTAGGTGGCGCTTTACACATTTTAAAGTCCAGAAACGGACATTATTAAAACGTCCGCTTTACGACGGTACTGGTTACAATCAATTGTGGACGTTTTTGAAACGTCCATTTTTAGTCTAGGACGTTCCGATCTTATTCGTACTTTAAACGAACGTTTAAAAAACGTTAGGTGCTATTAGGGTTAATTTAACATTATTGAACTGTCTTTAAGTAAAAATCTGTTCTTTTAAATAGTATGTATGTAAATAAATGTATTAAAATTGTTTGTAAAAGTGTTGGTTTTTTTAAAAAAGCCACAAAATTTAAAATTTTATTCTGTAGCAGGATTCTCTCAAAATTTCAAAAATATAGACTAGGCTAGTTTGGTACAATTAATTGAATTATTAATACATTATCATTTAGACCACTTATCTTAATAGTATTCTATTAGTTCTTTAGTACGCAAACTCGAAATCATAGTCATTATAAAACAATTACGGATAATCAAAAATTCTGAACGCAGCCTGTCAAAAGTATTCGGCCCAACTCAAAAATCAACGCGGGCTTATTTTCAAATGACATGTCGTTTATCCTTTGTTTTTCAGATAAACATTTTGTATTTGCAAATTGAAATTTTCTTGTTCTGTTTTATTACGTCCTTATACACTACCTATTACACTATTATTATACGTATTACATTACTGAATATTTATTAATTAGATAAGTGAAATAAATTACCTAATTAACGGTTTGCGCCCCAGATAAAGGTAAGACTTAAAATGCTTTTAAAGTTACATTTTTGGCAACATTTTTTGTTTTCAAGATGTTTTCCGTCGAAGAACGAGTACAAATTATTAAATGGTACTATTCTGGTTGTACAGTGGAGGAAATTATCGGAAGATTCATATTTATGTTTGAAAATCGACCTGTGCCAGCGAGTACGACAACTAAAGATATGGTCCATAGATTTGAAAATACTGGGTGTACGCAAAACTGTACCAAATGTAGAGATCACAATTTTCCGCAGCCTCCCGAAGGTATCCGTCATCCACGAAATGAAAATCAAGAGCAGCGCGAAACGGCAGTTTGCAGTTTGGTAGAAGTCAACTTCCCATGTAATAGTACTGCTATTGCTGCGGGGCTTGACATTGCACCAAGAACTGTGCGAAATATTTTAAAACGGAACAAGTACCGGTGCTACAAGTTACGCACAACACAAGAAATATTTCCGGAAGACTGCGAAAAACGTTTTGCGAAGACATGATTGAAAGGTCTAACCAAGACAACACTTTCATAGCTAATATTTTATTTACCGATGAGTCCTCTTTTTCCTTGCATAGTCGTCACAATCCGTCCGTTACTGTGGCTTATTCAAGGGAAAATAGGCATATAAGCGTACCTATTCGGACTCAATATCCGCAAAAGGTCAATGTTTGGGCTGGCAAAGGCAAAACAATTATATTATAGGACCTTTTTTTATTGATGGAAACTTAAATGCCAATAAGTATTTAAACCTTTTAAGAGAGAACGTGCTACCAGCTATACATAATCTGAACATTAACTTGCAGGAAATCTGGTTCCAGCAAGACGGTTCTCCAGCGCATAATGCCAGAGACGTACAAGCATTTTTGCACCAATCATTTCCAAATCGTCTGATTTGCAGAAATGGTACTGTCAATTGGCCTCCTCGATCGCCCGACCTCGCCCCAAATGACTTCTTTCTTTGGGGGCATGTAACCCAAAAACTTTACGGTCATCGTCACATGGAGGGCTGAAGATTTAGGCCAATTGCGACAGAAAATAGTTGAAATACTAGGTTCTATTTCTAATCAAACTTTCATTAACGTGCGTCAGGAATTTTATGACAGGTTAGGCTACTGCTTGGCTAAAGCAGGAGATTTATTTGAGAACGAAATCAAATACATTTTACGTTATTATTATTCTCTTACCTATCATTTCTTTCGAGTTTTCTGCTGTTCTTGCCACTTCTGCATAAACAATTTGTTATAAGCGTTTGTCATTTGTCAGACAGCCGCCATGTTAATACCAACACATGGTCATTCTACGATTTAAATTTATTTCTTTATTTTCTTCGTTCTCTCGTAAGAAGTAGCGTATTTTGTCGCGTTAATATTTCCATCAATAAAAAGACCAATATTATCGCCCACAATGTCACACCAAACATTAACCATTCAAGGTAGGGACCTTTCTTTTTCAAAAAAGAAAAAAATAATAAAATGTTCTTGCGTAGCGAAGCAACAACAATTTAAGTTTTTTTTTTTTGAAAAACGTACATTCACACGCAGGACATTCGTCATTTTAAACTAAAACTTGAATGTAACTACTTTAATATTTTTGTACTACTACAACAGCTGACATTTTCGCTTACTTTTGACAACATAAAGTACGCACACCTTTCCGCGGATAAAGTAGGTTTCAATAAGTTGTTACACTATTAATGAAATTGATGTTTCTCTACAGATATTACCAGTAACATTTGAGACAGGCATCAATTGAAGAACAAATTGGGCACTATATTGACACCATCAAACTCTTGAACCAATGCTCTTGGTCAGTTACTACAATCACAATGCCCTCTGTGTTCAATTGTTGATTATACAGGGTGTTTTATTAAAAATCAGTCATTCCAAATCATTGGCATCTATTTGGTTCATCCCTTACAATTCAAATAAGCTGTGGTCAAGTTGTGAGGGAAGTTATAGTTTATAAACGGCTACCTAATAATATACGAGTAGTTACAGTACAGATACAATTTTTTTAAGAATTTAGGCTAAGTGCGTAGGGATTAAGTAAGTAAGTATAATGATTTTGAAGTGTTTTCCAAACTTTGAAGCTGTGATCTAGAAAGATTACTTTCTGATGTTTTTTCCACATCTGAGACAGACATCACAATGGCTAAGATGCAAACAAAATACCAGAAAGTAATTTCATTAGATTAAACAAGAGTTTACACATGCATAGATTTATTTGCGCCAATAAAAACAAGTAAACTAAAATTTGCACGTGTAAACAAAGATTTGATGCAAGTTGTATCTTTGTATACATACAACTTGCATGTAAGTCGATGTTTTTATTGGCGCAAGTAAATCTATGCATGTGTAAACTCTCCTTTAGGCAAAGATAGGATAACTAAAAACTAAACTTAAATTAAAAACAATTATAAGTAGGTACCTACATTTACACTACTAACTATTATTATTATACATAATAAAAAAAAAACTCAAATAGTATGTAATTAACTTAAAATTTGTTACTATCCAGTTATTATTGTTCCTATTATTGATTAACAACATTGTTGTTTTATTGGCTATAATAAAGCACATTATAAAAATTTAATCATTTATACCTATGTTATGTTGCTTTACCCTAGAGGTATAATAATTACCAGCTACAAATGCAGTTGCATTCCAAAACAGTACAACCATGCTGATTTTTTGCATTCTGAAATTAGATCAGTAAATTAGGTTCCTCATACCTTGCTATTCAAACATTTAACTAAGTACCAACCTTATTATCATCAAGGAAGTTCCTTATGAGCTGCTTTGTTAAATCTTCACTTTGGTTGCTGGAAACAATAAGTTATGGTGTTGTTTGCTTTTAACAGGATATTACTTTTGGTCTTCAATTCAGTTTAACTTCATCAATGTGGATGTGATATGAGCCTTACAAGTTAGGTTTGGCACTTCTTTCAGTCACTTTTATTATGGCGTAAAAAGGGTCCTTCTTTATTGTTTTGCCAAAATCTTACAATATAGGGGTATATTACTTGCTTATTAATATGATTATCACTGTTATTGTCATTTTAATGTTTAGTGTGGTAAACAAGCAGGTTCAACAAAGAAAGACAAGACACAAGACATTTTGAGGTTAGATTGCTTTGCAATCGCATTTGACAGTTGAAGTTTACCACAATAGGGAGGTGTCGCAACGCAATAGCAGTTCGTGAGTTCGAATAGTAACAGTTTTCTGTCAAAAATCACAACTAATCGAGATATATGACATGAAATACAACAGTGTTATACGAAAAACAATTATTATTATTCAAATTTTGAAACAAATTACACAGAAACCGAACTAAATATGTTATAAAAGTAAATGGAAATATTTAGGAATGTTCTAATAACAAATTTATCTAAGTAATTATAATCCAGTCGGTAAATTCAGTCAGTTTGACAACACTGGGGCAAAATTATGGCCTACTTGGAATTTTTGGACGTGTTCTGTATTTGTCCCGCGCATGCAATCATCTATGTTTCTCTGTCCGTTACACGGTTTTCCTATGGTCGGTTTTGGATTTACCATACGTGTATACATATTGTAATATAGTACACAAATAGTATTTTACCTTTGTTGAATGGTGTTTAGCTGTTCTACATTCTGAGGAAATCGAACCTATTCATTAAAAAGATTAGGATTGTTTAATGCTTCAGTCACCTCAGTAATTATTCCACTGACTGCACTCTGACTGATTCCAGAGTACATATGGGAACCAACTGTTGGTAGTTGGTAACTACCACTAGCATAAAAATGTAGAGTTACAAGAACCTGTTTTAAAGAAAGTAAATACTATAAGAAATTGGATAATCAGAACCTTTACAAACAGTACCTTTGTATCTACATTTATTGAATACTCTCTTTGTGGAGCTCTTAAATATGGTGTGATCAAATTAATCAGGTTTCTAGCTTCTTCTTTATTAAAACGATATGTTTTTTTAAATTTGTCTTCACTTAAAACTTCAAAGGGGTCTTGAATTTCTAAATTTGGATTTACATGGCCAAGATTCTGAACCTGTGCTTCAGCATTCTCAATGTTATCTACTATTTGATTAGCTAATCCACTCATTATGGGATCTAAGAAATTGTTGAAATCCATAATTTAAATACAACCAAATTAGGAAAAACAAATTATTGAAGTAGAGATTTAAATATTTTTTTTTTAATGAAACTGAGAATAGCAAACTACACAACACAAATAACTAACAATCCAATGCACTCAAAGACTCAAAGGTAAGCATGTCTTGGGGATTTTGAGGTTATAACTTATAACTATAAGTAACAATTTTGACATTTGACTGATTTTGCCAAGCATTGCCATATTGCCAATATTTCTACACCTTGTTTAGATTAACAAATAAAAACTATCAATTGCGATTAAACGACTTAATAATAATAAACAGAAATAAGTGCATTGCTTTCAATTTTTAAATATTTTCACAGCAGATGCGTGTAAATAGCATGTTTATAATACTGTAACTGAGTGTAACCCACACAATTCTAAAACTCAAACTAATAATTGTCGATATACCGGACAATCCGGCAACGCGGAAAAATTTCACCAGTTCTTCTATAAAATACGAAACCCTAGATGTGAGTGAAAAACCGCCATGTTCTTTCACTTCGAAGTCTCACTTTCACTTTCACGCCCCCCTATAAAATAACCGTCCTGGGCTCTGTGTTTAGGATTACCACTTTTATTAAACCCTCTATTACTGTAAGTACTACCACCACTAAATGCACTAGAAATCTGATTAGTCACCATAGAGCTTGCATTCCTTGTTTTCAGCTCATGGTCCAGCAATTTGCCCTTAACAAAATCCAATGTTAATTTAGATGCATACACTGTTTCAAGGGCTGTCACAATGGGGTCAAATGATTGTGACAGAGTTAGTAACAAGTGACATACAATGTCTGAATCTTCTAAATTTGCTCCAACACTTTTAAGTTCTCTAACAACCTCTTCAAATCTTACGAAATGATTTTCCAAAGATTCAGATTGCCCACACTTCATGGTAAGAAGTTTTTTACGTAAATATAGCTGGCTTGCTACACCTTTCCTTTGGAATACTGACTTGAGTGCTTCCCACATTCTGTAGCTTGTAGGTTTGTCTTTTATATACTCTAGATGACTATTAGCTACACATTGTACAATAATACTCTTGCACTTTTTATCTAATTTCAGGAATTCTTCAGTGTCTTCCTCCTTTTCTTCACATGTCTTAACACCATGTGAGTCTAATAAAGTTTACATACGAAACTTCCAGTGGTCAAAGTCCTTCAAACTGGTTAATACCAAACCGTTCAACCACATTGTTAGATACAGCCATGGTATACTTTTAAAAAAAAACTTGCTTTTTCAAAAAAAAACTTTGTGACTCAAACCTGCACAACCTTTTTACTTTTTGTTCTTGGCTACTGGGCCCATAATCTGTAAAGGTTGCATGTGGAACCAAACTAAGTAAAAAGTGAATTAACTAAGTTTAATTTAGTTAAGTGCAGTGAAAAATAATAGTACAATTAACATGTGAATAAAAGCAATTAACAACAACTGAACTAATCTAATCTAGACCTAATAAGAGAGAGCCGCCAAAAGTCATAACTGTCTATTGTCACTTTACCGTCACACTTCACTAAAAGACAGCCACAACACTGTTGCCAATTCACATACAATTATTGTATGGGACATACAATCAACAATATTCACAAATAGTAATTAAGATACCAAATGCATTAAAAGGACAATAATGCAGGAGGTCGATAAGGTAGAATACGAGGGCCTCCGGCCTGAGGGGTCTACTTCGATCGAGGGCATTATTTCCTATAATGCCTGTGTTTTTTTATTTTTGAGGAAAATAAAAATTCGAGATTTAAACGATTTTATTTAAAAAATGGTCAGAGTGCAATATAAAAAATAATGCCTTCACCTGAGGGCATTATAAAAAATAACGCCCTAGGGCATTATTTCTTAGATAATTGACTTTAATAGGGGTCATTATTGATGAAATAATAGCCGTGGCGGACATTGATGTTTTTAAATTAGATGACAGCCTTCAAACAAGTTTATTTTTGAGAGCAACAATGATCGTTTGAAATTATTGACAGTTGCAACTAGTTTGATTGTTTGCAGAAAAGGAATTTCTCAAATATAAAGAATCATTGCAATTGTTAATGCGTTTGTAAAAAAAATATTGTATGATATTCGTGTTAAAAGTGTTTTTAAGGCATTCGTGCGAATTACAGAACTCGCTTTGCTTGTCATGCAAACTTTCGCATGCCTTAAAAACGCAATTTTAACACTCATATCATAAATAGCTATTTAACGTAAGTTAACACGGTATCAATAAAATTGTAAAAAACAAGCGTGTTTTTTTCTACAGTTATTTCAAAAATGACTGCCACGCCCAGTATTGTGATGAATAGGTGACGCTTTGAATTCCGTGGAGCAGTGTATAATAATGTATGTGCTTATAATATATTTTTATAAGTATAATGATTTTATCGGACTATAAAGGCTTTCGGACTTCGGATTCGGAACTTCGGACTATAAATTGAAATATGAAAGTTATCCGGGCTTACAAGCCGTGGTCCATTGAAATTTCTTCCTTCCAATGGACCACGGCTTATAATTTTATAATTTTACTGAGTATAATTTTTGCACAACGGACATACATAATTGGTCTCAATTAATGACGGAGTTACTTTTTTAATACAAGCTGAATGCATAAGTCTTTTACACATAATACATTTTACGTGTAAGACTGATTCACTTACAATGTTACCATAACATAGGTAAATATTTGTCATATCAGCAGAATTTTTAATTAAAGAAGTTTTTAATTCTTCTCGATAAGTTTTCAAATTCATTGGTTCTAGTGGTTTGTAAAATGATCCTGATTATAGATTTCATAAAACGAATGACAAATATGCCACAATTCCAGGAATCTGTTAATAAGTCGTGAATAATTAACTTTTTCGGGAACATGTAAGTTTGACACATCAATGTTAGTCGAATTGATTCTATTGTAGCGTTCAATAAACTTTACAAATATGTTGTGGAAACGCACAGCAGAACCTCGAGAGTACTTTATAGGATCAAGGTAATAAAACACGGATTTGATAAGATCAACATAAACCAGCCTCCAATGCACATCCAGTAAAACCCGAATTATTATTACTGAACTTGAAAGTTGAGGAAGATCTTTAAAAAAATCGTCGTGGAGATCAGCCAGTGTTCCAAAATTATGTTCTCTTTGATCTTGTAGCTCACCGAATATTAAATCAGTCTTAAAGCAACTTACTATTGACGTCTTTGTTGCCAGTAATTGCAAAGCATATGCATTAGTAAAATAATTTACAGTTACTTGCAATATGCAGTTTGATAACCAAGACGCTGTAGCCGATTTATCTGCAAGGGTATCAAAATCTAGACTAGTGGCGTGAGAATACGCACTTGCATCAAAACGGTTCTTATGAATACATACATAGTACGGACAGTTTTCTATTGCTTTATAGTAGTTTTTATTGGCTACTAAACCATTAGGTTGAATAACTAGGCAAAGTCTCAATTAAATTGTTAGATGTATTTAAAGAACTACTTATGTTTTTGGAATCCTGGTTAGAAACAAAATTAAAATCGTTCCGGGATGAATGATATTCACATAATATGCTTTTGTATTCAATTGAAGGTCATGAAAATGAGTCATCATAAACTCTTCTCTCGCAGCTGTAGTGAACCCATCTTTCGCAGGAGTCGCACATTACGAGTTTGGATACATTTGCTTGAGGTTGATCAGAGCATCTGCATATTAAGCAAATGTTTTCCGTATTGCTTGAGTTTGGAAGCATTAGTGTTTTTAAATAAATTGAATAATTACATTTATTAAAGACCATGTTTTTTGGTAAACTTTTCCGAGATTTTCAATAATGTTTAATATTGTTACACTTTACTGGGTTCTTTTTGATAAGTGAGACTTTGAACAAAATCAACAAACTTTATTTACTAATTACACAATACACCACTAGAAATCACTAAAGTCACTTTTAGCACTTTTCACTACTTCGCTCTTTGCTTTATCGCGCCACTGTTATTTCACCACTCACAACTCACAACTGACTGTCCGTCGGCTCGGTCGGTTTATGTATATGTGGGTCATCGATTCTCGAATGTTCCTGTATGCACAGAATGTTCCCGGTATACGTGCAGTAAACGTTTATTATATCGCGAACATTTCATCCGATACGCCGATCCAAGTGTAAAGATACCGGGACATGTCCAAAAGTAGCTGTTTTCATTTTACATGGGGTTAAATGGGTAACTCCCTTTAAGGCCTAGAGGGTTGAGACTTCGTATTAGGGGGGTAAGTTTGGGACACCCCTTGGATGCGGTTTTGCCAAGTTGTCTTTTACACAGTGTTTTGCCAAGTTGTGAAATTTTTCCCTAAATTTAGGGAAATTCCATATAGTGACCCCCCATTTTTCCCTAAATTTCAGGAAATCTTAATCTGGTTATGAAGCCTTTGTAACAATATTATTAACCCTGTCCATAGTAATAGGGTGAGTAATTGGTTTTGGGGTAAAATTCAATTTTGTTTTCTTTTTCAGAAAAGATTCTAAATTTGTGCAGGCCTCTATACACTCAATAAGTTTTGTTTGGTGGCCTACAGGATTAATTACGGTTATAAAAGACCAACCTCCAATAAGTTAACAAAAATTAATTTCCATTTTTTTTATTTTTCTAAAATTGGGATAGAAAAATAATGAGTATTTTCAATATTTGTATGCGTGTGATGTCCTATCCCACATATCATAAATTTTTGTTTTAATGACTGGAATCGAAAGAATATGATCAAAAAACTAATTTTTCATATTCTTGAAGAAAAAAATTATGGTCGTAAATGTTCCTACATTAGTTTGAATTTGTCCATTAAATTTAAAAGATCTGTTTTGGCGCGCATGTGACGTACGTAATTCTGGGCGATTTTATTGGCTGTTGCACGCCAACTGTTTCACTTCTTGTCGCTGATTGGTTGATAGTGTAGTACGTCACCGGCGGCGGGCGTTTTAAACATGAGATTAATGTAGTTTTTATCATCATTTTTTTTCTATTTAGACTTAATATTTTTGAAAACAAAAAAATACGGGTATAATATTTTCAATCCGTCTTTGTAGTTATGAAATAAAAAAAAATTGTGGGACAGGCCCATTTCCTTCTTTTAACGAACTGACATAAGCGGGTTTTTTATTCTTAAAGAAAATTACAGTCAATAAAAAAAAAATTCAGATAAAAACGACTTTATACTTTGAAAATCTTGAGATGAGATCATAACGTCGTTGTTGTTCTTGTTTGTTTGTTTCAAAATTGCTACGAAGTTGATAAATAAACATAAAAGTTAGGGTCGGCGGTACCCTCGGAATTGACTATGGTAGTTTGATTTTCTTTTTTTCCAAGTTTCTGTCGCCCCGTGTTCACTTTCTGGGTCTGTCTTCATAATGCACAGTTGGTTTTTTCCGATGTTCACGAAAAGTTCTCTCGATAGGAATAACACGTGATCCCTCGAATAACGCTGGAAAGCTGTTGCGCGCATATTTTTCTCACCTTGTGCATAGTGTTTTTTACATATCCGAAATATGACTCAATAGGTGCATTGCTAGGCCGGTTATTATATTTCCAAACAATTCTAGGCCTAAAACAAAATAAAGGCATATACAATTTTAAGAAATTAGTAATTAGGTCTAAATTGTAATAGAGATTTTTAATGCCTCTTGGTAGTTCATCTTTGGAATTTTTGGTAATATTGTATATATCTAAAAAAAAATTGTAAAATGGGCTAGCATTTCTTAATGTTTTAATTTTTTTTATTTTCTGAGAGTGCTTTGGAGTTGTTCATATTCAGATAGTGATTATAATCATGATGATTGATGAAATGTTCGGAGTTGGTGTCAAAAAATTTGTACACAGTATTTAATGCTAAATCTACCTTTTCATTTGACGTTTCATGTAGAAATATTGTGCAAATACAGGAAAACCAAACTTTTGCATCGTTCATCGATTTTATATTAATATTATCTATTAAAATCTCTTTACTGACGTTTTTCACATCGGAGGGAGCACCTTGTAGATATTTCTCAGCAAATTCAGTTATTTTCTTTGTAAAGTGGGCTAAGCATAAATGAATTGTTATCATTTGTTGCTTTAAAATGCTCTGATTGAGAACTGAAATATTATCAATTTTAATAATGTAGTCGTTGAGGCGGCATTCAGAAAAAAACTTTTGTTAAAGCATGGAGATTAGCGAAACTAAAATCAGATATTTCTGAATCAAAAAGAGACCAACATGATTTCTTAATGCATTCGGCCTTAAATAATTCGAATTTATAGTTAATGCATCGTGTTGACCAGAATGCAGCGCAATAATAGGACAAATTCTGATATTTTTGGTTTGCATTACTGCACAATAGTAAAAAACTTTGTCGTTGCTATTTGGTACAATACCCCCTGTAGCATCGAAATATGCACGTTTGTCCTCAATTGAATTTGCTCGTCACTAAATACTACTACAGTAGTGTCGCGATAATCCGGATTAATAAAAACAAAGGTGATCCGGATTAGCAAAAAATCCGGATTATCGAATTCATATTGAAATAGGGATATTTTAAAATAAAACTGTAAATAGCAACTTATAAATTTCTTTACTGGTTTAATCAACTTGTTTCTTCTACAGGCACAAAAAACTTGGTTATTTTAACCTGATGACTCTTTCGTTGCTGCATTTCAAAAACCGTTTCTCTTAGTTTTTGTAGAGTCATTATTTCCATCAAAAGGACGTCGTTTTCTGCGGCCCACTGTAAACAAACGTTACTACTTTTCACAGCATCTTCATTTTTAACCTTCACTGGAGCACTTTCTAAAACTTCGATGTCATCATCTGAGTTGTAGTTTTCATCCACGTCACCTAGACCTTCGCCTTGCGTTAATACTGCATCACCGTCAATCCAGTCGACAACGTCAGCTTCATTTATATTGGCATCGCCTATGTCCCGGAGCATTGCATGAACTTTGTCGATTTCTTCTGCTGATGAGCGAATTCTGTCTTTTAAAACGCTTAAAGGGAACAAATCATCTGGATCATCTTCATGCTCATCTAGAGGCTTAACAATTTTCTTCCAGCACTTTTCCAAGTGGGTGGTACTTTTTCCCTAGCAGTGTGAAGCAGACACAGCCATTCTCAAGTTTAGTTGTTTTAGACATTTAACCAGATCTTTCTCATTGTTAGTCAAAATTTCAGCTAGAAGGCTTTTACGGTAAAAAAGTTTAGTCAAGCGAATAGCATTTGGATCCATAGGTTGAATTAAGGCAGTGGTATTTGGGGGCAGAAACTTTGTTACAATTTTACTGTCGTCACTAGTAAGTTCATTTCTACTGCAGTGACTAGATGCATCATCATCTTTTTCTGGAAATGTTTTGGTATCTCAGAAACTTTCTTACTTGTGGAACAAAGTTTTCATCAAACCATTGTTTGAAAACGACCATTGTTTGAGAAAACACTGCATTTTTGAAGGCTCTAGGGTTTTTCGATTTCCCGATTACTGAAAGTTTCAGTCTGTGACTGCCATCAGAATTACAACATGCTAAGAATGTAATTCGGTCTTTAATAGTCTTTCTTCCTGGGGCGGATTTTTCATTAGCGCTTGCCAGCGTTTGCTCCGGAAGCAACTTCCAGAATAAGCCTGATTCATCGGCATTATAAATCTGAGACGGCTGTAAGCCGAGAGATTTTATCGTTCGATCTAGTTCATCGAAGTATGGCTGAACAGCAGCATTGTCACTGGATAATTTTTCACCGCAGATTTTAAGGCGCCGGATACCGTACCTCTTTCGGAAGTTTGCAATCCAACCTCAGCTTGCACTAAAATTTTCATTGCCATAATATTTTACGTAGAGTTGCTTAGCTTTTGCTGCTAAAAATTCGGAAGAAATAGGAACGTGCCGATCTCTGAGATCTAAGAACCACGAGTGCAATTTACTCTCCATCTTCGGATACTCTGCTTGCCTTAGGGTTTTCCTTCTTCCTCGACCGGAAACACATTGTAAAAGATGTCTGCAATAAACGTAAAAACGTGTATGTGTATTCAAAATCTCTTTTTCAACCTAAATATGCGCTACTGGAGGAAGTGTTAAAAAATGTTAAAGGTGTGGGATATTTTTCCTTACGAGATAATGATGAGCTAATTCAAATGAACAAACAAATTTCAAACTATCAAAATGCTAATTAAATAAATTAAATAAATTCCATAATTATATTTGATGATATTGCATGTGAAAAACATGGTAAAATACGGTCATATTTTTCAATGGGTCGACATAATGACATTGATGTTGTTTACATTTGTCAAACGTATTCGAAAATACCTAAACAATTAATCAGAGACAATTGCAATATAATAGTTTTGTTTAAACAAGATGATGTGAATTTGAGACATGCTTTTGATGAACACGTGTCACCAGACATAACTTACGATGTTTTTAAAAAAATATGTTCTGAATGCTGGAATGATAAGTATGGAGTTTTAATTATTGCTAAAGATTTTGATTTAGATAGTGGGCGGTACCGTAAAGGTTTTGACAAGTATATAAAGTGTTGTAACTGTTTGTATACTTTATTTCTGTTATGAAACTCCTTAGTAAAGCAGATGCAGAGCGTAAGAGAAGAATTGCTGAATTGAGTCAAAATGTTCGGAAAAAATATCAATCTCTTAAGCTAGGCCGGTCTGAAGAGGACAAAACGTTGAACGAATTGTTCAAACCAGTTACAAAACCACTTCCTTTAATTCTAACGCAACAACAACAGCAAAAACCACAGCACTACAGCAGCAACAACTAGTTCAACCTCATCAAGAATTAAAACCTAAGAAATTGTTTGAGGAGGAGGAGGAGGACGGGGATGATGCGGATATAAAGAATGAAACCAAAATAGAGCAGAATAGTGATGACACAAGTGATGACTATTATGAATCTTCTGATTCTGACTACTCTAAAATTGCACAAACATACATCACAGAATACCTCAATGCATCACCAAAAATAGAGCTTGCTATCACCAAACCGATAAGTTCGGACGTCACTCTCCAGAAAACACAATCAAACTGTAACAAGTTGCACCAAATCTGTGTTACCCCATACACCTGAAGGAGATATTGATGCAGAAAATTTGTAATTTAAAACCACCTATAGACGGAAATGATGCAACTACTAAGGAATATGTAAATAATTTATTGTCAACTGGTATAAGAGAGATAAAAGATATAAAAAATGATATAACTACTACTAACGAATATGCAAATAATTTATTGTCAACTTTTGTAAGAGATATAAGAAATTATGTTGATAAAGCGCATGATCTCCTTAAGCAACATGAAACTATGTTAAAAGATCTTCAAAAACAGTACAAGCTCTGGTGCTATAAAGATGAAACTTGTGTAGTTCTCCCAGATATCCCCAGTGATGTCTAAAGAAAAAATTCAGCTTGTTAATGAGTTACATAAACCCATTAGAAAAAAGTTTCCTAGACGACGTACTATTATTAAGGGTTTGAATGATCTGTGGCAGGCTGACCTTGCTCAAATGGATATGCATGTTAGAGAAAATAAACAATTCAAATATTTCCTTGTTGTTGATTGATTGTTTTTCAAAGTACGTTTGGACTGAATCTTTGAAGACAAAATCGTGTGAAGAAGTAACTCCTGCATTTGCTAAGATACTACAATGGGCTAAGACTGGGCCAAAAAATGTTCATACGGATCATGGGAAAGAATTCTACAACCGCAGTTTTCAAAATCATATGCAAAAATGGAATATCATTATAGTACCTTCAGCCCCACCAAGGCTGCTATAGCGGAACGCTGTATCAGAACGCTTAAGGAAACTCTTTATAAATTTTTTAGTTTAAACGGAAGTCACAAATGGATTGGCATATTAGCAGACATTGTTAAAAACTACAATGAAACTATACACTCAACCACAAAAATAAACCTGTTGATATTGTAACATAAAGATTACACTGGGTTAGTCTGGGTACGCCTATTGTGCAACGCAACGTGGAGCAGTAGGTGACCAAGTGCCACACCCTAGATCAGCCCTAGCAAAGGAAATAGTGTGGGCGAGCAGCATAAGTTGCCGTACCTACTTACCTCCCTTTGTTAGGTAATTAACGACTTTACCGGCCCGGTGAATGCCCTCGGACACAAGTCTCGGTTCATTCATCCCGATAAAGCGTCGCCCCCCGTGTTCCGCCCGTCAAACCCGGACCACATCATGCTCCCCGCCATCTTGGCAATCTGGGGGTAAGGTTATTGTCTAACTGTTAAATTATTACGTTCAAATAAAAGTGGGTTACGTGTGGAAACCTGAGTATTCTTCCCTCTGAGCTACCCCTTAACGTGACAATATTAATAAGAAAAATGAAAAACAATTGTTGTCTACAGCATAAAATAATATTAAAGTGATTAATATAACAAACAAATTTAAAGTGGGTGACTTAGTACGTATTAGCAAGAGAGAGGATTTTTACCCAATTGGACTACTGAACACTAAAAAAAATTAAATTCTGTAAGTTATTTGTTGGAAGATCAACAGGGTAGATCCATAAAAGGAGCTTTTTACCGTCAAAAATTACAAAAAACCCAACAACCGGAGGTGTTCTTGGTTGGAAAAATATTGCGAAAGAAGGGTAAAAAAGTAAAGTAAAGTGGCTTGGTTTCGACAAATCTCACAATAGTTGGATAGATATTAGTAATAAATTAAAATGCACATGCGTTATAACGTGGAACACCTCAATCCTCATCTCCAGTGGTTTCAAAACCATTGCTTTAAGAATAACTTAGATGTCAGCATGCAAGTTTCATCCTGCAACAGCTTAATTACAACACACCTAATGAATGATAACACTAAAGTTCTAGCGTTATCCAATCGGGGCACCACATTGTACTTAACGGAAAGTAATGTATGCGATTTGTGCATTATCGATTGGTATTTTATAGACAATAAAATTAATGAGTTAAAAATATTGTCACGAGTAGATTTTCGTAAATTACTTAGTCAGCAAAAAAATCAACCATTGACCGAAACAAGTCGTTGACCACTCGAATTGAAAAATAAGCAATCGAACCTTTCAGAACGGAAGCTAGCTAAGGTGTTGCAATCGCCAGTCATCAATTGTTTGGACAATGATCCAAGTGCTTAGACAAGCAATTAAGAAATTGAACTGACTAAGGGATCACAATACCTTACAATAAATAGCAGAGAAATGTTGGAAAAAGGGGGAGTTAGAAATTATCCGCAAAACTAAACGGTTCGGTCGCGAAAGTTAAGGGAACTCTACCCTGACACGTACCCTCGGTCCAAAATGGTTTGTGCATTTATTACCATGTAAGTACAAACCTGTAATTTATAAATAAGCCAACTTGTGTCTGACAATGTGTATAAAATCAATCTTCAACTTTACTTCTTTCTATCTATGAATAAACGTTTTTGTTTTTGTTATACAATCTTTGAGTTTAACTTGACTACGACCCCGCGTTACGACTAAAAATTAGATCGTGACAATATTATAAAAGAGGTGATTGAAGTATTTTACTGTAACCCTAACCTATGACAAATAAACCAGTTTTAAATAGATTGTATATCAGTTTTCCAATCATATCAACCCCAACTTCCTTGCAGTAATGAGGTGCTTAATTGTGTTTTTGGTTTTAGTTAGCACTTGTAGTGCTGATTTTAGTGCTACAGATTATTTGGCTAAATATGGTTATCTTAATATTTCAAGTGCAAGTGAAAACGCGCAAACAGATCTAACGGATGCCTTAATGGCATTTCAAGAATATTACAGCTTAAGTGTAAATGGAATTCTTGATGATGAAACATTAGAATTTATGAAAAAAGCTAGATGTGGTGTGAGTGACAATGCATTTTCACTTCAGGGAAAATGAAGTAAACAGAAATTAGTTTGGCATATTGCTCACCCTACGACTCCGTTACCACATACAAAGCTAGTGCAACTAGCCTCGCAAGCTTTTAGTGTGTGGAGCAATGTTACTAATTTAGAATTTATAAAAGACATTAGAAACCCGGATTTGATAATTTCATTTGTTAGCTCTAACCATTTTAACCAGGTAGATGCTTAAAGAAAAACTGCCCTTATCATTTTGATCTGGTAGGTGGTGTATTAGGCCATTCGTTTGAACCACATCGCAATGGAAGTACTTGTCTCGAGATTCACCTAGATTCTTCAGAAAAATGGTATCTAGGTACAGATAAAGCACCTTCAAATGAGCACAGCTTCATAGATGTTTTAACGCATGAGATTGGTCATGCGCTCGGACTAGGACATTCAGCTGTTCCCAAAGCCATTGTCGTGTAATTAACTAAAAATAATAGGCAACCCACAAATCTCTAGTCTGTCGACCTTCAGACGGAAGTTCCGACAACACCGCGCTGGCCTGGAAATTCGTGTATTACCATACATGGTTGCGATGCAGCGGCGAACGCTGCAGAAAGAGACGGCGATAGTTGGTGTACGGGATTGGAGTAGGGGTCGCAAACTATCGATAGTGTGTCGCATCGATAGTTTTCGATAGTTGTTCGTCTAACTATCGATTAATATCGATAGCATACGATAGTTTTTTGTGTAAATAGTAAATACATTTGCAATTTGCCTAAACCAAATGTAATATAGAACAAGAACTAACATGTCAAGTTTGTATTAATTTCACAATATTTTCGTTCTACAAAGTACCAGATTAAAAACTGGAGTTAACGTTAATATAAAAAATGTCAACTTATTTAAAAGTTTTTGTGCAAAAACGAAATCATGTTCACATCTTCTGGCCTTAGTCTAGATCTTCTTTCCGATATGATCTGTTCTGTGCTGCTAAACATTCTTTCGCTTTCAACACTACTAGCGGACAACAAAGAAACCTTAGGGCACACTGTTCAAGTGGAGCGAGCTCTTCTGCAATGTCTAAAAATATAAACTTTTATTAGTATATGAATAAACATTTAACATTTTAAACTCACTTTCCAGAACGCAAGAGTATCTGTTGCTTCATCTAGATTTGGTCGTTCAATGTATTGCCTTTTTGTTAATATAACATCTTTTAATGCTGATTTTGATTTGTCAGCAATTCTTTCCTGAACAAATGAAAACAATGAGGTTCTGGTTGAAGGCTTGTTTACAGCTGTTGGCAACTCAGGGTGGGGTGCTGGTGGTAATATGTTGTACATCTCTTTTTCCAATAAGGACAATCCACTCATCACATTTTCATGGCTTCTAAAACCTTCTTTTTTAAAATGAGGATCTAGAAGTGTAGCAAGCTTTGGGATAGATCTTTTCTCATAAGGAAATAATCTTTCTGGACTGAATTTATTAAACCATCACGAAGACTGAAACCTTCCTCTGTTGCTATGTTCGACAAAGTACTTAAATATTCAAAAATTCCAAAAGACAAGGTATTATTAAGGAGACAGTAACATAACTATTTCCTAAAAATTAAATAATTGTAGTGCTAATTTGTAATACCATTAGCTCTGCCTTACCTGAGACTTTTTGAGTGGCTTCCTCAAAACATTGTAAAAGCATTGAAATATCTTTTAAAATCGCATAATCCTCCACTGTTAATAGAGTGTTCCTGAGCTTTAGCCCTTCCTAAAGGTTCAGACAACTCCAAAACTCTCTGGATCATGTACAATGTACTGTTCCATCGGGTTGGACACTCCTGTATCAGCTTCAGACTTTTTTCAGTCTGCTCATTTTTTAAAGTATTGCTTGCAACAGTACTTTGCTTAAAAAACGTTATTACTATTTTCACTTTCTTCAATACACCTTCTACCACATGCAAGTTGTCTTGCACAACCAAATTTATGGTGTATGCAAAGCATGGCATATGACGTTTCTGAAGCAACTCGCATGCCTTTATCATAGAACTTGCATTGTCAGTAACAATACAAGTGACTTTATTACAAATTAGGCTATTGGCAATATTTTCAGCAGTATGATTTATGCCATTTTCTAAAGGCTTTGTTGAAAGTACTTTATTTTGAATTTTCCAGTCTTTTATGAAATGACATGTCACAGTCAAGTAGGACTGTAGCATTCAGTTCATTTTTTAATTTTTGGTACTTTTCTAAATATTCTTCTTTTAACAATTTATTTGCTACTGTATTAGGACATGGCAGAATATACCTAGGATCCAAGAGACTAATAAAATTCTTAAATCCTTTGTCCTCGACAATTGTGAAAGGCTGGTAATCTGTACAAATCATTTGCAGTAATGCTTTATCCAGTTCGGTTTTCTTTTGCTTGTATTATCATATTGAATGCTCCTCTTAAAAAATGGCTAATGGAAGTTTGACTTGACCTAGCTGAACTACTAGTACTTAGCATTGCTGAGGTTTCATTACCAAAATTCCCAGTTTTCCCACTGCTCAGTTGCTGGTGGAATCTATTAAGGTGATCTTTCAGATTTGTGGTGTTGCCGCTGGTTTTATATTCTCTTCCACATTCGAGGCATTTAGCAAATTGCTTATCATTAGACCTCTTAAAATGTTTCCAGACAAATGAAAATTATTCCTAGCCCTACTCCAAGTGGCAGTACTAGCACTTGATGCATCACTATCATGATAGTTACTGTTGACTGGCTTGTTTCACCACCTACACC
The DNA here is from genome assembly GCA_018691245.2 of Ips nitidus. Lineage (NCBI taxonomy): Eukaryota > Metazoa > Arthropoda > Insecta > Coleoptera > Curculionidae > Ips > Ips nitidus. The sequence continues at coordinate 18,553,776 of CM042792.1, read as the reverse complement.
TTCTTCATTATTATTAGCATTCCTGACATTACTTGTTCCAGCCTGAGGGAGAAAGTCAGGTGACCTTGATCGAGATCTAGTGAAAGAGGAAGAAGATGATGATAAATCTAAAATAAGTTATTTATTATTTAATTTCTACAATTCTAAAACAATCTTCTTAAATTTTACAAAATTCTACAAACCACCAGATAAACACATGTTATTATTATTATCCTTACCGTCACCGTGTTTTTTCTTCATGACCTTCATGTTTCTTATTATTCACAACACTAGTACCGCTAAGTTTGTTAATAAACCTATCCATAATAATATTTTTATTTTTATTCGTAGGACCTTTCAATAGTTTCAATTATGAACAAAATAAAAATTAGGATTAGGAACGAAAATGGAATAAAACATAAATAAAATGATAATGAATAATAATTGACAACATTGACAAGACATTTGACAGTTTGACACTTTTGACTTTGACACTTGTGACAGTTTAGCTGGTATTTACGTTATCGATAGTGCAAATAACTATCGATTGGTTTCGATAGTTACGACTATCGATAACTATCGATAGCGCTATCAATAGTATGCGACCCCTACCGAGTACCGGTCGGTCCGGCCTCTACACCGGACGTTCGGGTCCGGTCGGACTTGCCAAAAGGTCCGGCCGGACAATTAAAAAAAAAAAAAATGTATTAGCACTGTAAATGAAATGCTCTTAAACATGAGTAATTAACAGTTTTACAACAGTTTTTAGTTTTTAATACATTTATCATTTATGTATAGAAAGAGTACATTTTTTACAAAAAAAAAGAAATAGTTAGTAGTTACTTTACTTCAACTCTTCAGCCGCAGGAAATAAAATAAAATCCTAAACATACATAAACTTCTTACGTAATAAATATACAATATTGAAGACTAATAATCAAAGTTTATTTTTGCCAAGTTATGGTGAATGAATAATAGTTTCTCAGCATTCTGTGGTGTCAATCTTGAACGCTTTTCTTCATATACGTTTCCGATTTCCGAAAAAGACCTTTCAGAATATACACTGCTTGCTGGAGCACTTAAATACCTTCGTGCGTTTTTGGCCAAACCAGGAAATCGAAATTCATGTTCTTTCCACCAGTCAATAGGATTAGATAATCTTTCTTGCAGGGGCTCCTCTAGATATTTTTCTAACTGGTCTATGATAGGTATGTCCACTTTCAAATTGACTCTGGAGGTAGAGGCAATACTATCGAAACAGGTCCACAACGATTCTTTACGTTTAGCTATTTTGAATAAAGGTTCATCTTCATTATCAGAGTCACTACTACTACTATACTGTTTTTCACCAACCACATAGTTTGATTCTCGGTTTAAACTTTGAACTTGAACGTTAGTTGTAAAAGTTTTTTGAAGTTCTTTTAGAATAATACGTTTTATTTCACAAACATTGGTACTAAAAAAAGCTATTTTATATCTAGGATCTAACACAGTGGCGGTCACGTAATGTTTATTTGTTTCAATATTTGCAAATCTTCTGGTTAAGTTTTCTAGAAGGGTCTGTTTTGTTGTACCGATTCCATAAAGCGCAGAATTAGAGGTAAGAAATTTTCGCAAAGTTGTTAATATTGGAATCACATCTGAGATTATTGACTCTGTAGAACTGATTGTCTTAGTTATCTCCTCGAATGGACGCACAACTTTTAGAATAGAGCGCAACAGTTCCCACTGGTTACTTGTTAAGTTGGAAAAATTGAGGTTTTCGGAAGTTTCAGCACAATCTACGGTAATGCAACTTCTCAATTCTTGCATTCTCTCCAACATGTAATACGTAGAGTTCCATCTAGTTGGGAAGTCCTGTATAATTTTCTTATTGGGAAGACCATATTCCTGTTGAATTTGTTTCATTTTACCACAAGCTAAAGAAGAGCGATTGAAGTGAGTAGCTATTCGTTTTGCCCCAGCGATCATGTCTGACACAGCTGTGTGACTTCCTTGAAAAGAGCTGCAACTTAATACAACATTTTCCTTTTTTCAGGCATTGGTGATCCAATGTCCCGTTATAGTAAGGAAACTAATGTTTGTGTTTTTGCAAGTTCAAATATCTGATGTCAATGAAATGCATTTACTCTCTTTCAAATTAGTCTTTATCTTTTCATATACCCTGTTGTATATATCTGGTATTATATTATCTCGGAAATAATTGCGGGAGGGAATGTTATACTGAGGACAAATAGTTTGGAGTAAATGGCAAAATCCGGTGTTTTCTACAATGGAATAGGGTTGATTATGTAAGCAAATCATTTCTGCTAATTTGTAATGAATGCGGCTTGCTCGAGGATCGTTTATGTCTCAAGTTTTCTTTGAATTAACAAACTGCTGCACTGTAGGCTGCATCATATTATTTATATTCCCAGAACTTGATGCAACTGCGCTAGTCGCACAAAACACGCTTTTACTAGTCCCCGGCTGATTTCCTTCATTTATATTAGAGAAAAGGGTTTTATATTCACTTACATGACTATTTTGTAAATGTCTTAATAATGGCGATGTTGAAGCGCTCTTTCCTGTACCCCCACGTGAAAACATTTTTTTACAAATAGTGCACTTTGCAAAAGATTTGTCTTTTTCACAAATTTCAAAAAAAGTCCAAACGCTGCTTTTTTTAGACATTATTCACTATTCGTGGTAAACAAAGCATACAAAGTACCGCCAACACGAACGCGAGGTAATAAACCAATTTGCCTTTTGCACATTAGCGATGTATAATCAAATGCGGCACACACAGCGCGAGAGAGATAGAGCTAGAAAGAAGTGAGAAAGAACACTCGCAAAAGGCTCACCATGTCTTATGTGCGGGAATGTCTTATTTGCGGATATTGTGGCGAATGCAGTATTTTGCCTTTATCTTATTTAATTTTTATATATTATGTAAGTCAAAAGTTAAATTAAAGTCCGGTCTGGGTCCGGCCTAATCAATAGACCGGACGTTCGGAGTCCAGTAGTCCGGCCAAATCCAGGTCCGTTCCATCTCTAGTATTAATGCTTGTGTATTTTAGCATTAAGAAGATTATTAGTTTGATGAATAAGCAAATTCGCAAAGAAAATGCTAGGAATAATCAAATTGTTTAAGATGATCTTTTACATTTTGTCCGAGAACTTGAAAAGTCGAAATAATGAAAAATACTGCCAAACATTTCATATTAATTTTCCATGAGTGAACCAAGTGACAAATCACGAGTACGAACTCTCAGTAGAGCTCAAAGTGTATCGGACAAAGAAAAATTTGTTTTACAACAAGCACTAGCCCAAGGGAAAAACCCCGAAAAAGTCTTGAAAGAATTAAGAGAGTTTAAACCCGTGCATCATTGCTCAACTGTCGGTTCCCCTGCTTCTGCACAGGCATCGGTATATGCAGGTGCCCCAGAAGTTGACAAAACAGCTCCTATTGCCAGTTTAACAAGTAGTGAGGACGAGGAAAGCCCTTTCGAAAAAACTGTCGTAAGTGCTCAAGTCGAAACCCCGCAAATTCAAACAACCGAAGCTTCGACTTCCCAAGTTCAGAAAACTAAAGATTCTTAAGCAGGATCACTACCCCCAGAGCAGTTTTTTAGGGCCAAGACCTTCATTGAGTAGAACTCCGCCTAAACCGCGAGAAACAGGAGAGCCTTGGCAAGAAAGTCCCGTAGAAGTGGTAGTGCCAAAGCCTACCTCATCCCGCCCCACAGACTTATTACAAGGTTGTAATAATCCTTGCCCACCCCCTGTAATTCGGGAGAGAAACAGTGTGATACGCCCTAACAATACTTCAATAATGGCTAACATGACTTTACAGGTAGCTTTGGCTGAGCCAAAAACTCCAGCCACCCCAAAGTTTACATGCCCACCTACATTTAACCCATCTATTGACTCTCCCATTATTTTTGTGAATAAATATGAAAAAGCGGCGATTGCAAACAGCTGGTCGGAGAACCTCAAAATTTCCTACTTAGCAAATTTGTTGGAAGGCCCGGCTCAGACTTGGTTTGATGGTTATATTAATGAACCGGCGATCCAGGCAAAAACATGGACAAATATAAAAACAGACTTTTTAAAACAATTTTCTGTGAACAGCCACTAAGAAAATTAAAGTTTCGATTAAATACACAAAAATATCAAGACAATGAGGATTTAAAAAAATATTATTTCGATTTACTTGCGTTGGCAACAGAAATTGACCCGACCATGTCTTTTGACACTTTTAGGGACCATTTTGAAAACGGTTTACATCCATCCTACTATGAAATGTATTACTTGCTGAGTTCAGGTAATCAAAATTTTAATGACTTAAAACAGCTAGTGTTAAAGCTGAGTGACATTAAAGAGAGAACCCTTGTGAATCAGATAACACGTAATACGGCACTGCTTTCCGTGTTCGATGCGTTAAATAATGATAATCAAATAGTCAGGAGCGGACTAGGAAATACAACACATTTTCCACGCAGAGATGGCAATCCAAATAGAAATCGAGTTTATTATAATAGTAATAACACGAGAAATTTTGTAGATAACAGGAATGTCGCCAGTAACGGTCCGAACAGAAATTCAATTGGCAACAGATATACCAACCAACTTGAATTTAAAAATAAATTGAATACCTAACCTATTTAGGTAGTACATGTTTGTTGATGTTTTATCTACCTATTAAAATTTGATGTAAATATTAATTTCTTGATTTATAAAAAAAATCCGCGTCGTCTACATAGGTTTATGTATACCTATAATTTAGTTTAACTTCAATTTAGTTTCTCCGGGTTTTTCCTTTCTGTTTTTACCAAGTTTATGTTAATTTATTTTGCTGGTTCATCTTTGTATTGTATCATTTGTAATAATGTTCAAAAATCGTCAGATCGAATCAAAGGTACTACAAGACTGCCTCAGGTCTCTCAGGTCAATCTAATGGTCAAATTAATTTTCTAAGTGAAATAACCACATGGTAAAACTTAACCTCAAACTCACCAACTCACCACTCCACAAGAAAATCACTCCACTTTTAAGGCTTATAAATCCGCATACAGCGAGAAAAACGGAGTTTCCAACAAAACTCGATATACTCCTCCAAATAACTCCCGTTTTTATTAAAAAGAGGTCGCACTAAAATCCCGTAATCGGTACTACAAAATGGCGATTCCTCTTAAAGCCCACGTGATACGTGTAAGTTTCTCTGAAGGTCCAACAGGAAAGAAATTAAAAAGAAACCGATGAAGAGAAACCCTTCCAACAATAGTAAAAAAAAACTGGCAGGCACGGCCAACCAATCAGAACACTCCACGTGGACACGTGTTTCCGTTAAACTAAAAATGAAAGCCGGCAACATCGGAAAACTCTACAATATGAAAGCTGTCACGGTTCAAGATGACATACAAATGACGAACGATAGTCACTAACAGCTGATCGCCGTCAACGTTACGAAATAACCCCACAAAACAAATCAAAATAAACCGGTAAATTATTCGAAATAAACAAATCCTTTTATAGGGCTCCGGTGAATTATTAAGAATGTCTCGGTGCGTGTAAAATAGTGCATTAATCGAACACTGAAGACTGGCAAACCGGAAATGGTTGCCAAAAATGCCAGCAGCACCTTGAGACTTTAGAAATCGCTTAAAACAGGTATGAATTTAAGAAAACTTTAAAACATTTTACTAAAAATACCTTTAGAAACTGAAAATGCAACAAAATGAAATGTGTTTGCCCACACTATGGATAGAAATTATACGATCAAAGGAACTTACCTGTGAAGTTCGATCGTAATTATACTAGCGCCTCGCCCGAAGAGATCACTCAATTTACACTAGGTAGTAAAGCTTCAAAATATTGCCTGTTAGGAGCAACAAGTGGAGTTCATATATTTAGCTTTTGGTCAATCAGTATGCGATGAAGTGTTCTCCATATAATAAAGAAAATTGTATTGTATATTTCCTTAGTCCTACTAATACAAAAAAACAAGAACGGAACGAATGGTCCTATGTCTAAGAGGGTAACAAATCAGTCTTCTATGTTAGGTTTACAGTCTTGAAAAACGAATTCGGTTATTTAAAAAATACTGCCTGAGTGAACTCGGATGCGTTTTCCGACAAAGGCAAATTATAGAATCTGGCAAACATTTGAGATGTAGAATACCAGCCCGCCGCGTTCCGGATAGTCTCCCAAGATAAGCATTTCCTTGCAGCCGCCGAAGTTGAAGCATGTCGAGTCGAATGGGCGGAGAAACAGTGGGTATCAATTCCTGCTTCTTTGAAGCTACCTTTTATCCATCTGCCAATGGAATCTCTGCTAGCGCGACGATGAGGAGCTATCGTCGATATAAACAAATAAGTGGAGTCCTCTCCTCGTAAATGAGAAGTTCTCTCGACGTAATCAGCTAGGGTAGTTGCAACCCAGATCTTGATATTGTTAGTAAAATATTGAAGGTCAATGCAAGGTTGACAGGTTTTTGGATTGGATGTCTTAATAAGGTCTGATATGTAGATTCTTACCGATTCTCGACCAAAGGTTATCCCATCTACGCGTACCGAGTGTAAAGTTTGCAGTCTTTGACCCGACGCTAGTGCCAGTAGGGTAGCCAGTAGAGTCCCACGTCACTTTATAACGCGCAGCTGGGGGGTTATGCCGAAATATCCCTCTCATAAACCTTTTTACGATAGGATTATTTCCGAAGTCCTCTGGCAAGATCAGAGCTAAGGCTGAGCGGTGCTGGTTTATGGAGCTATAACTTTTCTTTCTCCTCTTCTCATATTCCAAAAATTCCAAGGCTTCAGTTAATTGAGCAGTGAATGGATTCATCTTCCTGTTATTGCAGTACCTCCACCAAGCCTTGTAGGATGAATCATATTGTTTCAATGTCGAGGCTGCTAGAGAATTCAAAATTGTGTTGAGAGTAACGTCTGGTAGGCCTTTTCTTTGAAAAGGCTCCGCTCCGGGGTACTGTAAACCATAAATTCACTGCGATTAAAAAAAAAAAAAAACTCGTTTCCTATAACCCAGAAACTCTTGCACCCGCCAGCTGCAAATGCTTATGCAGAGAATGCAAATCTTAAAAATGAGAGGATAAAAGATTTTTTGCTGGACCCAAGAGAATTGGTTCCATACAGGATGCCTGGGAAGGCCAGTAAGGAACCACCACTATGCCGTTAGCTTTGTCAGCTATTACTTTATTCAGCACCCTAAGAACCAGTGAAAAGGGTGGGAAGGCGTAAAAGTAGTGTTCTGACCAGTCAGTAGTAAATGCATCCACTGCTAAAGACCCTGGATCTCTGCGCCAGGATATATATAACCTACATTTTGCCTTAATGTTTGAAGCAAACAAGTCTATGACTGGCTGACCAAATTGTTGCAGAATAATTTGGAAAAAACCGTCACCTAGCTGCCACTCAGTCTCTAACGAGATAACTCTGGAATCTGAGTCGGCCAAATTGCACTTTGATGTTTTATTAGGTTTCTTGTTAGAATAAGTACTAACTTATTATTAAGAAATGATTGTAACCAGTGTCCTTGGACAAACTTAACTGAGTACTATGGAATACTCACATATGTAAACCTACTAACCATTTATTATAATGTCTTCGTATGTACACATGTAACTTTTAAATTTGTGTTAGGCTAACGATATATTTTTACTATTGTTAAAATTTTTTGATTATTGTTCATATAAAACTGGGGACCAGTTTTTCTGGGGCGGAGGCATATGTCACGAATGGAAAATCCATTAATTCAAAAGATGGACTTACTGACTTAAAAACATAAGAATATTTAAGGATTGCGAAATATTAAGCGCACGAGGCAAGATCGCACCATGATGCACCGAGTGCATCATGCACCGGGTGCATCATATCAGTGATGAGTCGCCACCACCTGCTTTGCAGGAATATGAAAAATAGGCGACGAACAATAACAAACTACGTCAGCCAATCGGGTATAAAACACGCCGATTTCAGCAGTATAGGATCAGTGTGAACCAATCGACAGTAGTGTGACCAGCTGAACCAAGAAGTCGAGATGTCGACTCTCCTCGAAAAAGAAGATCAAGTTAAGTAGTCCATTCTCCAGAATTGTTCCAACACGAAAGTGACCAAGCCAGCCGCCAGAAAATGCTAAGTCCTTAGCGTATGAATTTATGTAAGTACAATTGTTGAATTGTTAATTTTTAGTGTGCTTATGACCGTATTGCACAGACCCATTTATGTATATGATATATAATAGATTTAAGTGTTTAATAGAAAACTCAGTGTTTGATTCCATCCTTAAAACTGAGATACCGGCGCGACGTTTAACGTCGTGAGTCAGTTTAATTGACAAACCCAGAAGGGCTCATAAATTAAACGTGACATTATACTACAGTCGGCGGAAAATTGTTGTAACCAACTCTTATATTAATAAGCGATTAAAAATCTCAATTATTAACGCGTTTACTATCGTTTACGCGTTAAACCCTTTCGATTATTAATCGCATTCATTAATACACTCGTTGGTTAAATAACTATAAAAACTCTAAGTTCAACGCATTCTGATGGGCTACATGTGATAGCCCATACGTTTTCCTAAGAAAAGTTTGTGTGGATTTCTTTTCATTTTGCATAGTTTTTGCATACCGTCATTTTTTATAAGCGAATGCATAATGAAAAAAAATCGAACCTGTCGAGATTATTTTAAAATTGGAAAAGGTGAAAGGCGATTATTATTTTAAAAAATTGAAAAAACTAAATGATTACTTCAAAATAGTGAACAAGCATGCCAAATTTCATATGATATTTTTTGGGGGCGCATGTTTAGGACCCGTTAGCTCCGATAGGGGGGGGGTACTTATTCACCATAGTTTATAACGGTTGTTCAATAACTATTATGGTCGTAGTTGGCTGTGGTTCCCTCTTTTTAGCATGAATGTAGGGCCGTTGATAAGTTCGTAAACGACTTTATTGACATTATTTCTTTACTAGTACAATAATAAAAATCTATTTTTGTACTAGTGACAAAATGGAATCTTTCTACGCCAACAGTAGAGGTCAATAATAAGCTAAAAAAGTTTTAAAATTAATTAGACATGTTTGTAATAGCATATTATTCAAAGAGCACGAAATAATAGTAATTACTCACGAAGATAAAGGTTGCGACACGAGCCGAAAGCGAGTGTTGTAATTGTAAATCTTCGAATGACTGATAGCCATCACATGTAAGTAGAATACTATACTTTTTTTCGACTCTCTTTTAGATTGATTTTATAATACGAAAGAAAATAAGGCCGGTATTACCCAACTTTTTTGTTAAGAAAATACAGGGTGTTGAAGGTTGAAAGTGATTTTTTGTTCTATGAAAAAGCAGTGGCGTATTATTTTTTTCTATAAAAACATCCATTGACGTGTTCGTACGGACGCCACTGACTAAATAAAAAATTGTGTTTTTATTGCAAAATGTGCTTCCTCGTTAGCACTTATCGCCTGCAAAAAATCGTTTAAATATCCACATCCGTTTCTCAACAACTAATAAATTTGTTTTTTTTAAGCCAAACTTAAACACGCTGTATTTCCTTAACGAAGCTTTTCTCGAATATAGTGTATAATGCAAACTCATATTGGTTTTCGATTCTCTATCCCGCCCTAAAGTTTCCGCCATGGAAACTGGACCACCCTTGTATAGTCGTAATCATAATTTTAATTTTTTTTATAAAATCGTGCAAAAAGTTCCTCTTTTTTGTACTAGTGCAACAAAGTCTTTTTTGAACTACAAAATCGCACGTCTAATAGGTACCTGCAGGTAGGAGAAATTCCTGTCAAGTCAGACATTTCATATTTTAAAATTAACAACTAATGTACTTTTGTCATCAAACAAGTCGATTTTATAAAAAATTTTATGCAACACATGCAAAAAGTCCTTTTTTGCACTTACGTGTTGTTAAACTCGACCTTTGGTCTCGTCTAACAATTTTCACAGTTTTCACTATTAATTAACCTTTTGGCAGATGCATAGTCTTCATTTTCCAGTAAACGGCCTATCTGGACTGTTGCTGATTTCATTCTTCTCAGGACAATATTGTGTAACAAAGACGATCTCATGGACATCTTGCTTTACCTTACCATAAAGAGTGAGAGTGTTAATATCTTGGTTTTTCACCACTTGCACATGTAAAACAACTATAGTGTTAATTACTAATTTTTCAAATAATTTAGTATATCACAAACATAACAACATGCAGTTCTCAAGTTGTGATCTGGCCCCAAGTGTGAACCAATTTTGCATCAATAACCAAAAACCAAAACAATTATAGTTCTATCACAAAACAGTAATCATTACCAATGTCGGGCTTAATAGAAGTAATTCAGAGTGGCTAGCTATGACTTAACTAGTTAGTAACTATAATGCTAAGTACTTGTACTAATATATACTAATAAATCAGTAGACACATTAGATGATGAACCATATTTTGTGATTTTTGTATGGTTATGTTATGATTTTGACTGTTTGAAGTTAGGTTATATCCAGTAACTTCCAATTTGCTATTTATTGCATTTCTTCTCTTTCTCTTCTTAATAGGCATTTCAGTTTTTTTGTCTGTAATGTAGTTAATAGTTGTGTTCCTTCTAAAGCCGATTACACGTTATAAAAACAAATATGGTTTCCATAGGTATATAATGTGCTATAGAAAAAATATTAACATTGAAACATCAATATCTCAAAAACCGTTGCTAAATTATGTTTTGCGAGAAATTCAAAGACTTATAATAGACGGGGCCAGAAAAAAATCAAGTGTGACGTCATTACTATTACGTTGATCCCCTTGTATATACCGATTCTACATCAAAATGCGCAACAAAAAATAATAATAAACAGCGTGTTTGAGCACATTTTGAAAAATTATACCTTGATTTTTAAACGTTTGTGAAACCTATCTATAAACAAGCGTAGTGCACTCAGTGCGGCAGTACGCATGCAAACAATCGATCATCCGGTCGATATCGAGACCAGACACATCTCTATTAACACGACCTCACTTTCTCGTTGGACGCTTATAGTACAGTTTCCTACTATTTCTACTTCCAAACTCCGCCACATGCAACATGCAGCAGCACGTATTTTTTACAATAGATTGCGCGAACGAACGTAAAAATGTGGTACTCGTAGTTAAATGTATTGTATTAATTCAACCAACGTTTTAATTCCTGGATTTATTGCAATTGTTTATTTTGAACATCGTTTGTATTTTTTAAACGAATGTTTAAAATCATCGAACGCAAAAATTGACTGAATTTTTACAATTGTTTCATTTTAAGCTGTGGTTGAAATATTTAAACTAACGTAATAATTAAAGGATCGCCAAATTACCATAATTTTTTACACTCGTTTGTCTGAGGGGAAAGTGAAAGTAACGTTTTAATTCACCAAACGCTAAAATTAAGCATTGTTTTTATTTGGTGGTATTAAATATGTACATGATTTTTAAACTAACGCAGGAATTGACATTTATTTTCAAACCAACGTTTTAAAATGTATCGCCGAAATTTCTATTGTTTGAACAATACATTATTTCTGCGTTACATTAAAGAGCAAAACGGTGTTCCATAGCCTTGGAAATAATAGGACAGTTTTTTGGTATTCGATTGTCTCTAATGGTTCCTGTCACACTGTAGCCTCTCTTCTTCAAATGGGCAAGTAAATGAAAACTTGTGAACAAGTTGTCACAAAACAGGGAATAAGGCAACTGTCTCTTGTCAAGTTCGTCCAACATTGTTACCAATGGAGCGGCACATGACCCAAATACTGAGGTGTAATTTTCGTTGAACTTAGGATCCTTTCCCTAATACATATTGAAGTTTATCAAATATCCGCTTTTAGTATTTAAACACCAAACTTTGTAACCAAAGCGAATGGGTTTCCCTTTGATGAATTGCTTACATGAGTGACGGCCGAAATATTTTACCATTGACTCATCGTAGTTGAAACTTTCTTCAGGCACATAGAACTGAGCGAACTTCTTTTGTAAGCTTTCAATCAGTGGCCGCAATTTATAATATTTATCTGTAACATTGATCTTCGTATTATCGGACAAGTGAAAAAACTTCCAAATTGTCAAAAAACGATCGCGCCTCATGGCATCTGACACCATTTTACATTGCATGTCTTTTAATTGCATCTAATATGCGGATCTGGACAGTTTTTAAATAATGCATATTTTGTGGATTGAATGTGGGAAATTATATCGTCGTAAAAAAATGGCTCGAATGTTTCAACAGGTGTCAGTGCTCTGTACATATCATAGTTGAAATGAGGGAACTCAAAGTTTGTCGCTTGAAGGTCTCCATTTATCCACTCAATATATGCATAATCAATTCTTTTAGCTTCAGAAAACTGTTCGTTTGGTTGTATATCCTGTTGGGATTATTTTCCTGTATTGTTGTTAAATCTTGATCATCGCTAATAGAAGATTCTTGCAAGATTTCGACTACAGCAGGTGCCAGTAGTTGATTTCTCGATAAATTATCAACCTCTCCTCCGCCATCATCATCTCCAGAGTCTTCATCTGTATTTATTCCAGCATCGGGAGGTTCTACATAGATGCTTCTAACATTTTCACCATCATCATAAGCAATTTGCAGTGCTTCCTGTAGTGTAAGACCACCACTAAAACGAGAAAAAAACATGTTACCATGGAGGACTAGCGTTGCCATATGGCAACATTGAATTTAGAGCGATAAATGACAAGTCAGAATTGCTTTTGTCATTGCAATTTCCTGCCAAACATAGAGATTGTTTTTTTCACTCAGTAGAAAACGTCACCAGAATGGCGACATATAATTTAAGTCGATGTATATGAGAATACTTACACAAAATTCTCGTCCATTTTAAATCACTTAAAAAGACACACTGTTTCTATATATAATGTTATATAATTCCCCTTAAAAAAACAGTTAATAGCAGAACTGTATCAACACTATATTTTGAGACTGTTATTTATAATGTAAACATAACCTCGAAGTAATGCGACCGCATGCGCTGTTGCGATACATGTGTTGCCATATGGCAACGCAAGTCCCTGATGTGGTAACTTTACTCGAATTGGACTCTTTCTGCCTTTTTAGTGACAGTTCCACCTGGTGGTGGAAGCTGTCAGCCGACATGAATGTGTGTCCAGGTTCAAAGCAGCTCTGCAGCTATGACATCAGAATTAACAATATAAACCAAGAAACTAAATAGTGTCCAGTTTTTATTTTGTCCGGCGCCCAGAGAATTAAATGTTTTGTGTCTCTAAAATGTAAGAAGAATGAATAAAATATGCTTATTATTTCTTCTTTCGCTCGGCCGGCGATTCCTTCATGCCAGAGACAGGCAAATGGTATTATATTATTATGTTTTTGTAATTTGCCTAACGGAACAAAACTTTCATTGAACACGCTTATTCTTTGCGTAAATATAGCTTTTTTAAACATGTCCAATCGAGGTAACATTATCACTTTCTGAAGATCTACCGACATTATGATAGTATTTGAATCTGTATTCTCGACATCAATCCGGTAACACTTTCGTGATTTTTCTGCTCTGTTTATATGGTCCTTCCAATTCTTACATGTTTCACCCTCCATATTCAAATTTTCCAAATTATGCTGATTATTATGCAGCTTAAAACCCTCACACTGCTCGCACTCTTCATGGCCAAGATTGGTAAATGAAATATTTGAATTTTTTACCATTTTGCGATAAACCTCGTAAGAACATTTATTTTGAGAATGAGATTTCAAATAATCATTATACATGCTTTGAATAGTAAGGTCACTTGGTAGGTACTTTCTATTAGGAGCATGTTCGCGGCGGAAATGCGAAATGGTGGGATGAAAGCTTTCAATATGATCGGCAATACTTTCTTTGGGAATTTTGGTTTTACATGCTTTTCTCCCACGTTGATCCAAATGTGGTGGAAGTGACGATGTAGGTGTTGAATCTATATTTGTCTTGACAAGTCCCTTTATAATCCAATCATTTTTCTTATTATAGCCCAAGGTTGTCAAAAAGAATAATTTACATACATTTTGTTTTTGTCCGTTTGCGTCTTTTAAAAAATATTGAAAAGTATTTTTCCGTTGAAATTCTTCCGTTTGTCTTACCGATGTTCTTCTTTTGACACCTGTTCTAGATAAAAAATTTAGAACAAATGACTTTTGTTCGATCCAGTTCAACTCCCAGTATAAACAATTAATTTCATTTCTTCTCTCTTCACTAATTTTTGTTGTACATTTCTTCTTACACTTCTCACTAGTGCAACCAGGTTTCACCGCATGTTTTTCTTTCAAATCATTCTTTCTTTTCTCCTTTCTTCTCGCTAAGCTCTCATTAAAAGTTCTTCGTTTCCTTACGTAATCTTTTTTCGTATATTCAAAATTGATTTTTTCTACAGCTAAAAATATTAAAGTGAGACATTTGGACTAAAATCGCATTAAAATAATTTTTACTTTCCACGTTGTTTCCTTCCTCTTGGCGCTCTTCTCCCTCTCCATTTATTGGATCGTTCACTTTACATAGCCCTACTTCCTCTACGATGTTTTCTGACAAAGACACGTTAGTGAAATATCTTTCGTTACATACTAGCAAAATATAAATATTCTTACCATTGTTAGAATCCAAATCAGTCTCTAAAATTGTATTTTTAGAGCTGGAACACTCAGGGGCATTTTCGTTGGTACTGTCACTGTCCGAGTAATTACTCTTTGTTTTGATTGGATTGTGACTAGCAGATTCAAGATCTTTTGAGCCACTAATAAATGTTATTATAAGGCTATCATTATCTGCATTGGGTTGAAGGCAAAAACTTTGGTCTAGTAAAACAAATTCATTTTTTTGATGGCATCAATGGTTTCTACTTGTTGAAGGAACGTCCACAATTTGGGAGCGTATCAGCAGGTCTTCTTGTATTATGATATTAGAATTTAACAGTTCCAGTCTAGTTTCATCAGAAAGTTGTATTCCGTATTCGGTATAAATAGGAAAATCCTCCAATTTTTCACACTGACTATCGCTCAAAGTGTTTGGTGCTTCATATGGCATTTCCGAGACAATCGACGAATAAGTAACATTCTGCAGTGACGTAACTTTAGTTTCATCATTACCTTCCATGTCTTGTACCATTTTCAACATAAGTTTGGTTCTCTTCGACATTATCTAGATTATTCTCAATATAAAAGTAATTATTAAAATACATAATATAATTGTTGTAGATATGTTCTATATGTATTTTGAGACGAGTTACTCATTTGACTTCCTGACTATTTGGGCTAACGTCTCAATCTTTTCACAAAAAATGGTTGGTTGGGATGGTAGAATTTCGCACTATTTTCAACTATGAACAGTTGAAAACAACATTAATCCAGTCGTTCCAACTTGAAACCACTGACTTGGGCTAGGTCAAAAAAACCCTTTGTTAACCTTTCGGTGACAAATCTGCCATCCCAACCAACCATTTTTTGTGAATTGATTGAGACGTAAACCCAAATAGTTAAACTAGTATGATATAATTTATTATTACACAATATTATTGCACTATTGATACTGTAAAAATAAAACAGATTTAATCCACAAATAAAAACTCGTGTTTACGCATCAACGGTATGTCAACTTGTGACTAAAAGAACCGCCAAATTACTTAGGTAAATCACCGCATATACGCGTTGCTTAGGAATAAACTCGCATCTACAAGTAGATGCGGGCTTTTTACTAAGCAGGCGGTCCGAAGCGGTGTTGTTGCTAAGGAATGGCCTAAAATTGTGTAGAAGCTAGGAACCCATTTTGCCATTTAAAAATATATTCAGAAGCAAATACGAGGTTTTTTCTACGTACAGAGGTAATTTAGGGTCCTCGCAACATATTCCTGCCATGATTTCATTTTTGATTTTTTTGCACTTGCGGTGTTTTTGCTTAGGACGGCAGTACTGAAGTTACCATCTGTAAAACAGCTACATAAATAGGTTGTTCACCTAAACCAAGAACCATTTTTCTCTACGAAATGGAAGTAGTGCTGCAAGACATAGATCTTCCAATAGAGAATTTAGACTTAAAACAACTGAAGATGTAAAACATAGCAAATTATTGCCGAACTGTTTTCGCGCCATAATTTGTGGGCAAAGTGGTTGTGGAAAGACAAACCTGTTTTTATCGTTATTGTTTAATGTGAATGGATTACAATTTGAAAATGTGTATGTGTATTCAACATCTCTTTTTCAACCTAAATATGCGCTACTGGAGGAAGTGTTAAAAAATGTTAAAGGTGTGGGGTATATTCCCTTTACAGATAATGATGAGCCATTTGACTATCAAAATGCTAAAAAGAATTTCATATTTATATTTGATGATATTGCATGTGAAAAACAGGACGTTCATATTTTTCAATGGGTCGACATAATGACATTGATGTTGTTTACATTTGTCAAACGTATTCGAAAATACCTAAACAATTAATCAGATATAATTGCAATATAATAGTTTTGTTTAAACAAGATGATGTGAATTTGAGACATGCTTTTGATGAACACGTGTCACCAGACGATATTATTATGATGTTTTTAAAAAAATGTGTTCTGTATGCTGGAATGATAAGTTTGGAGTTTTAATTGTTGCTAAAGATTTTGATTTAGATAGTGGGCGGTACCGTAAGAGTTTTGACAAGTATATAAAAGTGTTGTAACTGTTTGTATACTTTATTTCCGTTATGAAACTCCTTAGTAAAGCAGATGCAGAGCGTAAGAGAAGAATTGCCGAATTGAGCCAAAATGTTCGGAAAAAATATCAATCTCTTAAGCTAGGCCGATCTGAAGAGGACAAAACGTTGAACGAATTGTTAAAACCAGTTACAAAACCACTTGCTTTAATTCTAACGCAACAACAACAACAACAGCAAAAACCACTACAGCAGCAACTACTAGTTCAATCTCATCAAGAACTAAAACCTAAGAAATTGTTTGAGGCGGAGGAGGAGGAGGAGGAGGCTGAGGGGGATGATGAGGGTATAAATAATGAAACCAAAATAGAGCAGAATAGTGATGACACAAGTGATGACTATTATGAATCTTCTGATTCTGACTACTCTAAGATTGCACAAACATACATCACAGAATACCTCAAGGCATCACCAAAAATAGATATAACATTTGGACCTGCATTTAATAAAGCTGTGGGTAAATGGACTTTAGGAAAGTCAGATCTCAGTTTTAACGACAATGGTAATATTGTCACGTTTAGGGGGTAGCGTAGGAAGAGAAACAACAAACGTAGTACAAGTATGACTTCTTTATTGGGCACTGCATAACTCTTAGTATTGAACACTGTCCAAGAGGGGGTGTGTAGATGCGTGGGTGTGGGGGTAAGGGCGTAAGGCCTTCTGAAGTGCCGCCAAGCGGTACCCGCTCGATACGAGCAGGGTGCCCCTATGTCCGACACGCCCAAAGGACTTACTTAAGGCACTGCAACAGGGTAACGAGCCGTCCGGGCACTAGGAAGTTCGGACTGCCGCTCGTGACCTCCCTCTGGGGATGACCCCAGAGTTCGGTGATCGTCGATGGCTTGAGACGCTGATTAAATACTCGTCTCATGACCCCAATTTGCCGGTCTCGCTGATTCGGCAGTGCACTGGGGGAGACCGGGGCCAGACTAGGTACCGGAACATGGTGCAACTTATGTTATTCGTGACATCTCCCCCTTCCAACAAGTGTTCGCCCCGAACACTAAAATTCTATATTACAAAATCAATTTCTCGTCTTTCCTTTTTCCATATGAATCATAAAATTAACCGATGTTGCTTATTTGCTAGAGAGGGTATGGGAAAAACTTTATTCCAAAAATATAAACACTTTTCTCTTAAAACTACTTCTAGATTCCTAGATAATGTTTTCAGCCAAAAAAAAATTAATTCTTTCCTTGGGTCACCTTTCAACCTTGTGTTGCGTCTATCTTCTTGCTCTCCATTTTGGCCAAAATTTACGTCAACTGCACATTGTATTGTATACTCCTTTGGGCACCATCATCTAAGTGGAAACGCTTCACCTAGGCTTCATCTCGTAGTGCCGTCTCTTGGCACTGTATTCTCTAAGCGGCAAACTTCATCGCTTAGCTTCACTTCTTCCTACTGTGTCCTTTTGCGTGCTCCTTTAGCACACCTATCATTGGACATGTATACTTCTTCTTAATTAACGTGAGCACATTTGGAGATGCTTCTTCAGCTCGACTTATTAAAAGACTCTGGGTGCACACGGGTGTAAGTAGAACCGTCGTGGCGGGACCCATCTGAAGATGTCAGCTTCTCCAAGACTTGCTGCTTTACTTCCTTAAATGATATGGCAATGCGTTGATAGACGCAACAAGGTCGTCCGGTGGCCACTGAAATAAACAATATATATATATTTTTTAAATTAATAAACAAAGAATCCTATATCAAGTACTTGCACTTGACCTAGTTTTAAATAAACACACCATACTTGCACTATTTGCTGTCTCAGCAAGGAACCTAGGTCACTGGCTTAGAAAATTGAGACAATGTTATTACTAAACTGCAACTATGCAAATTATATACTTATTTCTACTATACCCAATTACTCAGTTAAATTTTACCTTTACTAAATTAATATAAATTATACTTATTATTGTGCTCATCTGCACTGCATAGACTCTGTTGCTTTAGGGCGTCCTCCAGGTCGCTCTTTTACTTTACCCTACTCGATTCGGGCAAATGCGAGTCTGTAAACTGGTCCTTCAAAATCTTCAACATCTTCATTTTTTGGGAGGGTCGTAGCGTCAGGGGTAGAGCTGGGGTGTGACTACTGATATGAAGATCAGTAGTCCGAGATCAAACGAGGCGCCTCCACCATGTCACGTTTAGGGGGTAGCGTAGGAAGAGAAACAACAATCGTAGCTCAAGTATGACTTCTTTATTCGGCACTGCATAACTCTTAGTATTGAACACTGTCCAAGAGGGGGTGTGTAGATGCGTGGGTGTGGGGGTATGGGCGTAAGGCCTTCTGAAGTGCCGCCAAGCGGTACCCGCTCGATACGAGCAGGGTGCCCCTATGTCCGACACGCCCAAAGGACTTACTTAAGGCACTGCAACAGGGTAACGAGCCGTCCGGGCACTAGGAAGTTCGGACTGCCGCTCGTGACCTCCCTCTGGGGATGACCCCAGAGTTCGGTGATCGTCGATGGCTTGAGACGCTGATTAAATACTCGTTTCATGACCCCAATTTGCCGGTCTCGCTGATTCGGCAGTGCACTGGGGGAGACCGGGGCCAGACTAGGTACCGGAACATGGTGCAACTTATGTTATTCGTGACAATATAATAGTAAACGGTACACGATTTAAAAGAACTAGGGGGTTTTACAATTTGTTGTTTTACAAAGATCCAAGTGATTTTTCAACCAGCGACCATGAGAATTATAAAAAAATTGTAAATCTGACTAATTTATACAGAACAGACTTTCTACCTGGTGGGAAAATAAAGGGGAGTTCATCTGCTAAATATAAGAATCTTGTTCGTAATTATCTATTACCTGCTCCCACACCTCAGAAAAAAGGTGGCGAAGTAAAATTGATTTATAATACAAATCCAGTTGACTATGTATGGTGGAATGATGTCAATGAATCCAATGGTCCGGCAATAATTCCCATGATAATGAAATCGCATCAATAATTGAGGAACTTAAAGAAGCAAATATTATTTATTAAAGTAGGTCTCATTATGAAAATGAGTCTTGAAGTTCGGACGTCACTCCAGAAAACAAGCTGCAACAAGTTACACCAAATCAGTGTTACCCCATACACCTGAAGGAGATATTGATGCAGAAAATTTGAGAATTTGTAATTTAAAACCACCTATAGACGAAAATGATGCAACTACTAAGGAATATGTAAATAATCTATTGTCAACTAGTATAGAACATATAAGAAATGATGTAACTACTAAAGAATATGTAAATAATTTATTGTCAACTCGAATGGAAGAGATAAATAATGAAGCTGTTAAAATGCATGATCTACTTAAGCAACATCAAACTAAGTTAAAAGATCTTCAAAAACAGTACAACCTCTGGTGCTATAAAGACGAGACCTGCACCCCTAATAATGTCTAAAGAAAGAATTCAGCTTATTAACGAGTTACATAAACCCACTCGAAAAAAGTTTCCTAGACGACGTACTATTATTAAGGGTTTGAATGATCTGTGGCAAGCTGACCTTGCTCAAATGGATATGCATGTTAGAGAAAATAAACAATTCAAATATTTCCTTGTTGTCATTGATTGTTTCTCAAAGTACGTTTGGACTGAACCTTTGAAGACAAAATCGGGTGAAGAAGTAACTGCTGCATTTGTTAAGATACTACAACGGGCTAAGACTGGACCAAAAAATCTTCATACGGATCATGGAAAAGAATTCTATAACCACAGGTTTCAAAATCTCATGCAAAAATGGAATATTAATCATTATAGCACCTTCAGTCACACCAAGGCCGCTATAGCGGAACGCTGTATCAGAACGCTTAAGGAAACTCTTTATAAATTTTTTAGTTTAAACGGAAGTCTCAAATGGATTGGTATATTAGCAGACATTGTTAAAAACTACAATGAAACCATAAACTCAACTACAAAAATGAAGCCAGTTGATGTTAATAAGAAAAATGAAAAAAAATTGATGTCTACAGCATATAATAATATTAAAATAGTTGATTTAACAAGCAAATTTAAGGTGGGCGACTTAGTACGTATTAGCAAAGCAAAACATGTTTTTGAGAAAGGATTTTTACCTAATTGGACTACTGAACTCTTTAAAATTAGTCAGATTAAACTTACAAATCCTGTAAGCTATTTATTGGAAGATCAGCAGGGTAGACCCATAAAAGGGACTTTTTACCGTCAAGAATTACAAAAAACCCAACAACCGGAGGTGTTCTTGGTTGAAAAAATATTGCGAAAGAAGGGTCAAAAGGTGTTTGTAAAGTGTCTTGGTATCGACAAATCTCACAATAGTTGGATAGATATTAGTAATAAATTATAATTTTCAAATGCTTAAAAAATCTGATCAATTAAGTTTAAGCATCTTTGAGAACTTAAATTATTAAAGTAGGTCTCATTATCAAAATGAGTCTTGATAAGTTCGGACGTCATTCCAGAAAACAAGCTGAAACAAGTTACACCAAATCAGTGTTACGCCATAGACCTGAAGGAGATATTGATGCAGAACATTTGAGAATTTGTAATTTAAAACTGCCTATAGACGAAAATGATGCAACTACTAAAGAATATGTAAATAATTTATTGTCAACTGGAAAGGAAGAGATAAATAATGAAGTTGTTAAGATGCATGATCTACTTAAGCAACATGAAACTACGTTAAAAGATCTTCAATCTACTCTGTATTTCCTTTTTTACCAAAAAAATTGAAAAAAAAATACTGCCGCCTATGACAATAGTTGGATAGATATTAGTAATAAATCATAATGCACATGCGTTAAACTAATAAAAATAACACACATAGCTTATCACTCTAAAATTAGTAGTGCTTCAATTTTCATTAAAGCAACATGTGTAGTGAAGTATTAGATAAAGATGTTACTGAGCTTTTAAATATGTATGAGATAGCTACGCATAAAAACATTGCATTTAATGGATGCAGTCAACCAGAACAAGAGTGTTATCTGCTGAACACCACTTTTGCATGCCCCAGTAGCGGATTTGACATTTGTATTGGACTTAATATGTCAAAGGATTTTCAACCAACTATAAGGATTCCAGTGGCAAACGGTACATTTTGTTTTACCGAAAGTGAGTGGAAACACCTCATTATCAATCTTCAGTGGTTTCAAAACAATTACTTTAAGAATAACAATGACGTCAGCATGCAAGTTTCATCCTGCAACGGCTTAATTACGACACACCTAATGAATGATAACACTAAAGTTCTTGCGTTAACCAATCAGGACACCACATTGTACTTAACGGAAAGTAATGTATGCGATTTGTGCATTATTGATTGGTTTTTTATAGACACTAAAATTAGTGAGTTAAAAATATTGGATTTTGCCAAATATTATTATAATTTTGTAAATGTATTTCACGACTATATAACTGTTAATAATGTTTCTGTAGATAAAATTGAAGCTCTTGTACGCGTGTTTTGTAATATTAATTCTCATGTAGAAACATATTGTATAAGGGAGTTTTAGATTTTTCCTTGAAACTTCAAATATATTTAATTCAAATAATAAAACCTTAATAAAAATCATTATCAATAATACAATGGGGACTTTACCATCAGCTATTTTGTCTGGCTTTGGTAATAATTTATTTGATGATGATCCAATTGATGGTCATTCATTTTTTTTTTAATCAAACTGATTTTATAAAAATATTTTACTCTTTGAATTCATCATGAAGCAAAACTAAAACTTGAGGGCGGTTTACACATGACGCTTTTGGTTCGTACGGAAAAAAAACGTAGGGATTTTATTCGTGAGTTCTTCTTAGTAAATTGATAACAGTAATCGGAGCTTTCACACTGGACGGAGACGGATTTTTTCCGTACGGACCTTTTAAAACAGCCGTCTCAACCACTGAAATCGACAGTACCGCGCCGCCGCCGTCTTTGTAGTGGCCTACGTGACTGTATTGTGTGCTTTCACACGAAACGACTTTTAGTCGTCTGCCAGTCTGATCTTGTGTTCGTACAGTATTCGTTTGTGTTCAATATGGCTGATGATATTGACACAGAATAGCTTATTTCCCTAATAGAAGCTAAACCTGTGCTAATGGGATAAGTCCTTAGACATATACAGGGTAATTCAAATTCGACACTCACCATTGGGATCTCAGAAACCATAAGAGATACGAGAAAGTTTAAATTGGGGCAAAGTTGCGCAATTTAAAGCTCAACCAAATTCAAGATATCCGAAAAAAAATGAAAATTTGATTTTTTATTTTTATTTATTTCTAACCTTATTTGAAGAGATATCCCAAAACTAAAAGCGTCTTTTTATTTCCACTTTTTTCTAGCTATTCGATGATGGAGACAAATTTGCCACACAACGTTTCGTTTTTTGTCAGTCATCATCAACTTTATTTATTCTTATGGGCGCCATATTAGATTTTTAGCCCACCAAAGCATATTCATACTATTTTTTATTCTTCACTAAATAAAAACTAATAATAAATAAAACTTTTTCACTTACCGCAGAGTCACAGCTATCATATCCACAGGTTGAATGCAATTTCTCATTTTAGTATTTTGTGGACAAGTATGTAGATGGACAAAAATAATTAAAAAACTTGTTTTTGTCTGCGCGTAATTCCTTCATTAAGGAAACAAATATACCCACTTCATCCCTTCTCTAATTAATTGGATGAACCCAGTAAAGACGATTTCATTGTTTTCGATGTATTATACGACGATACAAAAAACACATGGCAAGAATGCGCTTTTTAGGCATGTTGAAAACCAACTGACAAAATAAAGCAACGAATAAAGCAATCGAAAACAACGAAATACAAAAAGAACACGGATAAAATCCGTAGGTTTTTTTTCCGTACGGACAAAATCGTCATGTGTGAAACCGCTCTGAGACTTCAAAGCAAACGAGAATTAGAACAAAACAATATTGTTTAGGCATCAGTAATACAATTAGTTCTCATCATTGCACATATGATTATTTAATATCTCATTATCATCAATATTTATAAGAAAGTTTTTTTGAAAATTCATGGTCTATGATATTATTTATTATACACATACCGGGTGTCCCTAAGAAGTGGCTCACCCCTATAACTTTTTTATTTTTTAACCGACTCAAATAAAATTTGGAGGTTATGTATAAGACATTAATGGAGGCATCGAATGATTTTCTAGCAATTCCGGTTTAACCGTAAATGACGTAATAATCAAAAATTTAAAAAGGACCCTGTATATTTTTTGGTATTCGGATTCTGCTTGTCATTCCGCATCCAACCATACCCATTTTGTCATATTTTGAATGAGGTTTTTTGAAAAAAATAAAAAAAATAAATTTCATTTAGTGGGCTGTGAGTTGAACCTAAGTCGCAATGAGAAAAAATCGGACAATGGCCTAATAACTGTCATAAAAATGTCATGAAAACATAATTATTATTGTTAGGCGCGTGTCTGTTACTCTAATTATGGCAAACAACACTAGAAGTGAAAGAATTGACATGTTACAGACAGAAAAATGCGTCCGAAGCAGCACGAGCGTACAACCAAAGGTTTCCTCAACGCCGTCATCCTTCCAGACACTTCTTTCCAAAATTGGTAGAAAAAATGAAGACAGGCAACAATGGAGAACAAAGCGACCCGTTTATTGTTGTTGATCAGGACACAGAAATCAATGTCTTGGCGATCTTACAGTTTGATCACACAATGTCTATTAGAGAAACAGCACAAGAATGCGACATCAGTCGTTCCACCGTGCATAGAATATTACGTAAGCATAAATACAAGTTATTCAAATATCAACTGTACCCACATTTGTACCCCACGGATTTCGAGAGGCGCCTAGAGTACTGCAATTGGTTCATTGAAGAGTTAGCATTGAATGCAGACTTTCCTTCATTAATATTATACTCTGACGAATCCAGATTTTCAAATTTAGGAATGTTCAATAAGAATAATACCAGATATTGGTCTCAAAATAATCAGCATTTGATGGTTGAAGGTAACTACCAAGAAAGGTATGGGTTTAACTGTTGGCTGGGTGTTGTTGGGCAAAGATTGGTGGGGCCAATATTTTTTGATAGCCATCTAACAGGAGAGAGATATCAAAATTTTCTTAACGGATACATTGCGGACTTTTTGGATAACCTACCACTAAATTATCAAAACAGACTATTTTTTCAACAAGACGGTGCTCCTCCACACAACACACGGGCAGTAAGGGAAATGTTAATTGACATGTTCGCGGAAAGATGGATTGGCACTAATGGACCTATTCGATGGCCTCCCTGGTGAGCGAATGAAAAAACGGGAATAACTTGTTTTGCCTGAATAATTAACTTTTTCAGATCGCCGGATCTCACACCGCTTGACTTTTCAATCTGGGGTACTATTAAAAATGAAGTATACGCACTTGCTGATGGTGCGTATACTTCATTTTTAATAGTAGAGAAGCACTGGAACAAAAAGTTCAAGCTGCAATTAATAAGATTACACCTAATCAATTGCAGAATATTGTGAGAGCTACAATCGCAAAAGTGCAATTATGTCAAAATCAAAGTGGTGGTCATTTTGAACGATTGAAAACTGAGTGTTTAGTTCTTTCCTATTTAGTATTTTTTATTGTTCTGCTGTTGCTGCAGTTGTATGACTGTATTTATGCTTATGTAATATTTTATGTACGGTGGAACGGCTGATGTCGCCTTTATGTGCTACTTCTCTAATAGACTTTGTGTTATCAAATTGGTAGGATTGCCAAGACATTAATTTCTGTATCCTGATCGACAATAAATGGTTCGTTTTGTCCTCTAATTTCGTTTTCGTTTTAAATTTTTTACATTACATGACTCGTTTTTGTTTTACAGCTGGTGGTCGGGTTAAAAAAATAAAAAAGTTGTAGGGGTGAGCCACTTTTCAGGGACACCGGAAATATACCTATATTATACATATGTATATTCTTATAATTTCGGTATAGTTACTAGGTACAAATAATCTAACATACATTTTTAAAAAACCATTTCTTATAAATATTATAAACATATATAAATTATGTTAATCTAAAATTTATGTTATTTTATTTGTACCTAGCGTTTAGCATATTTTTTCCATTTTCATCAAGTTAGTTGTCAACCACTGCCACTTGATAAAATAGTAGGTATGTTTTTCATGCAATAAATAACCATATACTGTATACTGCTTCAAACTTTTTGTCTTTGACATCATAATTAAAAACATTTATGCCTAAAATATTGCATGTTATTTTATAAATTACTATAAAGATGGTTTTACTAGTGGTTAGAAAGAAAGGTTTTATAAACACATAAATTGCAAAAGTGTTTCTAAAATTTAAATTGACTCATTAAACCTTTTAATAAATTGTTGTTTAGATCTGCTTTTCAAAATCTGGGTAATATGTTTGTCGTACCTAAAAAATGATAAAGCATCGGCTAAATAAATGAATATTTTTAATGTTGAAGTAGGTAATTTGATAATAACAATATGTGCTTGAGTCTAAACATATTTTTTAAAATAACAAACATCATTCTCTTGCTTATTTACCATAATTTCTAAAAAGTTCCGATTAGTAGTATTTCAATTAACATCACTAATGTTTTCAAGACATCCTAAAGCATTTTGCACTTATAACTTTTTCATATGGCTAAGAATAGAATTTTCATTCATTATAGCAGGGTGGAGAAAATACCTAATATCCTTAAATGTGTGAAGTTTTTGAAGTTTGCTACTAAATTTGCAGCTATAGTGAAATTGACTGGCAAAAGTAATTATTATTTCCTCCTCAAGACCTGACTCCTGCTTCAAGAATAAAATAAGCATTTTTTGACAAGTCCTGCTTTTTCAATTTCAGCTACATAATCCATAGACCACTCTCAGCACTCCACAACAGCCTAAAGTCATTTTATGCGGCTGATTATGGATATAAATTTTGAATGGTGCATCTTTGGGAATATCAAGGATACTTAAGATGTCAGTCTTTTCCTTCTCACTCAAAAACACCATTTTAAGTAATAGGAAAATTTGCCAATTAATTTAACATTATATTGACGTTAGCTGTCATTGTTACACCTATCATTGTTATAGGTAGGTACAAAAAAAACAAAAATCGTATATCGTTGAATTGGCCTTTATAAGTAATCTTAAAATCTGAAGTAATATACAGTGTGTTAGGTTTGAATTAAGAAAGTTGGTATACTTTGTGACTGACCCTGTATACTTGCGAACCTCATTTCACCCTCACGTCATGCGCTGTTATTTACTATAACAAGACGCAAATTTTGAGAAAAATAAAATCAGCAGTTTTCGAGATATTTGCAATATTCCAGACTTTTTAGACACCCTGTATATATATAGGCCGGTTTAGAACGTCTTTCGACGTTGTCCGACACCTAATTTCCAGCCTCTTCGGTCTTCACAATCTTCAGGTGTTAGATTTCTCTCACTCATGCATTTATGCATGGTTTTCTGCCACTCCTGTTTTGGCCTTCCTCGTTTTCTTCTGCCTGTTGGTTGCCAATGAAGTACTCTTTTAGGCCATCGGGTATTTGACATTCTTTCCACCTGTCCGTACCACGTAAGTTGCTTGTTTTCGATATCCTGTGTTATTGCGTCTTCTATTCCCATCCGTTGTTTTATGATGTCGTTTCTTATTCTTTCTCTTCGTGAAATGCGCATCGATCTCCTAATTGCATCCATTTCAACTGCCTCAACTCTTTTCTTGTGTCTATCTGAAATTCTCCAGGTTTCTGATCCATATAGGAGGGTGCTTTTTACCATTGCCTCATAGATATTAAATTTCGGCTTCTTGGTTATTTCTTTGCTCCATAGGATTCCATTCAGAGCTCCGATTACTTTTTTGGCTTTGACTATTCGCTTTCCGATTTCTTTTACATCTGTTCCTGTGTTGTCGAATGTAATGCCCAGATATTCATATTCCTGACACTGAAGGATGTCTTGGCCATTGTCCAGTTCCAAATTTCCGTCCTGAGTTCCCACACATAGATACTTTGTCTTGGCTATGTTGACTGTTAAGCCCCATTCTCTGTATTCCTCTATTAGCTTTCGCATCATGTACTGCACATCCTCTTTATCATTGGCTACTATGACTTGGTCGTCTGCGAACTGTAGGGTAAACAAGCAACTATCATCAATTTCTATTCCCATTCCCTGGACCTTTCTTTTCCAGTTTTTTAGTGCCATCGCTATGTATATTTTAAAAAGAGTGGGAGATACACAGCATCCTTGACGCAATCCTTTATTCACCATAAGCTCTTCAGTGACACATTTGCCTACCCTAGTTCTTGATTTTGATTCCCTATATAGTTCTTTAAGGGCTGTTACGTAGGTGTGATTAATGTTGGATTGCTCTAAGACCCTCCATAGTTTTGATACTGGGACTGTATCGTAGGCTTTTTGTAGGTCCACAAATGCTAGGTGCGTTTCCAAGTTTTTAGCACTTCTCTTCTCTATAACTTGTTTTAGAGCAAACACGTTGTCTGTACATGATCTTCCTGCTCTGAAACCGCATTGTTCTTCCTCTTCTTTTCCTTTATAATCCTCTTCAATGAGATCACGTAAAATTCTACCATATAGTCTGCTCAATGTGCTTGTAACCGAGATGCCCCGATAGTTATTGCAGTCCAGTTTATTTCCTTTTTTGTGAATGGAGGAGATGAGAGCCATTTTCCATTCCTTAGGGACGGAATGTCCGTTCAAGCATTTATTAATAATAACTGTTAAATTTAAGAGCTTTCGAGTTCCATATTTTAACATTTCGGAATATATTCCTTCTGGACCGCTAGATTTACCTGGTTTAAGGTTCATAACAGCTTTTCTCACTGTTTCCTCAGATACCTCAACTTCCTCTCCTTGTACATTGAAGTGTCTTGGAGACTCAGTTAAATATTCTTGTCTAGATTCCTGAAGTAGGTCTTTGTAGTGTTTTAACCATTCTTCGGGTTTAATCACTTGAATATTCGCCCCGTCTTTTCCTGGGTTCTTGACAGTTGATATAAAGTTCCATACTTCTGAACATTTTCTTCCTCCTATATAGCTGTTTCTTCACACTTCCTATCCCAAGACTCGTTTTTTGCTCTGTTAATTTGCACTCTTAGTTGCCTTTTAATATATTTGTACCCTTCAAGGTCTTCTTCATTTTTTGTAGTTAGCCATTTCAGATATTTTTGTTTTTTTTCTTGAACCATTGTCTCTATCTCCCCATTCCACCAATGTTTCTTGTTGGTGCTGTTCTTCTTTATTCCTATTGACTCTTGTGTGGCTTCTGTCAGAGACCCTATAATGTTCTCATAGACTTCGCCAAACGTGTGTTCTTCAGGACTGAAGAGTTTACTGTCGAGTCGTCTCTGATAAAGAAATACTGTGCTCTCATTCTTAAGACTGTCAAAGTTGTATTTCGGTGTGTCAAGTGTCTCCATGGTTGCCGTACTATTACTTTGATCTTCTTGATGGTTTCTAGTTTTTCGAAAATGTAGCCTTATCTTGGCTTTTACTAAATAGTGATCTGATCCGCAGGTGCTTCCTCTTAGGACTCTCACATCGTTAATTTGCAAATTTGTTTTTTGTTGGCTGATAATGTAGTCAATAATTGATTTAAGGTTTCGAGTACTCTGTATCCATGTATAGCGATGGATATTTTTATGCTTAAAGAAACCATTATTGATTCTTAGATTGTGAGTCTCGCAGAGGTGAATGAGTCTTTGGCCGTTATCGTTGATTGTTTCCTCTACATTTTTTGATATAATATTTGTTTTTTCTTGTGAATTTCGAATTTAAGTATGGATGACGGATTTGCTCATAGAGCAAGTGTCGCTTTTTCCCGCGCTATATAACGTTATATGCGTTTCAAAAACAAACTGGCCAAAGCGGCTTGGAACACAATTGGCTCCAATGTAAAATGTTTCAGTAAGTACAGATATTAAATTAATATTAGTGAAAGCTTACAATGTGCAAGAATTTTTTAGCGGATGAGTGTGAAACACGATGGAAATCACTCATACAGAGATACACTCACCTCAATAAGGAATTGAGGGAACTGCCATCTGGCTTAGGGGCCCACAACATTAACCTGCCATACTTTGAGGCTATGGCCTTTTTGGACCCATTTATAGCATCCAGAAAGTAATAAAAAAAATTAAATGATTTGGGTACTAGATTTTACAATTTTAAACTTTGAGTCTGCAGAACTAGTAGTGTGTGTTTCTGTGGGTAGTAGCAGCATAGCAGGAGGGTCCAGTGACACCCAGAGCCCTTGGGATACCATCAGTACAATTCTCGAGGAAGCAGATATGGTAGTATCCGACAATGGCGACAATGAAGAACCCTCAGATCACAGTGTGACAGTGATAGCTCCCATTCCAAAAAGATTATTGGAATCTGACTCCTCCCTCCAGAGAAGTAAGGTTAAAAAAAAAAACACCCCAAGAAGAAATGTGCCAGTCATTAACAAGCACCGTAAAGAAATTTGCGGAACAATGTAATGGCCAGGATGACCCAGATGTTCAATGGCAAAGAGTCTTGCTGCATACATGAAGGTGTTGTCTGCAGCACCAAAAATTAGTTTTAAGGCAAAAGTGTACCAATTACTGGGAGATAGTTTAAATAGCACCAGTACCCAATAAGTTTTAAATGATAATATATATATAAAATGAATTCGATCAAAGATCGAGAGTGTGTCGGACGTGTTTTGCTTGTCGCGTTGGGAGAATCGGGTCTAAAACTTACTTTATTTTTGTGATTTTTACCCTTCTCTACACGCCGAATTCCGAAGATTACAGACGTAATAAAGTCTTATACCGTTCTCTTGTGATACGGAAGAAAATAGCCACATTTTCCTAAGTCTTATATCCGTTATCGGTGCAATTGTGTTAAAGGAGTTTCAATATAAAAACTTTTTGTTTGGATTTATTCGACACTGTTTACTTGGCACCCAGTTGCTGAGTGTTTACTCTTTTTATCTAAAAATCTAAACCATAGGAAATAAAAGTAAACACAAATTAGTTAAATGCAAATATTGCAATAATAATATCACCAAGTCGCAAGAGAGTATCTTGTGTCATGGAGACTGCGCCGGATGGTATCATAGAGGTTGTACCAAGTTGAGTCATATGGTTGATATAGTTGAGTCAAGGAATATGAAACATACAGAAAGAAGCTGGACAAGTGGACTTGTTTTGTATGCAGTGAACTATGTTTATAACTATCTTACGACAAACCAAATATGCAGGTATTGTGAAACGTTGGATTTTCAAAACGTATTATGTCAAATTGATAAGTTTAAGTTTTGCTGTAACGAACGTACAAAAATAGAACAATTATGAATTTCCTAAAAATTAATTAAAATCCATATTTTAGATTTGTATGTCACTTTAAACAACAATTTAAAAAGTTTATTCTTGTTCAATTGAACTGCCATAAATAATTTGCAGAATCTAGTTCAGTTAAAATAACAAGAAAAGAGGGAAAAAGTAAAAAAATAAATAAATCACAGACTATTAAAATTAGGTATATGACATACCTACTTCATAAAAGTTTAAGTTTTTAGTAAAGGCTATCAGAAAAAAGAATAATACACAGGTTGTTCCACTTAAAAAAGTCGAAATTTCTTTTATCTCTTCTTTAAAGTATTTTCTTGGAGGATTAGATACCCCATTAAATACCCAATCAACGATGTATAGGACTTTTTTTTCTAAATCCAATACTTTGCGAGTAAATCACAAAAGCATTATTGCATATTTAATATTACTGGTATTTTTTAATTATCTTGTGTGCTTAATCAATAACCATAGAAACGGTATTATTATGTCACTGTCACTCTTTTCGTTGACAACTTTTAGTTAATCATACCTTTTCTATTTACTGCAACTGACTATGTAGATATGTTACTGATCTATGGCGAATGTAAAAAAATGCGAGACGGTGGCAACAATTGTACAGAGAACGTTTTAAAGATCGGAATACACCAGCTTTAAGTACGTTTGCTAATGTGGAGGGAAAGATGCGTACAGGTGCTTTTCCAAGTTTAAAAATTGCGACACATGAACGAGGGGTAAGAAATGAGTCCACAACAGTAAATGTCCTTGGACTTGTTGAAATAAATCCTCAAATTTCAATTCGAAATATCTCGGAAGAAGCCGGAGTTAGCAAATCTAATGGTAACTCAAGTTCCCAATGACCCCATGCATCTTGTTTATCTTGTACAAAAACGCCTAATGCAATTTTGGTTCAAAGGTAAGCAAAATGTACAAATCCCTGCTGCAAGTATTGAAGAATTATCCATCAAATTGTTGATGCTTAAGGGCATCGGTACAGACTCTAAAATATCCTATCGCAAAGCCTGGCCGACGTGTAGAACAATATAAGAAAAACTGGTTGTTCGTTTATGTCAATAAAACCACGGCAGTGCTAGCGCAGACATTGTTATCTCGCTTTAACTACTTGAAGTATAGGGTTTGCTATACTTTAGTTGTATCATGGGATCGACAAAGCGCAGGTTGAAAGCAAACAAGAAAAAAAACCGCAAGTTTGCTCAAAAAAGGTTTGTTATAATAGATGAGTTTTTGAAGGTTATCACTAATCAAAATTAAATTGGGTTATACTATAGCCGAACGTAACCAAAATATTTATAAAGTTGACTTAAGTATAACTTTGATAACCATTTGAATTCGGGAGATATGTATTAGTCTTTTTTGAAATGCTGGTCTTAAAACTAATATATTTAAAAAAATAAATTAATCAAATTATTACAATCGAATTTGTTTCATTTTGGGAAAAAGTCAGAGATTTTACTTTGCACGTAGCATACGCTTTTTACTGAACTGCCCTGTGTTCTTCACCGTGCACACTTGGCATTACTCGCTAAGATATTTTTTGATTTGGCACATTAAAATTCGTTTAAAATTCAGGGGGTGTTTTTTCTTTGAAATCGATTGGACATGTCTTTATTGTTGTCTTTATTTTCGGATGCGGTTTTCCTGATGGCTATTGCTACTTTAGCCTATAAAAATTTCATTGTTATATACTTCACATGAAACTCTTTTCATATTATCGTAGTTAAATAAAATGTTCTAAATATTTTTTGATTGTTAAAAAATACTGTTTGTACAAAATCAATATTTATAGGTCATAATTGAAACCAAGGGAATATCAAAAATACTGCGAGTTGATCGAGGGACATAGGTAATTTTAATAACATTTCAAAAAAGAAGTAAAAACATGTACTAATGGCGAGCAAAATGCAGAAGAAAACAAGTTTTTGTCACTATCGGCACGACGAATTGTTGACATTTCCAATTTTCTACAGTCCGTTTTAAATTTTCCTCATCATGGATTATTTTCGTGTGAAGCGCAGCATATTTACATCAAAAAAGAAATGAGACAAGGTTTAATATCAAAGTTTCTCTTAAGTTGTCGAGTTTGTAAAACCGATCACCAGGTTCACATTGATAAACCTGCGAAGAAAATATTTAACTTGAATGCAGCAGCCCTAAATGCAAGAGTTTCTGTTGGAATTGGATATGACCAAACGTATGAATTCTTGCCTCTCCTAGAGATTCTACCAATGTCGAAGCCGAAGTATTATTTATTACAGAACGAGTTGGTAGAGGCGTGCAATGAAACAGCTTGGTCGTCAATGATTGAGGCAGGATAGGAAGAAAAGAACCTTGCAATACAAAATAATGAAGATCAGCTTGGACGACCACTAATTACAGTAGTTGGAGCTTGGTCAAAAAGATCGTATAAAAGTAACTACTCTGCATGCTCCGGCGTTGCAGCTATAATTGGGTACCGTACTGTTACAAAGGCCTCATAACCAGATTAAGATTTCCTGAAATTTAGGGAAAAACGAGTGGTCACTATATAGAATTTCCCTAAATTTAGGGAAAAAGTGCACAACTTGGCAACACCGCATCCCAGGGGTGTCCCAAACTTACCCCCCTAATACGAAATCTCAACCCTCTAGGCCTTAAAATAAGGGAGTTACCCATTTAACCCCTTGTAAAATGCAAATCTACAAAACAACTACTTTTGGACATGTCCCGGTATCTTTTAAAACTCGGATCGGCGCATCGGATGGAATGTTCGCGATACAATAAACGTTTACTGGACGTATAGGGGAAACATTATGTGCATACAGGAACATTCGAGAATCGATCGCCCACACATATATAAACCGACCGAGCCGATGGACCGTCATTTGTGAGTTGTGAAATAACAGTGGCGCGATAAAGCAAGAAACGAAGTAGGGAAGTGGTAAAAGTGGCTTTAGTGGTTTGAAAAGTGATTTCTAGTGTTGTAAATTGTTGCGTAATTAGTAAATAAGTTTGTTGAGTTTATTCAAAGTCTCACTTTTCAAAAGAACCCAGTAAAGTGTAACAGTACTAAAAAAATATTGTATTTGGGTGTGAAAAATAAATATTGCACTTGGTGTAAACTCTTTTTGCTAAAAGCAAAATTATTGTAGAGGGTTTTAATTGCAGTATTGCTATGCATGGACTAATTTATAAAATCCTAGTTGCAGATGGTGACAGCAGCGTATACAAAAAAATTTGGAAAACCGGCCATATGGAGGTACATTGGTAGAAAAGATAGAATGTCGAAACCATCTTCTAAGAAGCTACTCTAACAATTTAAGGCTTCTAACAAAGCGAAGGATCAGTTGTGGTGGAAAAGTTATTCCAGCTTTTCTTCGTAGTTATCTTAAAAATAATAATTGAAGGTTACGAATAGCCGTTGATTGCGCCGCAAAACATTACAGAGACACAAATGACGATCATGACACTAAAGTTAAAAACCTACAGAGTGACATAAAAAACAGCATACATCATGTATTTGGCAATCACCAACTATGTCTTGCGTATTACTGCAAAAGAAAGGAAACAAAAGAAAATAATTTGATTCCGCAAATGAAGGAGTGTGGTTTGCTTAAACATATAGAAGCCTGCAATTGCAGACTTATCTATATGCCAGGAGTTTACTTAAATACTTAAATAATAATGTTTGTGAGGGCTATAATAGTTTAGTCGCTAAATTCATTGGTGGTAAACGCATTAACTTTTCATGCAGCGGTAGTTACGAAATACGGTGTAATGCTGCCGCAATATCTTTTGATTCTAAAGGACGTTTTCATGACAATTTCCACAAATCTGTTACTACCAGAAGTCCCGGTATTTATACTAAAAGACTGATCAAAAAATTATTAGGCCAGAAAAGCCGTCAAATAAGACTAACAAAACCTCGAAAAAGATTATTTTATAAGACCAATGATGAGGGCCACGATAGTAACTACGGACCGGAGGCCGACAAAGATCCTGAAATAGACAATCAAGCACTGGTAAGACTAAGAGAAACATTTCTTAATGAATTGGCAAAATGTGACGATAAAAGTTAGGTTTAGCAGAGGTTCTTGAAATAGATATTAAAGATTCTGGCTTAATTATTAATAAAGAGAATCCATTTTTGGCTTTGGTGTATGGACTTCAAAAGGTTTCGTGTACGAACGTATCAAACCCGACACAAGTTTATGGTCAGAAATGTTAATGTATAATGTTAAAAATGATTTACCTATATTACTTAAGTAAAAGTTATACGATATGGTTTCTTAATTCCGAAGTTGTTTATTATTACCTATAGTTTAATTCTTTACATAGAAAACATTGTATATTTATTTTTAGTTGAATTGTCGTCCTAGAAGAGGAAGCAAAGTAGCAAGTTTCCTGTCTAGGTATTAAAGTTTTCTTTCAGTTCTTTGTATCCCGTCCGGTTTAGTAACTTTCAATTTTTAATATGTAAATAGTAAGTCACTACCATCTGGTTCGGTATTCTTAAGTTAAATTATGTATTAATATCTAGTAATATGTGATTTATTCATAGGTTATATCCCGAGACGTTAAAGTTTTCTCGGGTAAATTGTGCATAGGTGTTTTTTTGCAAAACGGTTCTCATTGGTGGAACTAGAAAAGTTCTCTGAATTTGATTGCCTACTGGTACAATGAAAGGAATAATCAAAATAAAATAATATATTGTCACGAAGGATAATAAATCAAATTTATTACTTGAGCGGAAACATTAAAATTGTGGAATGCGGTCAGAGTGCAACTGCAATTATGATGCATTTGCTGAATTGCGAAATATGTGGAACGTTTTCCAAGTACCGAGGGTCGAAAGGTCGTCACGAGTTGTCGGCTTGACGAGGCCAGGTCTGGGAATTTTGATTGGTGGAACCAGTGTCTGGAATGCTATAAAAAGGAAGTTGTACCCTAGAGAGGGGTTCAGTTCAGTTCAGTCCAGTTCTTTCCAGTCAGTCCAGATTTGCTGTGCACCACGTCGGAGAAGGCAGTACCTAGCCAGAAGACTCCGCTCACGCCACAGAATGTAGTCGTACCGAATTCTGCAACCCGCACCGGGTTTACAAATTAATTAAATAGTAAACCATATCTTAAACTATAATAAATCGCGAGTGCCAAACCCTCCAGGAAGCTGCCCTCATAATTGTTTAACTAATGTAAGTATAGATTTATTATTGTAATATTTTGTGCATGTAAAAGGTAATGTTTAAAGTGCTACTTTTGGGAGTTATGTTGAAGGTTTTATTCCGATTCACTAAGTTGATAAACCAACCATTTTGTCAATTACTTTTAACTGTTATTTAGTTAGTAAATTATATTTTCCTACCAAGTGGTTTGATTCTACCTCTGAAACAAGATCTCGGTAAAGGCGTTTATTAAAGTAATAAACGCACGTCTCGTTTAACTTGTTGGGCCAAAAGGGCTTTACAATTTAAACGTGACAATATTATACTCGATGAGAATTTTCATTATTGTCTCGACATTTGTTTTCATACCTATAAACAACATAAATCACAGTAGTGAAATGTTTCACGTCTCGCATTGCAATATACATACTATTTATATTTACTATTAAAAGCGTATTATGTATGCTTAGCAGTAATCTTAATCTTAAAGTAAATCCTTAATTGAAACACATACATTTCTGAGTGATGGAGAATTCAGTTGTGCTTTTTATTATATCTAACACCGATTAAATAATGCAACAGAATAAAACTAATAGTTCAACCCTGGTTACCAAAATGTAGATAAATTAAGCAAGTGACAGTGGAAGCGACGATGTTCCTAGTGTAGTGTGGAACAAAGATGCCAGATTTCAGGTCTGATTTTTGCGCAAATTTTTAGCCCTATCTTTTAACCCAAATTAGGACTTTATTTTGTAACTTATTTGAGTTATTTTTTTTATTAAATAGATAAAGGTTTGGGGTATGTGCCAAAGTTATTTTTGCCACTAAAAAAGTTTTGCAGGTAATTTTAGCATTTTTTCAAAATGCTTTTAACATTTTTAATTGATGTACTATTAAAATTATATTGACTTTCGCACATTCTAGCAAGTTTCTTCTTTCATATGCTGTTTAAAAAACAGCAATATGTTATCTAGCCTAGTTTTTCTTTAATTTAGGTTAAAAGATTGTCATAAAATGCATTGAATTTCCCATAAGAAGTTTTGCTTTACCGATGCCCTTAAATCCTATATACCAAGTGACTTTTGCAGAAAACCAAGGGCTTTAATGAAGGTTGATAGATTTAAAGCTCTGTTATACACAGGAATTGTAGTATACAAGGACATTCTGCCTGAAAAACAGTATTATCACTTTTTGCCTTTCTCTTGTGCCATCAGAATATTAGCATCACCTAATTTATGCATTAAACTTAATTTAACTGCTCAACAATTTTTAGAAAACTTTGTTACTTTATATAGTGATATATATGGAAAACAATTTATTTCTTATAATGTGCATAATTTACTACATTTATGTGTAGCGCTTTTCTAGCTGATTTCCTCGGTTACGTTGCCACGGGCGCCACCTTCGTTATTTATAGTGGCTGAAGGTCCACTTTACCGTACCTGGGTAGCCTTTAGACAGCTGGAGAAAGGTTCCAAAGGGTTCGGGAAGTAAACAACATTAAAACAACTGTTTCCTCTAAATGCACTGTATTGCGGCTCTCTGTACTTACAGTAAATACTTACGGTAACGGATACCTAATGAAACGAAAGTTACCTTGTTCGGTGATACGGGGAAAGCGTTTAACGGTAATGAAAACTAGCTACGGACCCTTCACTACTGTTTAGCCTGACTACTGTAGATTATGACTGTCTGTGACACGGTGTAAGTACGGCGGTACGGTACGGTTATGTAAAACTGACTACTCGGCGCCGGAATTTGTTCCAAAAACCCAAAGAGGCCCAATTACGTGACCAGCGGTGTTCCCGTCACTCGACCTAACCTCTAGGTGCCGCCCCGATTCCCCGGGGTTCGACAAATAGAGCCTCCGTTGCACACTGTTTCCCCAGAATCATGCAACAGAGGTTTCAATTCTCGTGACGTTGCCAGTCACACAGCCGCTAATCCCTCCAGTATCCCAAACCCGTTTACTACTCCGTTTCCCCGGAGCCAAGCAAACGAGCTACAGGATTCACCGTTCCCGCTTGCTGCACCGTTTCCCCGGTGTCAAACAAACAGGAACAGGACCAGAAGGGTTACCTAACTGTTTTCAAGATAAAGTAACCACTGCCGGAACAAATACCGGACGGTCGGTATGTGCCTATTTTCTACTTACAGATACGCGGAGATAAGAGTTATCAACGGTACGGAACGGCTAGGCTGGCTGGTTTCGATCTTTTGATGATCGAAGAATCCCCGTTTTCCGGTGCGGCCCCTTCTTTTATACACAAAACCAACGGTGGGGGCTGTTAGTGGCGGTACCCACTCCCAGCGCCCACCGAACCATTTCGAACGGCTCCGGACGGCCCCGACAAAATCGCACCCAGCAGTGAAGGTCACGCGCATTTAATAAAATAAAGTCAGCGAAAAATTAGTAACTTCGTTACATATGTAATGATGTTAAAAATTATAGTCCACTTGAGAACTTCAGTGCTTTTCCTGCAGAAAATTTTATGCAACATATTAAACATAGAATATGTCTTAAATCAAGCACCCCTTTACAACAAATTGTTAAAAGGCTTTCTGAAGAGGCAACATTTAATAACTATTATTATTCTTGCAATAATAAAATTGAAATAACCCAAAATTACACCAAAATTTGTA
This sequence comes from Ips nitidus, assembly GCA_018691245.2. NCBI lineage: Eukaryota > Metazoa > Arthropoda > Insecta > Coleoptera > Curculionidae > Ips > Ips nitidus. The sequence continues at coordinate 18,514,936 of CM042792.1, read as the reverse complement.
TCAATAACCTTGTGCTCACAAACCTATCCCCAAATAATTATTGTTTATTAAAAAGTGGATTTTTTGCTTCAATATATAAAATAAAAGAGCATAATAGCATAATTGTTTTCAGAATCTATTGATTCTAGGGCTTTAGGCATACATATTTGCAGCATTTCTAAAAATACTATTTCAGCATAGCCTTATGCTTCTGCCTTTAAAGATCATGTAGTTTTAATGCCTATAATTCATAGTAATAAAACTTTAAAATCTTAATTTAAGTATGGTCCTAGAGCTAATAAAATATATATTTTTTGGGTGTTGTTTTTCGTTGATTGTAATATTTTTATATATTTAGTTTGTAATTTTCTTGGTATTCGATCATGGACGGAGAAAAAATGTTGTTCAGTAGTAGTAAGCATCGGATATCGCGGGACGTAGCAACTGCGCATGACAGTCTTCACGCATTACTGAGACAAGCCACACGGCATATTTTCGTTCCTAAATAAACCAGTTCAGGGGTGTTTTTAACCACCAATTATTCACCCAAATTCATTATACCACAAGTATCTACATGGTCCTTCGAGCAAAATATCCATAACGGTTGAAGAATCAAGTGAAATCACAGTAAAAATTCGGTGTACGACGGCCATAGACGAACACCGGATCCAGCTAGAAACACAGAAGGTCGGCTACAGCGACGCGACGTAGCGAAGTTACAATCGTCCAGCTGAACTATAATCACAAGATATTCACAAACGCAGCACCGCACATAAGCAGAAACGGCAGCGACGATCAGCCAGCTATAAGGCCGAGACACACATGCCCGGAACGTGTCCGTGCCGTGACACGTCCGAGTATCGGCCGTCACCCGGTGAAGGAAATAAACCATTGAAATAAATGTATCGATCCACACATCACCGGACCGTATTCGAGGAACGTCGGCGTGACGAGAGCGTACCGGACGGAATTCGTTTTGTTTAAGTTTTCACGTGACGGTGACGGTATACGCGAGGGTGGAATTGTAGTGCAACTGTTAAGACTTTTGTGTTCCAAAAATGGATGTTGAAAGACTGATAGAAGAAGTTCGAAAGTTTCCTGTTCTTTATGACCAGACAAATGAAAAATACAGGAATAAGGATTACAAAGATAGAGTATGGAAGAAGATTGCAACAGATTTGCAAGCCAAAGGTAAGATAAAAATAATAAGATATTTTAATACCAGAGAGATATTTATATATTATTATATATCGCCAAGGCGAGTTCTTGCCATTCCACACTCCCTTGTGGAGAATTCAGGAAGTTTTTCAGTTGGTCTCGTACGGCAAATGGCAGCATCAGCCGATCTTCCACGAATTCGAGGTAGGTTTCGAAGGTTTGATCCTGCAGCAGTTTCCTGTTGGCCCATTCTCTGTTTGGGCACACTATAGCCTTCCATTTTTCGAATAAAGTTATAGATCACACATGCAGCCGACACAATATTTGTAAGGTTTTTAGGATCTCCCTGAAGAATTCTTCTAAATATTCGAAATTTCTGTTGTAAGATACCGAATGCGTTTTCGGATATCCGTCTGGCCCTACTCAAACGATAATTGAATATAACTTTGTCATCTGTTAGGCCCCTGCCAGGGTATGGTCTCATGAGATATGTTTTGAGAGGGAAAGCTTCATCGCCTACAATCACTATTGGAAGTTCAATATCACTTCCGGGTAAAGTTTTACTCCTTGGTACGTTAAGCGTATTATTGTCCAATGACTTTCCAAGATTGGTTTTGGATTTTCCGTACGCCCCCACGTCTATTGCAATAAAGTTGTAACACGGATCAACCAGAGCAAGAAGGACAATTGAGTATGTTTTTTGTAATTCCAATAGAGGCTTCCTGAGTTGTTTGGTGCCTGTATTGTTACATGCTTTCCATCTAAAGCTCCAATGCAGTTTGGAAACTGCCATTGTGTCCAAAATTCCTCAGCTATTGCACTCCATTTTTCCTCATTCGACACAGGCATTACCTCGTCTAACAAAACATCAATTGCTGCTCTAGAGGTGTCATGGATGATGGCTCCAAACTGTGGAATTTCCCATTCTTTAGCTGAAGGATGTAGTTTTAAAAGAATCTCCTGTAGCAAGGAATCTGAAAAAAAAAAAAATTCAACTTTAGAGGTTCAGAAGTACTCAATAATTTGTAAAATATTTGCAGTATTTGCAAGCTTTTGATATTAAGTAAGTATTTTTTTTGTTACAGGTGAATGAAAAGGTGAAACAAAAGTGGACATCCGTTCGTGACCAACTAAGGAAGACGCTGCAGAAAAGGAAAACTGTTTCAGGACAAGCTGCTGTTCGTCAACATAAATATAAGTATGAAGATATTTTAACATTTTTACTGCCCTACATGGCGGAACGAGAGACAATGTCCAATGTTCCTTTCGCGCAAGGAAATAATGAACATGAAGAAGAATGTAATATAGATGCCCAAGAGGAACAGTCTATTGTTGTAGAAGAAGATTCTACGCAGCAAGACAACGCTGATGAAGAGCCAAGCATTGAAACTCAGAATAGTGAAACACAGAACCAACCTGAGTCTTCTGTCACTTTACATAAGAAGAACACATGTGTGAAACAACCACTGAAACGGAAACTTCAGCGTCAGCTACCAAAAGAATCTGCATCAAGCCAACTCATGGCTTACATTTTGGCAGAGAAAGCAGCTGAAAAACAAGCTAAGAGACCGCTAATGGAGAGGGAAGTACAAAACTCTGTTGATGCTTTTTTGGCCGGTGTAGCACCAGCCCTAAAATCGTTGAACCCACTATTTTTTCATGAAGCTAAAAGTAAGATTTTTTCAATTGTACAAGAGCTGGAGCTGAAACAACTCATGAATAATGAGCAGATCCATCAATCCTTTCCATCATACTCGTATTTCACCAAGATCTATATCCACACCATATATTTCACCTGTGAAAAACGAGTCATCAAACGCTTCTCTGCAGAGCATGAATCAGCAAGGAGATTTACAGAATGCCTGTATAAATAACCAAAACCATTATTTTTCAAGCGCCCCCGCATGCTCGTCAGTATCACCTGTGGAAAATAATTCACAGAGTCGTCCTGAATTGTTTTTCTTAGGATTGTAGAAATTCAAGCATATTTTTTACTAAATAATGTATCTTTTAAATACTGAAAGAATAAAATACAAATGCTATATATTAATACTTTTTTTTTGTCTAACTGCTGTTTACTCTTCAACTTACGTAGGTAGTGGAAGTTTACGTAGTAGTGGCGTTGCAAATCGAACTTTTTTTTGTTCAAATGACTCAAAATGATGTGAAACGTCGAGAAAAATAGTTTGGAAAAAAATATGTCTTTGTGTGTATCTGAGTCTGGTGAAACTTATGTAAATGCGGGAACTAAAGTTTCGGGGTAGAAATGCTGAGTACATCGACAGCCGAATTTGAACCTACCTTAAGAAAACAGCCAAACGTTCTTTGGGTGAAATTGAGACCCTCCAAAAAATGTCACTTTTTCTCAATTTAGGTTCAAGTTTGTTTAAAAGTTGGCTGAAGGTGTGTTACGTCATCCTAAAATATTCATAGAACTTTGTCTCATCATCCATGAGTTGAGGAAATAACGTTCGAAACTCTCCGTGTACGGGCCTGTTTTTCTAGGCACTTCTTTTTCTTCTTCTTCCAAAGCAAGTGCTATAAGTCCTAATTCACTATTACGAAAATCAGTGAACATATTCACAACTTTCACAAACAGAAACACATACCGCCACTTCCGACTCTGTACAGCGAATAACAGAAACGTCCGCGTTTCTGAACATCTTCGGTTATGTGTGGCTACTAGAGGAACGGGCCGGAGCTCGGGCGTCACTTGTCCGACGCTCGGTCCTGACACGTCCCGGACATATGTGTTCGCGTCTATATGGTTCGACAACACCGTTGAAAGTACGGAGGAAAATATTCCGTTTTGGATGCAATCGTCGAGTTTACAAACTAAATAGCGAAGCAGGGCCGATTCACACGGAATTCAAAGTTTGGTTATTCGCTATTAAGGGTAAGTGTGGCCGTATTATTGTGAATAGCTTACAATTTTTTACAAGTTCTCATTTTATCACACATATTAAATTAACAAAAAAATAAATTAACCTTTATTTTTAATGTAAAAAAGAAAAAGGACAACAAATTGGCTTACTTTATAATGTGAATGACAAAGCCAACAAATTTACTTACGGTTCATGATGTAAACACGAGAAGAAAAGAACACGAGCCACTACACTCAAATGGAGTTAAAGAAGTATGACTGCAAAGGCAAAAGTAAAGGACTGTTTCGTCCATTAGATAACGAAACTGTATTAAATGCAGTGCTGCATAAACAAAATGTATAAACGATAATAAGGCACCGTCTATCCCTAACTGACATGAAGATTGTAACACTTTGTATACAAAGTATTAATTTTGTTGAAATAAAAGTATTACGTTTGTTGGGTACAAACTTCACATACCGAGTTGTACCTCAATTTGAAGTTACTGAGCTCAGGGATTTTTATTCTCTTATCCGCGTCTGAATTTAATGCGCAATTGAAAAATTCACGAACGGATATTAGTCTAATTTTCCGCAGTTACACCAAAAGTGTGTAAAATGATTATTTAAGCGCGCGTGTTACAAGTTATTTGACTACAATAAAAAAAAAATGATATAATAAAAATGGCATACTTAGACAAAAATACGAGGGACGTTAAATATATCGGAAATGCCATATGTGCCGAACAAGTTAATACTTGAATAAATATAAATGTCAGAGGTATGTGATATTGGGGGATAGACAGATTAAAATAACGAGTTTTTGTTTTATTTTAGTGTTGGGTATTTGTGAGTACCAGCATAATGTATTCGGTCAAAATAAAGTGGATCAAATGAATAATATGCGACCGCATGCGTCCCGTAAGAGTGCTGACATGAAATTAAGAGTATATAAATAGTTACATCGCTGTAATTTGCATTTTAATTAGCGTAGTACCGTAATAGTACCGCGAGTGCGTTTCCTTGAAAAAATTACCGATCAAAAGTTTATAAGAAATGGAGTGGTTAGTGATGTTTCTATATTATGCCCGATGTGTTTCGGACATAAATGTCAAATTACATTTATATGACATGGCTTTATACCATTTATGGGAATTACACCAAGAAATACAGCGACCAGGAATAGTGTATTTGGGAGTCACAAAGGCGTTACTAGGACTTTGGACCCAAATAATTCACATGGAATACCAGATGATTCTTATTGATTCAATGATGAGACAAGGAAGAAACCCTACGGAAAGATGTGGTTGTGCAATTTGCGCACCTCCGAGGGTGCCATTATATCAACCAAGACAATTTTGGGAAATTTGGGGAAATCTGTTTGTGGATGGTTGCGCATGCAATGTTTGTGCGTACAGAAGGAATTCCACAGTGGCTGGTGGAATTTCACAACCTCCCGAACCCCATTTGCCACCTAGGATGATAGGACATCCATTTAGGGTGCCATCGAGACGTGAACCGACATTAGTTGAAGTGCCGAGGGTGACTTTGCGATCGAATTGGAACCCCGTTGTGCCACCACCAAATACAGCAAACAGAGCAAACACGAGATTTGTAATGAAGTCATCTACCTATGGGTCAACCAACTTGCTGTGTCAACTATTTCCCTAGAATTATTATAACTATTGTAAACTGCTTAGAGTAGCATTTTAGTTTATTTCAATGCAATTGAAACATTATTAGATTATTAATCGGTTAACTTTCGTGCGATAAGCTGTAGTTACTCTGAGTAGTCAACCCTCATTATTGTCATTTGCTGAATAAACTCTTTTTAAAACAGAAGTAGTAGTCCATATCCTTTCAGTGGAGTTGTACAAGTACAAAAGGAAGGGAATGACACGCAGTCGTCTCCACAATACTTTATTTCGACCTTCAAAAGGTAAGGCCTGCTCTACTAGTTTCGGACATATAAATGGCCATCTTCAGGAGCTCAACTCGACAATCAATGCGCCGGCTGTCTTTTTAGAAAGGGGGAGACAGTGAGACCTATTTTATAAAGATTTTGTGAATTTAAATAGTTGTTTAAAGGTGGGAACAAAGCTGATTATGGAGAAAAAAAACTGACACTACATATTTAAAAAACAAATACTTAAAATTAGACCCATTTTAAGGGCTGGGTTAGACCCTATGTGGAGAAAAAGATAAGTTCAGATATAATCCACCATCCACGGCAGAGGCGATCGAACAGAGTTAATACCAGGTGTCCAAGAGCACCCTGGACATAGGAGATTAACATGGAAAAATGGCTTTGATTTTTTTGCGCCTGTACGGTTTATTTAATGGAAAAACGCTTTAGATAAAAGTTGTAGAGCACATTTTCGGCTATCAAATTGTAATTTTTTCAATACCGTAGATTTGACCATTAAGACGAAAAACGGATCTAAAATTCGGAAATTTTAAATCTCGCGCCAAGCGGTCGTTAAGGAAAGTTTATATCCGGCCGTGCTACCAACCTTTCAAAATCATAACAAATCGCTGTCAGTCATTTTGTAATCAAAACATTCAAAACAAGTTTATTTAGTAATAATTTTGAGTTACTACCCACATAATGCAAAGAAAATAAAAATAAATCGTGATAAAAATACTTTATCAGTAGCCACAGCCCAAAAATCTGGTAAGTTGCGTTCATAACCTCATTCAATGTCTCTACTCAACTTATTTACTTTGTAGCAAAATTCTTTAAGAAAACACTGGTTTTGCTTGCAAATATTTAATGAGGACGACCGAATCACCTATCTCAAGCCTCTTCATAACACTACAAAACGATTTAAAGTGATAAAAACAATGGACTAGAAAGGCCTGCATGTGTTTGAAGATAACTTGCTTTACTATACAGGAACCACAAAGAGAGCAAATACTTCCCTCAAAAGTGATGCAATTTAGTGACTGCTAGTTTTATTGTATCCTTCTGTTTTGTAGTGTTATCAACACACCATAGTGTTTAAGTGGTTTTATATTGTATGATGTTAATAAAAAGGCATTTTTCATAACTGATTATCAATGTTTTTTCCCTAGTTTTACAGGGTAAGGTAAGTACTGATATTTAATTAGCTCTATTAGTTAACTTGAACATCATTCACCTACAAGGATACTTGTAAAATGTCTACTAACCAAAAATAGTTTATTTGCAAGTAATGTGTAACTCTAGTTTACATTTGATTAGTAAAGGTATGTCCTGTGAAATGGTGTATTGAATTAGAAGCAAGTTGTTTCTGTTTAGATACTTTCAATCACTACATTTCACCTACCTTTGCTAATTTGGAACTCCACTATTATCCAAACAAACATTAGGTTAGTAAGACAAAGTTGTTTTTTTAATCTGGTACTCCATTCCTGTGCAGTTTCACTCTCTTCTTTATAAGCAGCATAAAACTTCCCCCTTTCAACCCAAACTACATTTTTGACCTCATAGTAAGCATCGAAATAACCCACTAAATCTTTATAAGAGCAATCTTCGGGTTTGTATAGCACACATAAGTTGGTTAGCAATATGTATGCGTCTTCAGTTAAACAACACAGCAGCACGGCGCGTTGCATTGCTTCCTTGATCTCTTTTGCAATAAAATATTGCGTCAATCTGCTGTGAAAAATTTTCTAATCACTGGACTTTGCATCGAAAACAAGATTGATGCCGATGTCTCCGACACCTGCCATTTTGTTTAACGTTGGTTGTCTTTAGCACTATTTAAATTTCAATCGTCTTTTCACTGGGAATTTTAACACTTGACTTTACTATACATAGTAACATATTTTCGAACTGTTACACACTTGATACATCACAAATGATGTATCCCATCCTCGTCGCCAGTTTAATGTACGACAAATAAGACTACCATTTTAAACTAAACTGTCTCCTTTAATGCCTCTTTTCCAACTGCCCGACCCACAAGTGCTATAAATAACTGATAAACCAAAACTAATAAATTCCATTGGATTCGGACCACCCATCTAACATATTTATGTACATATATTACACAGTTTTCTCCGGATATCTTCGGAAATACTCGGAAAATCCAAATTTTTAAAACGGCATTTGGTTGAGCTTTGTATTGCGCAACTTTGCCCCAATTTAAACTTTCTCGTATCTCTTATAGTTTCCGATATCCCAATGGTGAGGGTCGAATTTGAATTACCCTGTATAGTGACCCCTCGTTTTTCCCTAAATTTCAGGAAATCCTATTCTGGCTATTAGGCCTTTGTAACAATATGCTCTTTCGGGTGGTTTTTAAGGTGGTTAATATTGTCAATGACAAACCTCAGTGAACTCCAAATTGGAAATCCCTACTGTTTGCCAATCAAATCATCCCTACTTCATTATGCCCTGCTCACCACCAATCAAGTAATAGTACCACAATTATTATAAATAATAATCATTATAGATCATTATAGGCTCGTTGAGGACTATACTATTACTAAAAGTAGAAGTCAGTTTAACCAAAACAATAATACACCTAACTGATACCTTGCAACCATGTCATAAGAGTAAAGTTGAATTATTAAAATAAGCAAGTATGGTTCATTTTTTTTCCCGTGTCGGTTACGTCATCAAGTCCTCCGCCATATTGAAATTTACGCACGTCGTTTATTACAAGCTAGGCTATCCATCTTTTTAATCACCTGTTTGGACGTTGCCGTATTGACAAATTCCTCCTTTAAACCTCACAATATGTATCTTTCATTAAGCAATTATAAATGAAAATGAGAAAACATTTTTTGAAAAAAAAAAAACATTCTAAGAATCTCACATGTTGTTGGGGATGACGAAACGGAAGCGGCAACGCCGCAAGCACCAGAACGGAGAGACAGAAACCGAACGCAAGACAATACACACGTCTAAATACGATACTCCATATTATTTGTTATAAATATTGCTTAAAATTAATAAAACGAAGTTCAAGAAAGAAAGTCTAATGCGTACTCAACATTGTTGGTCCTTCGAGCCGGATATTATAACCAGAAAACAGAAGAAATACGATTAAACTAAAGCTGCGAAGTGAGAAGTGGGTAAGTTCCCTTTTGCCATTAAATCCTTATTATTCTGTGCATCGTTTTGATTTGGGTTTATATGCTGTACAACACACTACAAAGCATTAAAATTACATTACAGCCTACAGTTGTATAAATTTGAGACAAGTCGAAACTCGAGGCCGAATTTCGTGTGTTTATTTTGCATTTACGTACGTGATTTATTCCCATTAACGTGAAGGTCAGGTGATTCTCGCGGCGGCCGCCTGCCGGTGTAAAAGCGTTGTTGCCAGACTTAGAAATATTTCCTTGACCATACCATACGTAATGTTACATACAATTTTATAATTGTTTTATTTCATCTTCTCATTAATCATGTCTTCTGAAGAGACAATTAAAAAACTAAAGCGCAAACGAGCATCAATAAAATCGCGTCTGACAATATTAAGTAGTATTACAAAGTAGTCCCAACAGACGTAGAAAATAGCTTAAAAGTATCAAATATGCAGACTAAAACATTAGCGGAATAGATCTATGCCGGTTTTGACGCGGAATCGGTCTATGCCGGTTTTGAGACGAAATAATACAATTTGGCACAGATTGACCACGAACTAGTGAAATCCAGCGACCAAAGTAGTCCCAACAGACGTATAATAGCTCAAAAGTATCAAATATGCAGACTAGAACATTAGCGGAATAGATCTATGCCGGTTTTGAGAAATAATACAATTTGGCACAGATTGACCACGAACGAGTGAAATCCAGCGACCAATGTAGTCCCAACAGAAGTAGAATAGCTAAAAGTATCAAATATGCAGACTAGTACATTTGCGGAATAGATCTATGCCGGTTTTGCGGCGGAATCTATCTATGCCGGTTTTGAGACGAAATAATACAATTTGGCACAGATTGACAACGAACGAGTGAAATCCAGCGACCAATGTAGTCCCAACAGACGTATAATAGCTCAAAAGTATCAAATATGCAGACTAGAACATTAGCGAAATAGATCTATGCCGGTTTTGAGGTGGAATCGATCTATGCCGGTTTTGAGACGAAATAATACAATTTGGCACAGATTGACAACGAGTGAAATCCAGCGACCAATGTAGTCCCAACAGACGTAGAATAGCTCAAAAGTATCAAATATGCAGACTAGAACATTAGCGGAATAGATCTATGCCGGTTTTGAGGCGGAATCGATCTATGCCGGTTTTGAGACGAAATAATACAATTTGGCACAGATTGACAACGAACGAGTGAAATCCAGCGACCAAAGTAGTCCCAACAGACGTAGAATAGCTCAAAAGTATCAAATATGCAGACTAAAACATTAGCGGAATAGATCTATGCCGGTTTTGAGGCGGAATCGATCTATGCCGGTTTTGAGACGAAATAATACAATTTGGCACAGATTGACCACGAACTAGTGAAATCCAGCGACCAAAGTAGTCCCAACAGACGTAGAATAGCTCAAAAGTATCAAATATGCATACTAGAACATTAGCGGAATAGATCTATGCCGGTTTTGAGACGAAATAATACAATTTGGCACAGATTGACCACGAACGAGTGAAATCCAGCGACCAATGTAGTCCCAACAGAAGTAGAATAGCTCAAAAGTAACAAATATGCAGACTAGAACATTAGCGGAATAGATCTATGCCGGTTTTGAGGCGGAATCGATCTATGCCGGTTTTGAGACGAAATAATACAATTTGGCACAGATTGACCACGAACGAGTGAAATCCAGCGACCAAAGTAGTCCCAACAGACGTAGAATAGCTCAAAAGTATCAAATATGCAGACTAAAACATTAGCGGAATAGATCTATGCCGGTTTTGAGGCGGAATCGATCTATGCCGGTTTTGAGACGAAATAATACAATTTGGCACAGATTGACCACGAACGAGTGAAATCCAGCGACCAATGTGGTCCCAACAGACGTATAATAGCTCAAAAGTATCAAATATGCAGACTAGAACATTTTGCGGCATAGATCTATGCCGGTTTTGAGGCGGAATCGATCTATGCCGGTTTTGAGACGAAATAATACAATTTGGCACAGATTGACCACGAACGAGTGAAATCCAGCGTCCAATGTAGTCCCAACAGAAGTAGAATAGCTCAAAAGTATCAAATATGCAGACTAGAACATTTGCGGAATAGATCTATGCCGGTTTTGCGGCGGAATCTATCTATGCCGGTTTTGAGACGAAATAATACAATTTGGCACAGATTGACCACGAACGAGTGAAATCCAGCGACCAATGTAGTCCCAACAGACGTATAATAGCTCAAAAGTATCAAATATGCAGACTAGAACATTAGCGGAATAGATCTATGCCGGTTTTGAGGCGGAATCGATCTATGCCGGTTTTGAGACGAAATAATACAATTTGGCACAGATTGACCACGAACGAGTGAAATCCAGCGACCAATGTAGTCCCAACAGACGTATAATAGCTCAAAAGTAACAAATATGCAGACTAGAACATTAGCGGAATAGATCTATGCCGGTTTTGAGGCGGAATCGATCTATGCCGGTTTTGAGACGAAATAATACAATTTGGCACAGATTGACCACGAACGAGTGAAATCCAGCGACCAATGTAGTCCCAACAGACGTATAATAGCTCAAAAGTATCAAATATGCAGACTAGAACATTAGCGGAATAGATCTATGCCGGTTTTGAGGCGGAATCGATCTATGCCGGTTTTGAGACGAAATAATACAATTTGGCACAGATTGACCACGAACGAGTGAAATCCAGCGACCAATGTAGTCCCAACAGACGTATAATAGCTCAAAAGTAACAAATATGCAGACTAGAACATTAGCGGAATAGATCTATGCCGGTTTTGAGGCGGAATCGATCTATGCCGGTTTTGAGACGAAATAATACAATTTGGCACAGATTGACCACGAACGAGTGAAATCCAGCGACCAATGTAGTCCCAACAGACGTAGAATAGCTCAAAAGTATCAAATATGCAGACTAGAACATTTGCGGAATAGATCTATGCCGGTTTTGAGGCGGAATCGATCTATGCCGGTTTTGAGACGAAATAATACAATTTGGCACAGATTGACCACGAACGAGTGAAATCCAGCGTTCAATGTGGTCCCAACAGACGTATAATAGCTCAAAAGTATCAAATATGCAGACTAGAACATTTGCGGAATAGATCTATGCCGGTTTTGCGGCGGAATCGATCTATGCCGGTTTTGAGACGAAATAATACAATTTGGCACAGATTGACCACGAACGAGTGAAATCCAGCGACCAATGTAGTCCCAACAGACGTAGAATAGCTCAAAAGTATCAAATATGCAGACTAGAACATTTGCGGAATAGATCTATGCCGGTTTTGCGGCGGAATCGATCTATGCCGGTTTTGAGACGAAATAATACAATTTGGCACAGATTGACCACGAACGAGTGAAATCCAGCGACCAATGTAGTCCCAACAGACGTAGAATAGCTCAAAAGTATCAAATATGCAGACTAGAACATTTGCGGAATAGATCTATGCCGGTTTTGCGCGGAATCGATCTATGCCGGTTTTGAGACGAAATAATACAATTTGGCACAGATTGACCACGAACGAGTGAAATCCAGCGACCAATGTAGTCCCAACAGACGTAGAATAGCTCAAAAGTAACAATTATGCAGACTAGAACATTAGCGGAATAGATCTATGCCGGTTTTGCGGCGGAATCGATCTATGCCGGTTTTGAGACGAAATAATACAATTTGGCACAGATTGACCACGAACGAGTGAAATCCAGCGACCAATGTAGTCCCAACAGACGTAGAATAGCTCAAAAGTATCAAATATGCAGACTAGAACATTTGCGGAATAGATCTATGCCGGTTTTGAGGCGGAATCGATCTATGCCGGTTTTGAGACGAAATAATACAATTTGGCACAGATTGACCACGAACGAGTGAAATCCAGCTACCAATGTAGTCCCAACAGACGTAGAATAGCTCAAAAGTATCAAATATGCAGACTAGAACATTTGCGGAATAGATCTATGCCGGTTTTGCGGCGGAATCGATCTATGCCGGTTTTGAGACGAAATAATACAATTTGGCACAGATTGACCACGAACGAGTGAAATCCAGCGACCAATGTAGTCCCAACAGACGTAGAATAGCTCAAAAGTATCAAATATGCAGACTAGAACATTTGCGGAATAGATCTATGCCGGTTTTGCGGCGGAATCGATCTATGCCGGTTTTGAGACGAAATAATACAATTTGGCACAGATTGACAACGAACGAGTAAAATCCAGCGACCAAAGTAGTCCCAACAGACGTAGAATAGCTCAAAAGTATCAAATATGCAGACTAGAACATTAGCGGAATAGATCTATGCCGGTTTTGAGGCGGAATCGATCTATGCCGGTTTTGAGACGAAATAATACAATTTGGCACAGATTGACCACGAACGAGTGAAATCCAGCGACCAAAGTAGTCCCAACAGACGTAGAATAGCTCAAAAGTATCAAATATGCAGACTAGAACATTAGCGGAATCGATCTATGCCGGTTTTGAGACGAAATAATACAATTTGGCACAGATTGACCACGAACGAGTGAAATCCAGCGACCAATGTAGTCCCAACAGACGTAGAATAGCTCAAAAGTATCAAATATGCAGACTAGAACATTGCGGAATAGATCTATGCCGGTTTTGAGGCGGAATCGATCTATGCCGGTTTTGAGACGAAATAATACAATTTGGCACAGATTGACCACGAACGAGTGAAATTCAGCGTCCAATGTGGTCCCAACAGACGTAGAATAGCTCAAAAGTATCAAATATGCAGACTAGAACATTTGCGGAATAGATCTATGCCGGTTTTGCGGCGGAATCGATCTATGCCGGTTTTGAGACGAAATAATACAATTTGGCACAGATTGACCACGAACGAGTGAAATCCAGCGACCAATGTAGTCCCAACAGACGTAGAATAGCTCAAAAGTATCAAATATGCAGACTAGAACATTTGCGGAATAGATCTATGCCGGTTTTGCGGCGGAATCGATCTATGCCGGTTTTGAGACGAAATAATACAATTTGGCACAGATTGACCACGAACGAGTGAAATCCAGCGACCAATGTAGTCCCAACAGACGTAGAATAGCTCAAAAGTATCAAATATGCAGACTAGAACATTTGCGGAATAGATCTATGCCGGTTTTGCGGCGGAATCGATCTATGTCGATTTTGAGACGAAATAATACAATTTGGCACAGATTGACAACGAACGAGTGAAATCCAGCGACCAATGTAGTCCCAACAGACGTATAATAGCTCAAAAGTACCAAATATGCAGACTAGAACATTAGCGGAATAGATCTATGCCGGTTTTGAGACGAAATAATACAATTTGGCACAGATTGACAACGAACGAGTGAAATCCAGCGACCAATGTAGTCCCAACAGACGTAGAATAGCTCAAAAGTATCAAATATGCAGACTAGAACATTAGCGGAATAGATCTATGCCGGTTTTGAGGCGGAATTGAAAGAATAAAATTTGGCACAGATTGACCACGAACGAGCCAAATTCAGCGTCCAATGTGGTCCCATCAGACGTAGAATAGCTCAAAAGTATCAAATATGCAGACTAGAACATTTGCGGAATAGATCTATGCCGGTTTTGAGGCGGAATCGATCTATGCCGGTTTTGAGACGAAATAATACAATTTGGCACAGATTGACCACGAACGAGTGAAATCCAGCGACCAATGTAGTCCCAACAGACGTAGAATAGCTCAAAAGTATCAAATATGCAGACTAGAACATTAGCGGAATAGATCTATGCCGGTTTTGAGGCGGAATCGATCTATGCCGGTTTTGAGACGAAATAATACAATTTGGCACAGATTGACCACGAACGAGTGAAATCCAGCGACCAATGTAGTCCCAACAGACGTAGAATAGCTCAAAAGTATCAAATATGCAGACTAGAACATTTGCGGAATAGATCTATGCCGGTTTTGCGGCGGAATCGATCTATGCCGGTTTTGAGACGAAATAATACAATTTGGCACAGATTGACCACGAACGAGTGAAATCCAGCGACCAATGTAGTCCCAACAGACGTAGAATAGCTCAAAAGTATCAAATATGCAGACTAGAACATTTGCGGAATAGATCTATGCCGGTTTTGAGGCGGAATCGATCTATGCCGGTTTTGAGACGAAATAATACAATTTGGCACAGATTGACCACGAACGAGTGAAATCCAGCGACCAATGTAGTCCCAACAGACGTAGAATAGCTCAAAAGTATCAAATATGCAGACTAGAACATTTGCGGAATAGATCTATGCCGGTTTTGAGGCGGAATCGATCTATGCCGGTTTTGAGACGAAATAATACAATTTGGCACAGATTGACCACGAACGAGTGAAATCCAGCGACCAATGTAGTCCCAACAGACGTAGAATAGCTCAAAAGTATCAAATATGCAGACTAGAACATTTGCGGAATAGATCTATGCCGGTTTTGAGGCGGAATCGATCTATGCCGGTTTTGAGACGAAATAATACAATTTGGCACAGATTGACCACGAACGAGTGAAATCCAGCGACCAATGTAGTCCCAACAGACGTAGAATAGCTCAAAAGTATCAAATATGCAGACTAGAACATTTGCGGAATAGATCTATGCCGGTTTTGCGGCGGAATCGATCTATGCCGGTTTTGAGACGAAATAATACAATTTGGCACAGATTGACCACGAACGAGTGAAATCCAGCGACCAATGTAGTCCCAACAGACGTAGAATAGCTCAAAAGTATCAAATATGCAGACTAGAACATTTGCGGAATAGATCTATGCCGGTTTTGAGGCGGAATCGATCTATGCCGGTTTTGAGACGAAATAATACAATTTGGCACAGATTGACCACGAACGAGTGAAATCCAGCGACCAATGTAGTCCCAACAGACGTAGAATAGCTCAAAAGTATCAAATATGCAGACTAGAACATTTGCGGAATAGATCTATGCCGGTTTTGAGGCGGAATCGATCTATGCCGGTTTTGAGACGAAATAATACAATTTGGCACAGATTGACCACGAACGAGTGAAATCCAGCGACCAATGTAGTCCCAACAGACGTAGAATAGCTCAAAAGTATCAAATATGCAGACTAGAACATTTGCGGAATAGATCTATGCCGGTTTTGCGGCGGAATCGATCTATGCCGGTTTTGAGACGAAATAATACAATTTGGCACAGATTGACCACGAACGAGTGAAATCCAGCGACCAATGTAGTCCCAACAGACGTAGAATAGCTCAAAAGTATCAAATATGCAGACTAGAACATTTGCGGAATAGATCTATGCCGGTTTTGAGGCGGAATCGATCTATGCCGGTTTTGAGACGAAATAATACAATTTGGCACAGATTGACCACGAACGAGTGAAATCCAGCGACCAATGTAGTCCCAACAGACGTAGAATAGCTCAAAAGTATCAAATATGCAGACTAGAACATTTGCGGAATAGATCTATGCCGGTTTTGAGGCGGAATCGATCTATGCCGGTTTTGAGACGAAATAATACAATTTGGCACAGATTGACCACGAACGAGTGAAATCCAGCGACCAATGTAGTCCCAACAGACGTAGAATAGCTCAAAAGTATCAAATATGCAGACTAGAACATTTGCGGAATAGATCTATGCCGGTTTTGCGGCGGAATCGATCTATGCCGGTTTTGAGACGAAATAATACAATTTGGCACAGATTGACCACGAACGAGTGAAATCCAGCGACCAATGTAGTCCCAACAGACGTAGAATAGCTCAAAAGTATCAAATATGCAGACTAGAACATTTGCGGAATAGATCTATGCCGGTTTTGAGGCGGAATCGATCTATGCCGGTTTTGAGACGAAATAATACAATTTGGCACAGATTGACCACGAACGAGTGAAATCCAGCGACCAATGTAGTCCCAACAGACGTAGAATAGCTCAAAAGTATCAAATATGCAGACTAGAACATTTGCGGAATAGATCTATGCCGGTTTTGAGGCGGAATCGATCTATGCCGGTTTTGAGACGAAATAATACAATTTGGCACAGATTGACCACGAACGAGTGAAATCCAGCGACCAATGTAGTCCCAACAGACGTAGAATAGCTCAAAAGTATCAAATATGCAGACTAGAACATTTGCGGAATAGATCTATGCCGGTTTTGAGGCGGAATCGATCTATGCCGGTTTTGAGACGAAATAATACAATTTGGCACAGATTGACCACGAACGAGTGAAATCCAGCGACCAATGTAGTCCCAACAGACGTAGAATAGCTCAAAAGTATCAAATATGCAGACTAGAACATTTGCGGAATAGATCTATGCCGGTTTTGCGGCGGAATCGATCTATGCCGGTTTTGAGACGAAATAATACAATTTGGCACAGATTGACCACGAACGAGTGAAATCCAGCGACCAATGTAGTCCCAACAGACGTAGAATAGCTCAAAAGTATCAAATATGCAGACTAGAACATTTGCGGAATAGATCTATGCCGGTTTTGCGGCGGAATCGATCTATGCCGGTTTTGAGACGAAATAATACAATTTGGCACAGATTGACCACGAACGAGTGAAATCCAGCGACCAATGTAGTCCCAACAGACGTAGAATAGCTCAAAAGTATCAAATATGCAGACTAGAACATTGCGGTATAGATCTATGCCGGTTTTGCGGCGGAATCGATCCATGCCGGTTTTGAGACGAAATAATACAATTTGGCACAGATTGACCACGAACGAGTGAAATCCAGCGACCAATGTAGTCCCAACAGACGTAGAATAGCTCAAAAGTATCAAATATGCAGACTAGAACATTTGCGGAATAGATCTATGCCGGTTTTGAGGCGGAATCGATCTATGCCGGTTTTGAGACGAAATAATACAATTTGGCACAGATTGACCACGAACGAGTGAAATCCAGCGACCAATGTAGTCCCAACAGACGTAGAATAGCTCAAAAGTATCAAATATGCAGACTAGAACAAGCATTATGCGGAATAGATCTATGCCGGTTTTGAGACGAAATAATACAATTTGGCACAGATTGACCACGAACGAGTGAAATCCAGCGACCAATGTAGTCCCAACAGACGTAGAATAGCTCAAAAGTATCAAATATGCAGACTAGAACATTTGCGGAATAGATCTATGCCGGTTTTGAGGCGGAATCGATCTATGCCGGTTTTGAGACGAAATAATACAATTTGGCACAGATTGACCACGAACGAGTGAAATCCAGCGACCAATGTAGTCCCAACAGACGTAGAATAGCTCAAAAGTATCAAATATGCAGACTAGAACATTTGCGGAATAGATCTATGCCGGTTTTGAGGCGGAATCGATCTATGCCGGTTTTGAGACGAAATAATACAATTTGGCACAGATTGTCCCCACGAACGAGTGAAATCCAGCGACCAATAGTAGTCCCAACAGACGTAGAATAGCTCAAAAGTATCAAATATGCAGACTAGAACATTTCAGCGGAATAGATCTATGCCGGTTTTGAGGCGGAATCGATCTATGCCGGTTTTGAGACGAAATAATACAATTTGGCACAGATTGACCACGAACGAGTGAAATCCAGCGACCAATGTAGTCCCAACAGACGTAGAATAGCTCAAAAGTATCAAATATGCAGACTAGAACATGCGGAATAGATCTATGCCGGTTTTGAGGCGGAATCGATCTATGCCGGTTTTGAGACGAAATAATACAATTTGGCACAGATTGACCACGAACGAGTGAAATCCAGCGACCAATGTAGTCCCAACAGACGTAGAATAGCTCAAAAGTATCAAATATGCAGACTAGAACATTTGCGGAATAGATCTATGCCGGTTTTGAGGCGGAATCGA
The DNA here is from genome assembly GCA_018691245.2 of Ips nitidus. Classification (NCBI taxonomy): domain Eukaryota; kingdom Metazoa; phylum Arthropoda; class Insecta; order Coleoptera; family Curculionidae; genus Ips; species Ips nitidus. The sequence continues at coordinate 18,495,991 of CM042792.1, read as the reverse complement.
TCTATGCCGGTTTTGAGACGAAATAATACAATTTGGCACAGATTGACCACGAACGAGTGAAATCCAGCGACCAATGTAGTCCCAACAGACGTAGAATAGCTCAAAAGTATCAAATATGCAGACTAGAACATTTGCGGAATAGATCTATGCCGGTTTTGAGGCGGAATCGATCTATGCCGGTTTTGAGACGAAATAATACAATTTGGCACAGATTGACCACGAACGAGTGAAATCCAGCGACCAAAGTAGTCCCAACAGACGTAGAATAGCTCAAAAGTATCAAATATGCAGACTAGAACATTTGCGGAATAGATCTATGCCGGTTTTGCGGCGGAATCGATCTATGCCGGTTTTGAGACGAAATAATACAATTTGGCACAGATTGACCACGAACGAGTGAAATCCAGCGACCAATGTAGTCCCAACAGACGTAGAATAGCTCAAAAGTATCAAATATGCAGACTAGAACATTTGCGGAATAGATCTATGCCGGTTTTGAGGCGGAATCGATCTATGCCGGTTTTGAGACGAAATAATACAATTTGGCACAGATTGACCACGAACGAGTGAAATCCAGCGACCAATGTAGTCCCAACAGACGTAGAATAGCTCAAAAGTATCAAATATGCAGACTAGAACATTTGCGGAATAGATCTATGCCGGTTTTGCGGCGGAATCGATCTATGCCGGTTTTGAGACGAAATAATACAATTTGGCACAGATTGACCACGAACGAGTGAAATCCAGCGACCAATGTAGTCCCAACAGACGTAGAATAGCTCAAAAGTATCAAATATGCAGACTAGAACATTTGCGGAATAGATCTATGCCGGTTTTGAGGCGGAATCGATCTATGCCGGTTTTGAGACGAAATAATACAATTTGGCACAGATTGACCACGAACGAGTGAAATCCAGCGACCAATGTAGTCCCAACAGACGTAGAATAGCTCAAAAGTATCAAATATGCAGACTAGAACATTTGCGGAATAGATCTATGCCGGTTTTGAGGCGGAATCGATCTATGCCGGTTTTGAGACGAAATAATACAATTTGGCACAGATTGACCACGAACGAGTGAAATCCAGCGACCAATGTAGTCCCAACAGACGTAGAATAGCTCAAAAGTATCAAATATGCAGACTAGAACATTTGCGGAATAGATCTATGCCGGTTTTGCGGCGGAATCGATCTATGCCGGTTTTGAGACGAAATAATACAATTTGGCACAGATTGACCACGAACGAGTGAAATCCAGCGACCAATGTAGTCCCAACAGACGTAGAATAGCTCAAAAGTATCAAATATGCAGACTAGAACATTTGCGGAATAGATCTATGCCGGTTTTGAGGCGGAATCGATCTATGCCGGTTTTGAGACGAAATAATACAATTTGGCACAGATTGACCACGAACGAGTGAAATCCAGCGACCAATGTAGTCCCAACAGACGTAGAATAGCTCAAAAGTATCAAATATGCAGACTAGAATAGACATGCCGGTTTTGAGGCGGGAATCGATCTATGCCGGTTTTGAGACGAAATAATACAATTTGGCACAGATTGACCACGAACGAGTGAAATCCAGCGACCAATGTAGTCCCAACAGACGTAGAATAGCTCAAAAGTATCAAATATGCAGACTAGAACATTTGCGGAATAGATCTATGCCGGTTTTGAGGCGGAATCGATCTATGCCGGTTTTGAGACGAAATAATACAATTTGGCACAGATTGACCACGAACGAGTGAAATCCAGCGACCAATGTAGTCCCAACAGACGTAGAATAGCTCAAAAGTATCAAATATGCAGACTAGAACATTTGCGGAATAGATCTATGCCGGTTTTGCGGCGGAATCGATCTATGCCGGTTTTGAGACGAAATAATACAATTTGGCACAGATTGACCACGAACGAGTGAAATCCAGCGACCAATGTAGTCCCAACAGACGTAGAATAGCTCAAAAGTATCAAATATGCAGACTAGAACATTTGCGGAATAGATCTATGCCGGTTTTGAGGCGGAATCGATCTATGCCGGTTTTGAGACGAAATAATACAATTTGGCACAGATTGACCACGAACGAGTGAAATCCAGCGACCAATGTAGTCCCAACAGACGTAGAATAGCTCAAAAGTATCAAATATGCAGACTAGAACATTTGCGGAATAGATCTATGCCGGTTTTGAGGCGGAATCGATCTATGCCGGTTTTGAGACGAAATAATACAATTTGGCACAGATTGACCACGAACGAGTGAAATCCAGCGACCAATGTAGTCCCAACAGACGTAGAATAGCTCAAAAGTATCAAATATGCAGACTAGAACATTTGCGGAATAGATCTATGCCGGTTTTGCGGCGGAATTNAGGACAGTAANNATNGAGTCGATGCAAGTCTTTGTNAAGTANTAGTANATGATTNCGANCGTTTNACTGGNGNANNTTGANCATTNAGTNNGGCNCNGGNACCNTNNAACNCCNTGCNATCCANCCCATCCAAGGNATCNNANCACTCATTANGCGCATATGTGGGTGGGTGACTCNCTCATCNGTTNCTNTAAGNGNAGCNCTAACCANNCTATCGGAGTGNNCGAGGTANGATACCTCNATCAAAGGTNCNCCCATCAAACNTGTACNGACGCTNAANTCCGAACCTCACNNNATTCCTNNGTGACTCGGAATATAGAACNGCTNNNCTGNNNCGTNANTCTGTATGCCNGATTACGAACNNGCGATAGAGNTCGCANCGCNCGGANGCCNTNGGTCGATANACGTCANNAAAGAGCAAACNCTTTNGTCNNTAATGTGNAAGANATCGATCTGNGNTAAANCANNNTTCTGTNCACGGCANTCTGANACNCGGTTTGTTGCGAGCAAGCAAAATCTCGCAAAACCGCAATTTGTCGCCAGACAAAACACAAGGCCAGACAGACGAAAATTACGCTTTACGCAGGCGGGCAGCGTCACTCTCTCAGCAGCTGCCGCGCAGTTTATTTCGTTCTTAGAGATTATCCCGCCATTAATTTCAATATTAACGTGAAACTCTCTCTCTCTCTCTCTCTTCCTGATTAGTTAACAGGAAAGCTTGTAAATAGTTTTTAGTGGTTATGATTTTATTACTGTTTTTAAGAACAACTTCAAAGCTAATTTATTACATGTTTTGTAAATACGGCAGTTGCTTTATTCCCCAGTTTTATAAAACAGTTGCAGCCCTACTAATACAGTCCCAGGAACTATTAGGTTCCCCCCTCTGATGGTGTGTTGATCTCAGAAAGGTCATCATCCATTAAATGGTCCTTCGAGCCGGATCTGTTTTCCGGAAAGAAAATAGATTAAAACTTACCTCATTTTTTTGGTCTTTTGGTCTGGAAGCAGTATGATCAAGGTCAAAAATGAAAACTTTCATTAACAGTAGTGAAAAGTGTATGTGCGCGGTAGTGAAACTCGATAGTTAAGCAGAGACTAGGTAAGATCGTTACAATTTTGCTATTTGATTTGTTGTGTTCGGATCTTGCGTTTGCTTGGATATTACTGTGTGGTGCTGCCGCAATTGACTGATAAACTAGCAAGTTACTTAGTTATTGTAAAGTTAATGTATCAACCCGCTTTATTTTGTCCTTACAAGATTTATTTTCGCTTTTAAGCTAAACTCTCAAAATGGAAGCCTTACTAAGATCCAGAACTCGCGTCAAGGCTTCTATTACACGCGTGCAAACGTGGTTTAATTCAAATAAAGGCAAAGAACAAAATGTTCACTCGTTTACTTTAAGATTTGAAACATTAAAGTCTCAGCTTGATAATTATAGCGACATTCAGGATAAAATAGAAGATTTAGATGTTGACGAAACCGATTCTGAAAATAGACAGGACATAGAGGATAAGTGCTTTTCACTCTTAGCAGATTTAAAGGCAGAACTCGATCACTTAAGCGCACCTAGGTCGGAAAATGTTGAAACAATTTCGGTTGCTAGTAGTTCTCGCGTACCCAAACAAAATGTGAAACTCCCAATTATATCTATCCCTACTTTTACTGGAAATATCACTGACTGGACGTCATTTATTGAGCTCTTTACTGCGCTTATAGTAGAGGATGATGGACTATCAAATATAGAGAAGTTTATGTATCTCAAAACTTACCTTAAAGGTGAAGCCCTCAAGCTTATTGAAAGTTTAGAACTTACCAATAATAATTTTGTTGTAGCTTTAGATATTTTAAAGACTAGATTTGAAAATAAGCTCTTTATTGTAAATACTCACTTGAATTTTATTCTTGACTATCCAAAGATATCAAAATGTACGTCACAAATAGGGATTTTTTAACCCAATGTAAAAGTAATATTGTCGCACTAGAAGTCGTTAACTGTCCTGTAGAACACTGGGATATAATTTTAATCAATATTTTAAGTAGGAAATTAGACTTTGCTTCAAAAAGGGTGTATGAAGAAAAGAGACAGAGAGACAGCAACACGTTTCCAACTCTCAAAGAGTTCTTCGACATACTAGAAAGACGTTGCTTGATTCTGGAAACAATGCATTCGGGAGACTCATTTTCAACCAAAAATTTAGACGTTAAACCCAAATTTAGTCATAAAACCACTCTATTAGGAAATGTGAAACTAGATAATGAGTTTTCAACATCAAAACTCCAAGCCGTGTAATGTAAACAACATAAAAATTGTCTGTATTTTTTGCAAACAAACATCTCATAAGATGTACACTTGCGCACAATTTAAAAACTTAAATTTTAAAGAGTCTCAATTTGTCTCAGTCAACCAACTCTGTTTCAATTGTCTAGGTAGCAAACATGTCTCAAATAAGTGTACATCATCCCAGTTTTGCCGAGTATGTTCAAGAAAACATCACACTCTTTTACACAATGACTACAATAACTCTAGGAGAGACAATAACTCTGAATCTCTGCCGGTGAATCTATCTCTCAGCAAAATTACTTACCATTAGCAAGCTCTCAAATCCCCACAGATAATCGAGCAGATAATTTCTCTAGGGAAGGATGTCTTAATCAAGCTCAATCCCATAACTCTACATCAAACTACTCAAGTTCAAAAAAAGAATTAATTTCTGAACCTCACTCTCAAACTTTCTCAAATTTGAATCCTGAAGATAACCCTTTAAGCGTCACTAACTTTTCTTCAAACCACTCACAAGTTCTTCTCGCTACTGGTTTAGTGACACTTTACTCAAAAGACAAGGAACCCATACTAGCCAGGATTTTGTTTGACAATGGCAGTCAAACGAATTTTATAACACAGACTCTTGCTAACAAGCTTAAACTCAAACCTTATGATGTCAATTTAAATATTCTCGGAATTGGTAAAAATGTTACTATGTCACAAAAAATGGTTGATCTCTTAATCCCGTCTAAATTAGACAATAGACACTTCGAGGTTCGGTGTGCCATTTTAGATAATATAACATGCAAACTCCTCAGATTCCAATTGATTTTAAAAAATTGAACATTCCTCCAGTTCTTGAACTTGCTGACCCTACCTTTTTTGACCCTGGTCATATAGATATTTTACTAAGCGCTAGTATCTATAGTGACATGCTATGTGAAGGTTTTATTCGCTTAGGCAAAAATTTACCTATTCTCCAAAGCACACATCTTGGTTGGATTATCGTAGGAAACATTCCAGCGGAATTTACACGCAATCAAGACAGAAATTCAATGCTTAACGTATCCTTATGCACTCAAACGGCTCTTCAATCAGAGAACTTAGACTCCCTGCTCACAAAATTTTGGACCCTTGAAGAAGTCTCAGCAATTAAGAGCCAAGCCCCTGAAGACGCTCTAGCAGAACAGATTTTTCAATCTTCCTTTTTGGTTCTGGAATGTGGTACAGTTCAAGTGGATCTTCCTCTAAAGAGTCCTTATTCATATATTAAAAGGCTTGAAAACTTAGAGAAGCGGTTTAAAAAGGATCCACAACTCTTTCAGAAGTATAATCAGTTCATTGAAGAATATGTCAACTTAAATCACGCACATTACGTTCCACTATCTCTCAAAACAAGTAATAACCAGCCCAAATATTTTATGCCCCACCATTGTGTGCTACGAGAATCCAGCGCGAGCACAAAGCTTAGAGTGGTATTTGACGCGTCGTGCAAGTCATCTAGCGGCTATTCCTTTAACGATCTCTGCCTAAAGGGATATCAAGTACAGCCAGAGTTGTACGACACTTGGTGTAGGTTTAGAACCTTTTCCTGTGCCTTCACTGCCGACATTGAGAAAATGTTTAGGCAAATAAGAATAAACCCTGATCACGCCTCTCTACAAAATATTCTCTGGAGGACCTCTCCAAATATGCCTTTAAGAAACATTCAGTTGGACACTGTGACATACGGCACAAACTGCGCTCCTTTTCTAGCCAGTCGAACACTTCATGAAATTGCAACTCGAAATACTTCAAATTACCCCTTAGGCTCTGATGCACTTCTCTTTCATACCTATATGGATGACATACTTTATTCCTGCAAGGATTTACATGATTTGCAAACTACTCACACTCAATTGACTCATCTACTCAGCAAACACAACTTCAAATTACACAAGTGGAATTCGAATAACCTAGAGTTTTTAACACAGATTTCTGCAATTCCTCAAACTAGTGACAAAATTCTGACAAATGACCACACTGTAAATAAGGTTCTAGGCTTGGCATGGCATTCTCCCTCGGACGAACTCTCAATATCTCTTTCCGATTGCACTCTAGATCTCCAACCAGGCCATGTGACAAAAAGAAAGGTCCTTTCATTACTGGCTCAAATGTTTGACCCTCTAGGGTTGATAGCCCCAAAAATTGTAGTTGGAAAAATGCTCATGCAATCTCTTTGGTTGCCAAAAATTGGTTGGGATTCTCAGCTGGATCAATGTCAAACAAACGAATGGAAATCGTTTCTTGAAGACACTCTTAATTTGTCACACCTCAAAATTCCTCGCCATTTGTTTCTCAAGAAAGAAATTGTTAATCTTCAAGTGCATGGGTTTGCTGACGCGAGTCTAAAGGCTTATGGAGCTTGTATTTACTTCAAGGCAGACTATTCTGATGGCTCAACTTCTTGCAATCTTGTTACATCAAGGTCCCGAATAGCACCCATCAAAACGGTGTCATTACCACGATTGGAACTTTGTGCTATGGTTCTTCTTTCCAATCTAGTAAATCGAATAATTAATATCTATTCTCAGCAGATTCTTATCAACTCTGTATTTCTTTGGACTGACTCCGAAATAGCTCTTTGTTGGATTAAAAAGCTAATTTATTACATGTTTTGTAAATACGGCAGTTGCTTTATTCCCCAGTTTTATAAAACAGTTGCAGCCCTACTAATACAGTCCCAGGAACTATTAGGTTCCCCCCTCTGATGGTGTGTTACTCTCAGAAAGGTCATCATCCACTATTCTTTTATACTACTTGTGCGTGTCTCATTCTTTTCGTAATTATTATAGCACATAAACTCATAAAATACGTAGTAAACTGCAGGAAAAGCAGACGCCGTGGAAATCCGAAATCGCCTATAAAAGAAAAAGAAAGAATTGAAATGACTAAGATGGGCGAAAATAAAAGCTCTACAGAATCAAAAATTTTTACGCTCGAATTAAAAGAAAATAAAGAATTACGCTCACTGTCCCAAGGCGAAACAGTATTAGCCCAAATAGAGTGTACTAAAGTACGCAAGTGATTTTCCTTAGTAAGGGAAAAAGGAAAAAATGATACATGTATCTACAATTAATTCTTCTCCTATGCTGCAAGCGGATGACGATCACTTTGTTATTTAAGTCATCGCGGTACGTATACGAAAAAACTGCTGATGAATAAATATCATCGTTATTTCATTTCCAACTTGCACAATCCAGCATACGAGAATAATTAATAAAAAGCGCGCGCGAAGATTAATAATTACATAATGGTATGTAAAGAAACAAAATAAATATAAAAAAAATAATAAGGGGCAAATGAAAGAAAAAGTATATTGGGGCAAAAAATACACTACGAGCATATGCGGTAATTAAGTACCGTAGTCAAAATATGGGGCGTTAAATTCCACGGGTTTACAATTTCAAAAATTATATGAGTTGCTAAATGTAATAAATAAACGGTTGAAAAATGCAACTTGAAGACTTTATAAAAGTCAAACGGGGCACGTGTAAGAGAAAGATTACAAAGTTTCAATATTAGGACGTTAACTGTTTTCACATGAAATAATATGGGCGAGCAGCGCTTGATAAGCATATTGCAAGTTTTCGAAGAATCGCAGTAATCCTTTACAATGTATTAAAACAAAACCAGTGACAGGCAAATGGACAATTTATAATATAGGTTTATATTATATTTAAGAAAAACAAAGGGATTTATTTTTTTTTTTAGTGTATAACTTAACTGAGGCTATTATCAATATGCGTATATATTTTACGAGGGATTTTATGATTATAACGGGAATGTTAGACATTAAGATTAAAATAGCAGTAGGTAGTAATACGTTTTTTTATTGCGTTTAACATTGACGGGAGTTACTACGCGAAGAAGCCAGAAGGAAGCCACTACAAAATGAAGAGCGAACAAGGCTTTGGATCAGACTCGGTAAAAACTAATACACGCCACTGGAAATGGAAACGGAAATCAGCAAAAGCTAAAAGCAACGGGCACAGGAGACTGGAAACGCTGACGATGAAAAACCAACCACGGGACGTCAGACCGCGACCACAGTTGAGTCGGTTTGTGATCGTGGCCGCGGTAGAAATAGACACACTAAGCCGTGGTGACTTGCCGCGGGGGATGATCCCAAATCGGCTCCCGTCAAGTTTTGTCGGGAGCTACACTTTGATCTTAGCCAAAAGGTCCAGCACAAGGGCCTACACTTTGATCTTAGCCAAAAGGTCTACAGTTTGATCTTAGCCAAAAGGGCCTACACTTTGATCTTAGCCAAAAGGCCTACAGTTTGATCTTAGCCAAAAGACCGAGAAGCAGAGCAGAAAGGCAGAAAATATGTTGCTCTAGTGATATTTTTGTCCTCGGCCAGTACCATCCTACCATCATCGGTTCCAGGCAACCGTCAAAATACAGTTCTGGGAATTGTTCCACCTGCACATCCAGAGCAGTAAACAGATACGTAGTTCCAGGTTTTCTTCAGAAGCCATGTTTTGTGCAGTGAAGTGCCGCGAAAAGAAAATAGAATCCCCGAACAAACAATAGTGCGCGGAATATTAGTGAATCGCGAGTGAAAAGTCTCCCGCCTCAGTGTTAAAGCATAGAGACATTAAGTTTTTTTTTACAAACTCTAGAGGTAAGAAAATAACAAAAACATTTATTTTTATTCCAATTGTTATATGTTTTCTTTTATAATTTTTCTTTTGGGGTATGAATCGGGATATTTTTAATTTTAATTCTGTAAAAAGCTAGGGACTACCTTTTGTCGGCCGGGGGAATGTGTCACAAGTAGATTTTCGTTAATTACTTACTCAGCAAATAATCGGCCACTGACCGAAACAAGTCGTCGACCACTTGAGTTGCAAAATAAGCAATCGAACCTTTTTAGAACGGAAGCTAGCTAAGGTGTTGCAATCGCCAGTCAGCAATAAGTCATCAATTGTTCGGACAATGATCCAAGTGCTTAGACAAGCAATTAAGAAATTGAACTGACTAAGGGATCGCAATACCTTACAATAAATAGCCGAGAAATTTGGAAAGAGAGTTAGTCAGAAATTATCCGCGAAAACTAAACGGTTCGGTCGCGAAAGTTAAGGGAACTCTACCCTGACACTTACCCTCGTCCAAAATGGTTTGTGAATTAATTATCATGTAAGTACAAGATAATTTGAATTAAACCAACTTATGTCTGACAATGCTTTTTATAAATTCAGTATTCATTTAATCTTTCTCTATGAATAAACGTTGTTGTTTTTGTTATCCAATCTTTGAGTTTAACTTGACTACGACCCCAGCCTACACGTCCCCGCGTTACGACTAAAAAGGTTCGATTGCTTATTTTGCAACTCAAGTGGTCGACGACTTGTTTCGGTCAGTGGCCGATTATTTGCTGAGTAAGTAATTAACGAAAATCTACTTGTGACAATATTTGGGAAAAGAAGCGCACAATAACGCCATCTCGCGTCTTAATTCTAAACACTCTTGCGACACCATCGGTTCCACGAGTAATACCCACAATGCGACCTAACTTCCACTGCATTGGTGGTAAATTGTCCTCTTTCACTAACACTAAGACACCTTCGCTGATATCTGCACTTTGCTGGAAAACCATTTAACCTTTTTCTGAAGATCCGACACATACTCCTTGTTCCATCTCTCCCATACATGCTGAGCCAATCGCTGAGTTAATTGATAACGTAAAAGCCGATTCATTGGAATGCTTCTGTAGTCATAATCGGGTACGCTGGTTAAGGCTCTTCCAACCAAAAAATGCGCTGGGGTAATATGAGAAAGATCGTTTGACTATTCCTTCAATTTGAATTAACAAGGAGTTGAGTTCCCCATATGTTAAATGGGCGTTCCCTAGTACTCTACGCAAGTGGTGTTTTATAATTTGGACCCCAGATTCCCAGAGTCCGCCAAAGTGAGGAGAATAAGGCGGGTTTAAACTCCACTCAATGTTATCTTTAGACAATGCATCTGACAACGAAGAAAGGTTGTCCGCAAGAAACTTATAAATTTTCTTTAATTCTGAACGAGCCGCAACAAAGTTAGTGCCATTGTCTGAAAAGATGTGTTTCGGTTTGCCTCTCCTAGCAACGAATCTTTTTAACGCCAATAAAAACACTTCCTTGGAAGTTCGGTTACGAGTTTAATATGTATAGCTTTAGTGGCAAAGCAGACAAATAAGCAAATGTACCCCTTGATAAGTTTACATCCACGCGTTTTCCTATCACGAATTAATATGGGACCTGCATAGTCTACCCCTGTTACGTAAAATGGTGGACTATTGTTTACACGAGCTGCAGGCAAATTTCCCATAATGGGTTGGACAGCCTTAGGTCGGTATCTAGAACATTTAAAACTTTTTGTACTGTATATCTAGATAATCGTCGCCCACCTATCGGCCAATATAAATCCCTCACTACTGAAAGCAAATGTTTTGGTCCAGAATGCATTAATTCTTCATGATAATGACAAAAAACTAATTTCGAAAAAAGGTGATTTTTTTTGCAGCCAACATAAAATAATTGATGAGTGTGTCCACAACACGCAAGAATTGTATTCAATATTTAATGACGCTATGGCTTTGTTTATCAAACGAGACAATAAGACTTCTCCACATAATTCTAAGCGTGGTAAAGTTAGTGGTTTTATTGGAGCAACTTTGCTTTTCGCGCAAAGCAAATGACAGTTTACCTCACCATTGACATCTACCGACCTGATATAAATACACGCATCGTACGCTCTTTCAGATGCGTCTGAAAATCCATGTAACTCAATATTTATGGGCTTTTGGCACCTAACTTGACGCAAAATCTTTAAATCATTTAAACAAGCCAACTCAGGTCGAAATTTAAAATACGCATTACGCAGCTGCTCGGGAGGGTTCTTCCCAAGAAACTCGTTCTAACCATAACCTCTGAAGCATAATTTTTGCTGTTATTGTGCAAACACTTAATAAACCAAGAGGATCGAAAATTTGCGAAATGTCTGACAGCATAAGTCTTTTTGTTAAAACAGAATGGTTATGAGATATTTGTGATATTCTGTATTGCAACATATCACAATGAGGTGACCAAGACAAACCTAAAGTCTTCGCATTTTCATTTTCACCAAATTTGATAACCTTAGCCTCATTAGATTCAGTGTCAATTTCCTTAAGAATTTCTGGCTCATTTGAATAAAACTTTCTAAGTGAAAACTGACCTTCCTGCAATACTTTAATAATTTCGCTACAAGTCTGCTGCGCCTCCTCTATAGTGTCAAATCCAGTGAGCATATCATCTACGTAAAAATCGTTTTTTATGATGCTCGCAATTCTTGGATTCATTTTAGCATACTCGATACCTAAAGTGAACAAACATTTAATAGCTAAATACGCAGAACTTTTCATACCGTAGGTAACAGTTTGAAGTTCATAAATACTCAGATCGTCCGTAGGATTTTCACGCCATAAAATACATTGATATTTTCTTTGGTCCGTACCAGTACCTGACGGTACATTTTCTCGATATCCGCGCTAACGACGTAATTACACATACGAAATCTAAGTAAAATACAAATTAAATCACTTTGAAGTGTAGGTCCAGTTATTAGTATGTCATTCAGAGAAGTTTTAGTAGCGATAGCAGCACTACAATCAAATACAACTCTTAATCGGGTAGTCAAAGAGTTCTCTCGCAAAACACCATGATGTGGCATACAATAGATAATATTTTGACCACCGCCACTCAAGAAGTCTTTGAGCGTGCTTAACTTCCGCATATGACCAAGACTACAATATTCATTTATAAATCGAAATATAATGTCTTTAACTTCTTGTTTTTCGCTAATTTTCGCTCTAAAGATAAAAATCTATTTTTCGTCATTGTTAATGAATCGCCTAGTAGTTCAGAAGTGTCTTTAAAGAGCAAAGATACCACAAACCTGCCGCAATCATCTCTAGTTGTGGTTTCATTGAAGTACTTTTCGCAAGCTTGTTCTTTAACCGACATTAATTTATCTGGAGACACCTTCTCTAATTCCCAAAATTTAGAAAGTTGATCTTGAATATCGTTATTTACGCAAAAGTTGCAAGATAAAGATCGATTACTTACATTGGAAGTTTTATAATCATATGGACCAGCTACTATCCAACCGAACGCTGTTTCTTGCAAAACTGGCTTTCCTTTTCCCAACGAAACTTTACCATTACCTAAAATGTCCCAGAAAAGGTCGCTACCAATTAATAAATCTATTTCGCCAGGATCATAGAATTTAGGGTCCGCCAACTGAACATTAGAAGGAATATTTAATTTTTGAATGTTTATCGCCACTGAAGGTAGATTGTCAGTAATTTTAGGTATTACAAGACAATTTAATACATGTTTGAAGTCGCCCAATTTTGTTCCAAGTGAAATGCTACATTTAAGATCCAAATACGTCTTCAAATTACTTATGCCCGCAACTAAATAATTGACGCTAGTAGTCGGCAATTGTAATTTTTCGCAAAGATTTTTAGTTACAAATGAACTCTGAGATCCATTATCTAACAACGCTCTCGCTTGATGAACTCTGCCATTATAGTCAAGAACATCAACTACTGCTGTTGATAATATGACATTTTCAGAAACGCGCGCTGCTCCCGTCGTTGTCGAAATGTGTATTTGATCAGCCGTATCATCCCGCTTTGCTAGGTAACCTGATGAATCGCGTGTAGGTTCCCGGTCTTTGTCTGGATGTAGCAACGTATAATGTTTAGAACGACACTTTTTGCATCCTGCCATGTAACAACGCTTATAGAAATTACCTTTTTTTAGGCAATTAGTGCAAAGATTTAATTCTCTTGCTTTGTCAAACCTATCTTTGGTATTAAGTTTCGCAAAATTTGAACAGTTGAATGTATTATGACATCCATGACAAAATACACAAGAATTTGCGTTCTCAGCTCCCTGAACAAGAAAACCTCGAGAATTTCCTTTATATTTGCGCGACTTATCTTGAAAATCAAAACGCTGATCAACCCTTTTATTTATTTTATCATCTTGCCCTGTAACTTTGTAATCTAACGCTTCTAATAAATCTGCTCGCGATTTTAGAAAATGTTTTAACTCTTCGTATGTCGGAAATTGATCTTTATATTGGCATTTTTCCCATGCTCACAAGGTAGCTGAATCTAACTTAGTAATCATATGAATCAAGAGAATATCCCACTTATCAGTAGGCAATCCCAACTGTCTCAACGCATAAAGATGTTTTGATACTACATCAATAAATTCACGCAATTTTTGACAAGACTCATGTTTAAGGTGTTCTAAATTAACGTCATTATTAACTAGAATACGTTTATTGATATACCGCTCGCGAAGTAATTTCCATGCTGTCTCAAAATTACTCTCTGTAAATTCTAATGATTTAATCACTTGTGCTGCACTGCCACTTAAAGAATTTTTTAAATGATGAAATCTTTGAATATCATTTAAGAAAGTATTTTTATTAATTAATGATTCAAATAACTCAGCAAAATCTAGCCAGTTGTCATATTCACCGCCAAATGTAGACAATTCAATCGGCTTTAACTTAATCGCAGGTTTATGAGTATGACAACCGCCAGAAGTTTGACCTAAATCCGCCACACTTCTTTTCGACCTTGACGTTTTGACGCCCCCATTACTAGAACTTAGTGACTTACCATCATCACTGTCAGATGCATTTAAAACTAATTTTTGTTGCTTTAAAATCCGCTTAGCAACCGCTATTATTTGATAATATGCCGCCGTGAACGATTCACGTTCTTTATGCTCTTCAACTAAGGCATCCTCATCTACAGAAGTTTCAATAGCAATCTGAATTTCGTCAAACTCCTCCAGCAAGTTTTGTGCACGAGTGCAACGTTGATCTAATTCAAAAATATTGTCATCAGGTACTTGTTCGCCACTATCTAACTGATGATTTAAATTCGCTACAAATTTATTGAAAATTGTTAACTTGGACTTCACTGCCCCTCGCTTTCTAGTTAGTTGGTCCGCCATTTTTTTCCGCAATTTTAACCCCAACTACTTGCTAATTAAATCGCTAAACAATCAACGGTAACACAGGAAATCAGGAAATGTATTATAATGGAAAGAAAATGGAAAGCGCTCACCCAATGTATTTTCTCCCAGGCGCTATTATTTCCATAAACGCTACGCCACTGCCGCTAAACTTTGTAAAATGCCACGCGCCGCCTCTGCTTTACTAGTTGTCTGGTCTAGTCTGTGTTTTTGCGCGTGATCTTGCACCTCGCAGCCGCCTGAATCTGCAATCGCCCACCTATATACTTGCTCGATCGTCGCTTGCCACCGCCGAATAGCGTTTTGCTCCACTTCCAGTATTTACGCGTATGCAGCCAATTTCTTCTCTTTTATTGCAATTATCACTGTTTTTTTAAATTAAATCCTGCTCGAAGGACCATCATGTGGGGGTGGTTGGCTGGTGTACAACATACAAAAAACAGTGTAACACAAAAGTTTTAATTAAAAAACTTAAACTTAACAAAATTGAACATTGGTGCAACGGAGCACAAAAAATGTAATGTGACAAATTATATGTGGGCGTTAACAAAGAGGATCTTTCAAATCCTCACTTAAGTACAAAAGGGCCAGCGTGGCCAGCTTAACCCTTATTTTCTCTTCGGCCCATTCAATATGTCGTTGTCGAAGTCTCGTTGGCAAATGCAATCCTTCAATAATTTGTCGTTTTACAAGAGTTTCTAAAAAATGACCGTTGACAAATTTATTATGCATATCCTTAAATTGTTTTTGAGAGCCAAATTAATTTCCTACCAATTTTATCATATGGGAGGGATCCTAGAGGATATAGATATTTTCTCCTGTTATTGGGTGGGGAAAAAATGGTTTTAGATTATCAGCGCTGCTCAAATCGGCCCCTAAATCGGAACACATAGAAACATTTGCAGGCGCACTATCAAACGTAATTGAAGTTAACAATAACTCCTGAGTCACGTATAAATGATAAACAGTTTTTTAGTAGTTGTGCTCTTTCAGCACTTGCTAATCCAGCTAACAGAAAATATCCAACCAAAACCATCAATATATGCTTAGAATTCGAATTCATTATGTTCAATTTTCAAAGTCCTTACGGCATGCAAGGACAAGTGATTGGTACCAAAATATACCTACTAATAGTCACTATTACAGGCCAGAAAGACAATGTGGCAGGCGGGACCGTTTGTCCGGGAACCAACAAAAACCATCAATATATGCTTAGTATTCGAATTCATTATGTTCAATTTTCAGTCCTTACGGCATGCAAGGACAAGTGATGGGTACCAAAATTATTGTTTTTGAAGTCATTGCAACTTTTTTGCATTTTTATGAAACCCTGTGGTTAAATTGGCTGATTTGTAAAATAGGAAATTATGAAACGGAAGAAGATTTAAGGACACGTAAGTCCTTGAAGCCATTGTAACTGTTGCATGTACAATTTTTATGGGACCCTTATGTTACAATGGCATAACCATGTCGCGTTTAGGGGGTAGCGTTGGAAGAGAAACAAGATCGTACCTCAAGTATGTCGTCTTTATTTTGCACTAAGATACGCCCCAAGGACTTACTTAAGGTACTGATAGTGTCAAGAGTTCGGACGGTCACCTCGTGGTATGCGTAAGAACTCTTGTCTTTTCAGCCTGGGCTTCCAAGAAGGTAACGAGCCGTCCGGACACTAGAAAGTTGGGACTGTTCCTCGAAGACCGACCTAGAGACCAGTGACCTCCCTCTGGGGATGACCCCAGAGTTCGGTGCCTTAGTCGAGCTACGGTGCATCTTTTATACTCGTCAGCGACCTCATTACGCTAACCTTGCTGACTATGATGGTTACTGGGTGTGCACCGTAACTACTAACACGGGTGTGACAATATGTAAAATATAATATTGCAAAATGGAGGAAAAAACGAAGGACAAAAAATCCTTAAACCCGTTATAACCATTATATGTACAATTTTTATGGGTGCCTTATGAAATGGCTGACAAATATCATATTGCAGAACAACTAATTAATTATCCTTCAAGCCATTGCAAGTTTTTGCACAGTTTATTGGGACCCTCAAATTAAAATGCCTGATTTGCAAAATAATAATATTGTAAAATAAACTTGCATTGCAGATTGACCATTGGTGCACTAGAATTTATTACCCACATGGCCTACTAGTATTATTATGGGTTGTAACTAGTATTATTATGGGTTGTGGTGAATCCAAGTTAAATTGCTGGATTCACTAATTTCTTAAAATTATATGAAAAGAACAATAAATTGGATCTTTTCAAAGATTTAAATAAACATCTTCAAATTCATTATGCGTAATATGCTTTGAAATATTTTATCAGGAAAATATGTAAGCACGTAGGTACAAATACATACATACAGTTTCTACTTCTTCTTAATACAGAAATCTTTAAACATCATATGCTTTATTAAACAAGTTTGACAATATAACCTCTTGCAATGTTGGCCCTTAATGTATTCTTTTTTCTTTCTTTCTTCTGTCTCACACAAAAAAGGTTGGTTGGGAAAATGGAATTTCGCACTATTTTCAACTAAGTTGAAAATAACATTAACCTAGTCGTCCCAACACAAGACCACTGACTTAGGCGCGGTCTTGATACCTAAAAACGCTGATGTTTCGGTGGAAAATCTACCACCGTCTTCAGAGAATCTAAAAACTTAATAAATATTAAACCTGATAATGTTCAATTTGGAACTCCGAGAAGGGTATTGTCAATGAAAATTGACATAAATTTTGACTTTTGTCATTTCAATAGGAAAGGTTATCTATTGTTGTAGTGAAAGGTGGGTTTTATAATGAAAACAAAATTACAAGAAATATCAGTTTTGTTTGATATGACCAAGTGTTCTCTCCTCCTCTAGAATATTTAACCAAGTTTGGTCAATATTAATAGAGGATATAGCAAAACAGGAGTCATGGTTTAACCTAATATATGCACTTTCTTTTATTTTACGTCTTTTTGAAAAAGTTTCCTTGTCTATGATACTACATTCATTCCATTTGACTCTATGATCATTATCAAACGCGTGTTGACATAATATTAGATTAGTGAAAGTCTCCAGTTCTTAAATAATTAAGAAATGAAATTAATAATAATAAATAAAATAATAATAATAATATAATCTTTAATTATTGTGAGTAGTATAAATTCGCCTAGTCACTCATTAGCTCGCTTCTTGCTAAACATTTTAAATCATTTAGTAGGTAACACAGATTCTTACATAAAAAACTCTGCTCACTTTCTTGAAAAACTCAAACATATCGACCAAATCCTATTCTGGTAAGTTTTGATGTTATAAGTTTATTCACAAACGTCCCAGTTGACAAAATTCTTTCAATTGTTAGATCTAAATTGCAAAATGATTCAAGTCTTCGGGAACGTACAAGCTTAAGCGTAAACACTATTTTAGAACTTTGAACAATTTGTGTTAAAACAACATTCTTCCAATATGAAGATGATTATTACCAACAAAATTCTGGAATGGCAATGGGTTCTCCATTGTCTCCAATATTAAGTAATATTTTTATGGAACATTTCGAAGAAAATAACATTAATAATTTTAATTATAAACCAACAATTTGGTGGAAATATATTGATGATGTTTTCTCAATATATCCATTCGGTAATGATCATCTCAACCAATTTCTAACACACATAAACTCAATAGAACCCACAATCAAATTTACAACAGAAACTGAACAAAATAACGAACTTCCATCCTTAAACATTCTAATCAATAAAGACATAAACAAATTTGAAACAAAAGTATACAGAAAACCAACCCACACAAATAGATATTTAAACTACAAATCCAATCATCCAATAATGGTAAAAAAAGGTATTGTAAAAAGTTTATCTGATAGAGCCAAAATTATTTGCAATAATGAACAATTTAATAAAGAAAAACTGTTCATTAAAAATGTTCTAAAAGAAAATGACTATCCTGAAACATTTATTAATAAATATTTTAGGGATTTAGAACATCCAAAACCATCTGGAAATCAAAATCAAATTTTACCTTTTACAAACCTTTTTATTCCTTACATTCCAGGTATTTCTGACAAAATCAAACGAATAGCTAAAAAATATAACATCAGAACAATATTTAGAATTGAACACTTAACTAAAACCAAACCTCACAATGAAAATGAATCTACAAGAAACGTGATATATAAAATTCTTTGCAAATGCAATCAATTTTATATAGGTGAAACCTCCAGACCTTTAAAAAAACGAATTAAAGAACACCAAAATACTTATGAACTGGAGACTTCCACAAATCTAATATATGCCAACACACGTTTGATAATGATCATAGAGTCAAATGGAATGAATGTAGTATCATAGACAAAGAAACTTTTTCAAAAAGACGTAAAATAAAAGAAAGTGCATATATTAGGTTAAACCATGACTCCTGTGTTGCGACATCCTCTATTAATATTGACCAAACTTGGTTAAAATTCTAGAGGAGGAGATAACACTTGGTCATATCAAATGAAACTGAAATTTCTTGTAATTTTGTTTTCATTATAAAACCCACCTTTCACTACAACAATAGATACACTTTCCTATTGGAATGACAAAATTCAAAATTTATGTCAATTTTCATTGACAAAACCCTTCTCGGAGTTCCAAATTGAACATTATCAGATTTAATATTTACTAAGTTGTTGTTTTCTGTGTTCTGCCGTTGTGTTCATTTTTAGATTCTCTGAAGACGGTGGTAGATTTTCCACAGAAACGTCAGCGTTTTTAGGTATCAAGACCGAGCCTAAGTCAGTGGTCTTGTGTTGGGACGACTAGGTTATTGTTATTTTCAACTTAGTTGAAAATAGTGCGAAATTCCATTTTCTCAAAAAACCTTTTTTGTGTGAGACCGAACACCCAATAAACAAAGAAAAAAATCCTTTTGTTTTTTGTATAACTTGTTTTAACATTCAACATGTTCTTTTTGCCCCTGATGATAAGCTGCTTCTGCGCTCGTAACATGTTGGGCATTTATTAGAGAGGTTTAAGACCTAATAAATTTATTGTGGAGACGACTGAGTGTTACTGTTACCCCGGAATTTGTACAGCTCCACTGAGTGAGAATGGATTCCTAATTCAATCAAAATCGTTTATTGTTTTTCGCCGTTCACACATTAATAATCCTTTATAATCGTGTGTTGCAAAAGACAATAACGCGCAAACTTCAACCAAAGAATCGTCAACCATGCTTATTTGGTTTGTACTGCTCGAGACGAGTATATTCGCGAGCGCCAAAGTTATTGCACACGAGACACGCTTAACAAAGGGTTAACATCCATCCATACATGATGGAAATTATGGGATCTTTAAAATAAACTAAAAATATATAAACTATATTCACAACATTAAACATGTCAACTACAAAATACAATACATTTACACAATACATCACAAAGTATTATTATCTAAGACCGGTCAATGGAAGCTCTGCGTCTCTGTTAATATTTTATCGCTGAGATTGGGTTACATATCACTAGATGGACCGGTGGAAGACACTAAAAGAGATCAGACATGGTTTATTCCAATGACTTCACTTTTACAGGCACGTTCTCATGTTACTTGTTACTTGTACAAAAGTTGCTCGCAGAATGACGTCTTCGCGCCATGTGCCATACAAACCACCGAAAAACCAGAAATGCCAATATAGCGGGCAATGTTGCCAATGTACACAACAATTAGGAATTCTTCTCCAGAGTAATAACATTTAAAGTGAAGAGTGAAACATGGTGCAATGTTTTTAACGACCAACATTATAACATAACACAACATTATAAAAGCATGTTTTATGCTAAGTTAACTGTTTTTATTCAAACTAAACTATAATTCCAATATTAACATTCAATGAAAACTGAAAATCATTGCAGTTTACAGTGTTCTTTTATGTTTAACACAATATAATAATATCATCATTAGGTGATTCAGTAAACTGCTCAACCAACTTTCATTGCTGAACCTCAAAGCTAATATGTCTTACGAGTATATATAGCCTTATCTAAAAAAATGCTAAGAAATAGTAGTCATATTTTTTAATAAAGTAGTTTGTGGTGAGTTTAAATATTAGTTCTAGAAAACACTTATATGAGACAATATCTACCTATCAAGTACTATAATTGTAAAGAAAACATCTTTGTGCTGCGCAATGTTCTTTTAAAACAATAAATCCAATAATGAATATAAATTTTTAGATATTTTGTTTCGTCGAACTTACCCCTTCCTATAAATACCATCTCAGAAGAATGTAATGCCTCCACTCTGTGAAGATGACTACTTTAATGAAGACAGAAAATCAAATAGTAATACAAAACCACGGACAACGCCTGTAATCCTTTGGGTATTAAGTGCATATTGTGCACCCGAGCATCCACTGTGACGTCACCCGGCGTATCGCATTGAGGAAAGAAGTTCCGCTGATAGACATCTTGGATCTGTTATGTCACAAGTCACATGCCAACTTGTCACTTTGCTGTTGTTTTGTTGTATCAAAAAAAATTACATGCAGCTGAAATAATTATTGTATTTTTATTACAAAAATCCAATACTTGGCGAAGATTATTCACTAAATTCAAGTAAATGTATATTTCAAAGATTTGTTCGATGTAATCGCCTCCACTCTGTGAAGATGACTACTTTAATAATTGTATTAACTCGAGAGAAAATGCGAAAATAATAAACTTTTAGTGAAGTATCAAAACCACGGACAACGCCTAGTAATCCCCAGGTGGATATTAAGTGCATATTGTGCACACCATAAATCAAAAACCCGAGCATCCACTGTGTCTCGACGTCACCCAAAGATACTTGGCGTATCGCATTGAGGAAAGAAGTTCCGCTGATAAGGCTGGTACATCTTGGATCTGTAAATATGTAATAATACTTTTTATTAATAAAAGTCATGTTTCATGCCAACTTGTCACTTTGCTGTTGTTTTTGAGTTGTATCAAAAAAAATTACATGCAGCTGAAATAATTATTGTATTTTTATTACAAGAGAAAAACCTGTTCCATCCAATACTTGGCGAAGATTATTCACTAAATTCAAGTAAATGTATATTTTTCAATGGTGATAATGCATACAACGCCTGCTAGCCCAGGTAAGATTACAATTGCAATTTCATACCTAACCTGAATAAATTCTGATGATGCATCACTTGTCTACATTACTAAAAATTTTTTAAGGGTGGCTCAACTAACAAATTGGGCCTATTTCACAGATCTGTATCCTGTATATGCTGAATACTTCACTAATTTTCCATGTGGATGAGAAAATACAACTTTTATGAAGAAATTGACCTAAGCGAAGAACAAATTACCCACTAAGAAGATTGCAACATATCAATCAAGTTGAAATTGTGTGCAATGGGTTCAACTACTTACATTAGAACAGTGAATAAAAAAGCAAGTTTTAAGGTCAGTATATTGATTTTACTTAAATTAACATTCAAATAAAAACCAATGCAGTTTTCATAATTGTTTTATGTTTAATAATTATCATTATACACTTTAGTAAACGGCATTGCTCAACATTGAGTTAATATGTATTATACAATGTCTTTGTAAAGTACATACTGCATACATTTGATGAAATGGAAGGGACTTAAGCTTAGTTTATAAAAATATTAGGACAAAATTTAATTTTAGATTTATAGTTTTTTTAATTATTAGGCTAATACTAAATCTTTTTGCCTTTTTCGCACCTGAATAGAATCAATGCTTATTACCGATAGTTTTTAGAAGTGATTATAAAAAAAATATTTACTGGCATTTTATGTCATGTAATAACCTCCAGTGAATATTAATACTTAACACCGTTAGCATTAGTAATAACTGAATTCACTTAAAAACCAACATTTTTTATGGCTAATACTAAAATTAAATCTTTTTGCCTTTTTCGCACCTGCAGTATGGTTAACCTGGCATTGAGAGATGAATATTATCACAAAAGTGATAGTTTTTAGGTACATGATTTTATTAACTTTTTCATTTTTGTTTTGGGTTCCTGCTTAAAGCTACAACTTTTTATTTAATATTTACTATTTATGTACTGGCAGTGTAATATGTCATGTAATAACCTCCATAAACTTATCATTTATAATCACCTTCAATTTTTACAGTGAATACTAATACTTAAACTAAATTTTGTTCTATTAAGTGGGCTTTACTTTTTGCAAAAACACTTGGAACCTTATTTTTATAGGAGGTTTTGGATTCTACAAACAATTCTCAACATATTTCATGCAACATACTCCATACTGATATTCAATTGTTTTTAAACACATGTCAAAAACACTTTTCAAAATTATAGGTCCCACAACTTTAACTTAAAAAAATCGAAAAAAAATAAAATCAGCTGTTCAAAATGGACTCTATGGACTGTTACAATAACCAAGAGGGTTTATTATCTTTTTACATTTTTTTTTTAAATGTCATACATAATTTTTGGGGATGTTAAACTGACTTCTTGGAAAATTATTGGTTTCAAATTATCAATATTTACAGGACAATTGTGGTACAAATTGCATGGAACAATACTTAGAATTGTTTGTTTCCAGAATCCAGATTATACAATAAAAGAAGTGTGGCCATTTAAAAGATCAAAAATATTTTAAATACCCAGTTTTTGGGCCCTGTATAATTCCAATTCATATAACACAAGCAGCGGTTAATAAAATTAAAAACATAGGGGTCCGAGAATTTTTGTGAAAAGGTAGTCTTTTTAATTTTATTGAACTTAGGCAGTATGCATGTTACAAAAGCACTGTATGTAGTGTTATCTAAATGCATGTTTGAAGGAACAGTAATAATCTAATTCATATAAGTGTCAATTCTTCAGATCAAATGATGGCTACGAAATTACTTATATGATACAACATTTGCTTATCTAGTACCATGATTGTAAATCAAACATACAAGGTGTTACAAATTCGATGCATTAGCATTGCTATCGCAGAAAGTATAGTTGATAGAACTTTAGTTAAATGGAGGCAAAGTTGCGCATTTTATTGCTAAATAATTTGAAAAAGTTTCATTACATCAGGAGATATCCGACAAAAACCGGAAAACTCAAATTTCTATTTTATTTTTTTACCTTTTTAATCAATGGCACCTTCTGGAGGCACTTTTTTATGCTCTTCAAGAAAATAGTTTTAGTTTTCAGCTCAGACATTACTTTTTTAGATACCAACATCAACTTCAAATTTTCAAATACAGACCTCAACTTTTTATTTCATTTTTTAGTAGCCACAGACCTTCTGAAACTAAATATGTGTCACACTTGTCAAAAAATATACCTAGTGTACTCGTATTATGCACTTGGTATGTTAAGATTTTTTAAAAAAAATAAGCAATTGAATTTGATATGTTGTCATAATGAGTAGATAATTTAGTTTTATATAATTTAATAATAAGGTTTATTGCTTCTTCGAAAAAGAGAAAGTTTCTTATGGTACTTTTCATTTATTTAAAAAAAATATGTTTTTGGTTAATTATTTATTTTTCAGATACTCACATGTTTGAATTCGAGGTTGAGTTTTGATGAAACAGCTTAATCATATCAAATTAAATTATTTACTCATTATGATAACATATGAATTTCAAATGCATATTTGAAAAAAAACAAATACCTAACAGGGTGCAGAATAACACAGAGTCTTCTCCACTATAAAAATATTATATAAATATTTTATAGTGGAGAAGACTGTGTGTTATTCCGCACCCTGTATTCTTACACCTCCACTGCGAGACAATGAACTTCTACTTCAAACTACAAATACCTAAGTACACTAGGTATAATTTTTTGACAAGTGTGGCACATCATTATTTTTGGGAGGTTAATAGCTACTAAAAAAACGAAATCAAAAGTCCCGGTCGGTATTTTAAAATATTAAGTTAATGATGGTATTTGAAAAACAAAACGTTATAGTTAAATACAAACATTATTTTCTTAAATAACATAAATTAATGCCTCCAGAAGGTGCCTTTGATTTTCCAAAATAATCAATAATAAAGTGGTAGAAAAATAAAATAGAAATTTGATTAATTGTTTTTGTTGGATATCTCCGGATGTAATGAAAATTTTTAAAATTTTTTTTACTGAATTATTTAGCAATAAAATACGCAACTTTGCCTCCATTTAACTAAAACTCTATCAACTATACTTTCTGAGATACCAATGCTAATGCATCTAATTTGTAACACCCTGTATTTGTGCAGCAGCAATGTTTTTTTTTAACAATCCAATACTTAATGAAGTTCAATTTTTTGATATTTTGTTTATTTGAGCTTACCATTTTCTATAAATATGGTCTCAGATGGAAAGTAGTGCGTACATTCTGTGAAAATAGATTTCCAGTTTCTACTGTTCAATGTAAAAAATAATATAAAAGGTTTTAAGTGCATATTGTGCAGCCCGAACACCCTACTGTGACGTCACGCGGCTTATCACTTTTAGGAAACAAATTCAGCTGATTAAGCCATCTTGCATCTGTTGTTATGTCAACTAAAGTTCGAATTTGTCACTTTGCTTTTGTTTTTATTTTGTTATGTCAAACAGATTCCCATGCTGCTAAAATAGTTATATTTTTAATTTTAATACAATATTTCGAGAAGAGTTGAAAATTATACACTAAAATCAAGTAAATGTATATTTTTTGAAGGACATAGAGCCTGCTGGTCCAGGTGAGATTACAATGCCAATTTCATACTTAACCTATGTATTTAACCCTGCTGATGCATCATCACTACACATTTTTCTAGTCTGGATTTTTTAAAGTATAGTTCAAGTAACAAATTAGGCCTCTCTTACAGAAATGTATCTGGTGTATATGCTAAATACTTCACTACATTTTCATGTGAGAAAACATAACTTTTATGAAGAAATTGACAAACAAGGCTCAAATTACCCACCAAGAAGTACTACATTAGAACAGTGCATATAAGAGCAAGTTTTAATGTTAGTTAACTATTTTTACTGAAATTGCTTCAAAATGACTTGAAAATCATTGCAGTTTTCATTATTGTTTTATGTTAACCCAATAATCATCATTATTTAATTTGGTAAATTGACTTTTTAAACGTCATTATATTTAGTGTTATCTAAAAGCATGTTTAAAGTAATAGTAATAATGAGGTAGTTTACAGTGAGTACAAATGAATGATGAACTCAAGACACCGCTTGTATGAGACATCTTCTATCTTATGAGTACTATGATTATAAAGCAAACACCTTTGTGTAGTTCCAGTGTTTTTAAAACCAAGCAAATCCTTCTGAATTTTTAGATAATTTCATTATTCAAGCTATTTCCTTTCTATAAATAATATCTCTTCTATAATAACATTAAGGTTGATTTGATTATTTTAATCAGAGTAAACTATTTGGGTAGCTACAAAAAGTATCTTGTAAAACTGTGGCAGTCCAAATTTTCTTTGTTTATAATTTAACCCTGTATATTGTTGAATTTTTGAATTTACTCATTGATCGATTGATCAGGAAGACTTGTTACATCTAAGGTGCACCGTTTTGTAATCTTTGTTTTTTTATAAGCTATGTGATAATATCAGTTTTAATTTAAGCTGGACAATTCTTTTTAAAACAAAAATTAGAAATGTTTTCTTTTTGTTTTGACTATGCAGGGTGGATCATAAATTTGTGGCAGATACAATATTGTAACATAGTAATTACACTATGTTCCGTACCTACATTTGCTTCGGTCTCCCCCAATACCAGACTAATGTAAACAAGATCGGCGAATTGGGGTCATGATGTAGGTATAAATACAGCTTCAAAGCACGTACTAATTACTGATCTCTGGGTTAGTCTGGGTTCACCATCTGTGTAGCTTTTAGTGGAGCAGGTGGAGACCAAGTGCAAGCACCCGGGAATCAGCCTGTTAAAGGAAATAGCACGGGCGAGCAGCATTAGTTGCCGTACCGGCTTATCTCCCTTTAACAGTACTATAGCGTCTTATTCGGCGTGGTGAATGCCCTGGGACACTAGTCTAGGGTTCTATTCACCGCCGGTAAGCGTGCGCCCTCCGCGAACCTCCACAACCATTCCCACAGACACACCGCACATCATGATCCTCGCCTTCTTGGCAATCGGGGGGTAAAACCATTGTAGTGTTATCTTAAATAAAAGCGGATTACCTGTATACCTGTGATTTTCTTTTTCTGAGCTACCCCTCAACGTGACAATATGGGTATTTTTAAATAGAACCACATTTTTTAAAACATTTAAAATTCTACACTTAATTCTTAAACACTTGACAGCTGTCATTATTTTCAGCTGCAAACACCATTAATAGATACTCTTGACATTTTTATCGAAAAATCGTACTTCTTTTATATCGATAAAATGAACGGTTTTCGAGATCAATCGATTTTTCATTGAACTGCTTAAACCACAACGTTATTAAAAATCAATTTCGTTTTTTGTTTAAAATGCACATGTAAAGCGAAATTAATGTAGAACGAAACGAAAAAGTATGAAAGCTGATAGGGACAGTTGGGGTTGGCAGAGGTGAAAAATTAATAAAAAATTAAATAATTAAATGCTTATTCAATTAAAGAGTATTCTTCCATATCTTTCGTTATTCTACACATAAATTTTGAATACTAATTTACATAAAAAAACTAGTTTAACGAATATATTTAATAATATTGTGTTTTAAGCAGTTCAATGAAAAATCGATTTATCTCGAAAACCGTTTATTTTATCGAAATAAAAGAAGAGTACAATTTTTCGATAAAAATGTCAAGAGTATTCATTAATGGCGTTTGCAGCTGAAAATAATGACAGCTGTCAAAGTTTAAGCAAATTGTCTCTTAGGTACCAGTTAGTTTCTGTCTTTCTGCGAAGACGAGATACCTGGTTTTGATGTCAAATAGAAGGTATCTTTCAATAAAACATTAAACCCAAAAATCATTACAATATACAAAGTGGTTCAGAAGTTACGGTCAAAAACGTTAATTGGAAGGCAGCTCTTTGGGCCTCGATATCTCCCTTAGGAGTGACTTTAGGAAAAATGTTTATATGAACAAATCGTATTATTTTGACCTCCCCTGTATGCTCCCGAGAGATTGTCATATAGTTATGGGACACCCTGTATACAGGGTGTTACAAATTCGATGCATTAGCATTGCTATCTCAGAAACTATGGCTGATAGAGCTTTAGTTAAATGGAGACAACGTTGCGCATTTTATTGCTAACTAATTTGGTTAAAAAAAATTTTTTTATTACATCCGGAGTAAATTCCAAAATAATCATTAATAAAGTGGTAAAAACATATAGAAATTTGATTTGAATCTCTGGATGTAATGAAAAGTTTTTGAATTTTGTTGTTAGGTATTCAGCTTTTTTTTTTTGTTAGTTATTCAGCAACTTTTCAAACCTTCTTTATTCAGGTTAAAACACGTTGACGTTTTTTATGTTCTTGTCGTAATATTATTTTCTTTGTTTCAGATATTCTCCCGGTGAAGCGAGATGCATAAAAAGTCGTACAGGGGAACGCTGGAATTCTTATTTATTTTACTAATAAACTAAAGATTGGGGCGCGGGTTGTGTAGTTATTTGCTATTTCGATTTGCTGTTATACCATATGCAGCATTTTCCTATCCACAATATTTATCCGCATAAATTTTATTTAATGTCCGACTAAATGGGGATGTATTAAAAGAATTGTCATTCCTTTAAATGTCAATCTACGCATGGCGAACTGAGTAACTGTGCAGAAGTTGACATTGGAATTGAACCAGACCAGCAATCAGTCATCAATATCTATCAAACGTACAATTTATTTTCCAACTGATTAACATCCTACAGCAAAATTAACTTTTTGTATCTGCCCAGTTCCGATTTATATCGAAGAATCAACCTTTTATCACGTGTGTTTTCTAAGAACGAGCCAGAATGTTTATTGTTAGAACTTTAAAAAAAACGCGTTTTTTAATGTGTATACATAACTTAGAACGTGTTTGAAACAATCTTTGAGAAATAAATATAAAATCAATCTTTTTCACATGACTTGAGTCATGATCAGATGATATTGGTTGGGACTTTAAAACTCAAATTTTTACGGAGTAAAGTAGTAGTCCATGTTACTCGCAGTGGAGGTGAAATCGTAAAAGTGGTGAAAAAACACGCAACCTTCTCCACAATGTATTTATTAGACCCTCAAAACTGAAGTGAAAGTCAAAACGCCTGACATGTTTCGAGCATATAGATGCTCATCTTCAGAGGCTGTAAAAATCTTAATCTACTAAAGAGCTCACCGCACAAGTGGAAAACCTACCTTAAGTTTGGTAAATATTTTATTTTGTACCTTCCTTGCGATTAATCTCTTGAATAAAACTTCTTTTCTTTGCAACTACGCCTTTTTCTAAAATTTCAGTTTGATGTCATATTTTACCACTGATTTTTTGAAATCTGTGATCGAGATGTTTCTTGTTCATTTTGTTTGTACAACATATCCCTTAAGTCATGTTTTGAACAGCTATGACATGCTTAGAAACACACTGCTATCACGTTTTATGATGTAGTAGAGAAATTTGACAAATTGCCATTTATTTTGTTTTTGTTAATTTTCAATTATGGAAAGCGCCAGCTCTGTCAGTTCTTCAGACTGGGAAGAGGAAATAGAAACTGTGGCTGCTTTTATTCTTCTCGACGAAGAAAAAAGAAAAAGAAAGACATGGGTCCATGATATAAACGTAAAAAGAAAAGAATTGGGAGAATTTCATTGTTTGGTTCAAGAATTACAAAATGACCCCCAACGCTTTAAAATGTATTTCCGAATGACCAAAGAGGAATTTGGCTTTCTACATGGTTTAATTAAAAAGGACATTCAAAAACCACATACTCAACTTCGAAGAGCTATCTCTACTGAAGAAAGATTATCGGTTTGTTTGAGGTAAGTAGTAAACAACCAAATATTTTACAATATTAGAAAACAACTTTATTCAAAAACGTGGCACCACCTTATCTAAACAGAGAATAGCTTGAAATGTATTATGCATTTTAAATTATGTCATGTCATTAGTATTGTACTGTGTAATATTAGGCAAGGAAACCATTTCAAGAATTGTTGGTCTTTCGTAATAATTGTTCTCTGCTGAATTTGAATATTCGCTTGCGTAGCTTAAATTGTCCGAGGCTGACGTCAATGGAGTATATGACTGCTGCCGTGTCGGGTTGTGTTGGGTAAACGTTTGATTAGGGGAAGTTGAAAGAATTAATTGTTCATTGCATTTTATTTCTGCTGATAGCACCGAATTGCTCAATGCAAGCTTAATCCGTGCTTGTTCAACTTTTGGTAATTTTTTTGTCATTTTAGCCATGCTTAGAAAAAACATATCGGTGTCGTCCATAGTTTCTAAAACACTAGGTATTTTATGTACCTTATTTTGTTGTATGGTCTTTTCCTCATACTGGTGTTTTCTTAAAGAAGCATTTTGTTTTAAAATTTCAACCATTTCTTTAGCAGGCGTATTAGTATCTAGTTTCTTACGGCCTTTTTGTGACAGTTTCATCTGTTTGTTACGTTTTCCTGCATCAGCAGTTTTTGCATCAGCTGCTTTGCCATCATCAGCTATGCTGCCATCATCTATGCTGCCATCATCTATGCTGTCATCATCTCTTCCGTTTCCTATATCAACCTCAATGTGTCGGTCTGAATGACAAGGTGTACTTTCTTGTGCTTCTGACCCTGTGAACTGATCATCTGGTTCAGTCATCAAACTGTCAGAGGCCTGAGATTCGCTTAAATTGCTGTAGGTCCTAAAATAAAAGCATATCGTGTCAATTCAAAACGTGTGGTGTAAATCTAACCTTACGATTTCTATACTTACTTTCGGTTCTATAAAAATGGTACAATGAAGGACATTTGAAGTTCATATTTCCAAATTGTTTTTTTTTTTAGAAGCCATGCCACTTCTTGTTTCATCCCGCCGTCTATTTCTTGCATTACAGAAAGAATTCCTTAGATTGTCCCACCGTTCTTTAGCTTTATTCGCTGAAAAACAAACCAATTAAATACCTAAAATAATATCTATACATGGTATTCCAAAATTAGCGTAAATTTTTTTTTTAAATTTTTTGACGTAGAATATGCAGTTAAATTATTTTACGCTAATTTTGAAACACCTTGTATACAGCTGGTATTATTTCAGATTTTTGGCGACGGGAAATTCTTTTCGAAGTATTGGCTTTAGCTACAGGCTGGGATTTAGTACAGTACGAGAAATTGTAATAGAAGTTTGTGATGCTATATGGAAAAGGTTGGGACCAATTACAATGCCGCCCCCTACAGAAGAAACGTGGAAAAATGTTGTAGCAAAATACAAGCAAATGTGGCATTTTCCAAATTGCATTGGGGCCATCGACGGCAAGCATATTAATATCCAGTGCCCTATTAATGCAGGATTTACTTATAACTTATAATATTAACTATAAAGAAAGCAATTCTATTGTATTATTAGCGTTAGTTGATGCCGATTATAAATTTATAGCCATTGATATTGGCTCATATGGCAGAAACAGTGACGGAGGAATTTTTTCTAAGTCTGCCATAAGTAAAAAACTACACAGTAAAACGTTTAATGTGCCAGAGCCGACACCTATAGTAGAAAATGGGAATCCAGAACCCTATGTTGTTGTCGGAGATGAAAAATTAAAAACTTATTTGCTTCGCCCATATAGCAGACATCATTTAGGAGACAACGAGCCCAATAAAATATTTAATTACAGATTATCACGGGCAAGACGTGTAGTGGAAAATGCATTTGACATTCTAGTTGCACGCTGGAGATGTTTCCGCAGGCATTTAGAAGTGCAACCAGAATTTGTAGATAAAATCGTCCTTGCATCATGCTGCTTGCATAACATGCTGTGTGGAGACAATGAATTTGAAGCGGATGTTGAGTCACTTCGACTTCCTGATTTTGTTTTTTTGAATTTGGATCTTCTAAGAAGAAACAGCACTCGTGAAGCTTTCCAGGTTTGAGAAAATTTTAAAGAATATTTTAATTCTGAGGGTGGTAGTGTTGTTTGGCAACTCAGTCGTGTACGCAAGGGAACAATTCATACATAATAAATAATACGAGAAGATCATTTTATTGTAACAATCTCGGAGTTAAAGTGTTAAAAAACCGTTTTTTGTTCAATATAAAGTCAATTTTTAAGTTAGTAAAACTTTTGAAGCATACGTTATTATTTTTTCTACTTTTTCAAAACTTCACTCAGTCCAGCAACATCAAAAACCAAGTAAAACTTACCTGGTATTCCTAGCTCTCTTCCAATTTCCTAACAAGCTGCTTGCCGGATATGTTGATCTCGATATTCAGCCAATCCATGATTGTATAAGACAGAATGTTCCCTAACTTTTTCTATTAAAATTTCATCCATTTTCAGTCTTAACAGAACAACAAACTCAATAACTCAACCAACAACACAACGTAAACAGCACAAGTTCAACCAATCCGACGCAAACGTGAGCTCACGTAGACCAAAAAAGTGTGGATCTGCAGAAAATTATTACATGCTAGCACGCGTGCGGTTGGAGATGTCGCGTAATACGCATGAGATGACTTCAGTGTGGTTCTGATGCATTAACATTCTATGTTAACCAGCTACCCACACTTTTTGTATGTAACGTGATAGCACGGGAGCTCAAGTGACGTGAGCTCAGTCTGTTTCCGCCTTTAGAGGCACGAACAAAAATTGCTCTTTTTTACCCATGTTGCACGTAAAAAATAAAGTCATAATTTTCTTAATTAAACACGTTTATTGGACAAAATGCAACAAAATATAACTTATTTTTCTTTTTTGAACTTAATCTTACACTTAGTAAAATGGTGGGGGGGGGTGGTACAAATTTAATACCACTATGCTTGAAAGTTATTCTCACTTTTAACGAAAAATGTATATATTTTGGCCGCACTGTAGGCCTGTAATTGAGTGGACTGTATTTCTTTGTAATAAAATAAAAAATGAGAACAGACGTAATTGTTGTATTAGAAAAAACGACTTTATTTTAAAACTGAAAACAACCTTTTCTCTTTTATAAATTTTCAACCACGTTGTCTCTCAAAACATGAATTATGAATTATATCTCTTTTTCCTCCAAAACCGCGCTGTCTGGTTTTTCGTCTTTTGTCACCTTTCGCCCGTCAAACGTCTTGTCACTTGTCACTACACTCGATGCTCTTCCTTTCACCATGATGGTTCTTTACTAACTCCATCAAGGGATCATCCATACCGCCCCTCTTGAAATTACCTGGGATTTCAACAGGTGGATTCCTGATAGAGGTTTCGCAATCTTCAAAATCCTCAATTGGAAGTAGACAAATTCGCTGGACGGAGCGGCGAACCGTACCATTTTTGGTGCGAATAGAAACGACTCTCACAAGGTTGTCGGTTCCTGGATGTAACTTAATAATCCTCCCCATAGCCCAATGTAAAGGGAGTGTGTTTTCATCCTTGAGCAAAACTAGGGAATCCAAATGAACGTTGGCACAATGAGTCTTCCACTTATTCAATTGCTGTAGATTGTGCAAGTAGGATTCTGTCCAGAGCTTCCAAAATCGCTGCACAAGTTATATTCACCTAACAACATAATTATTTACATGGAAGATTTGGCCGACATGCCCTGTGTTATCCAGCTATTTTATCTTATATAGTCTTAATTAATCAAAATACTATTGTACATCGGGGAGATGAGCGGAGAAAGAATGTAAGGTAAAAAAAGATTGTCGGTTAAAAGTGGTTCGTGCAGGTCTGTTTGAATCGAGATTTCGTAGTAGTAGGCGAAATTATCTTGTGTTTAAGAAATTTAAACAATATTATAAATCATAATAGTATTTTGATTAATTAAGACTATATAAGATAAAATAGCTGGATAACACAGGGCATGTCGGCCAAATCTTCCAGGTAAATAATTATGTTGTTAGGTGAATATAACTAAGATGGGGAATTTACAACCCTTTACAGCTTTTGATTGCTCCAAAGTTTAACATTGACGAGGAAAAGTTACTACTGGACACTGTAAACGGACTCCTGCGTATAAGAGTGTATTTGGTACAGGACAAAATTCCTGGATGGACAAGTGTGTCACCCTGCCTAATGGACGATCACCCGTGGCACGTTTTGAATTACCTCGCCACTAATAAGACTTAGTGTGTAAGTTGCGTTGACAGGCCTGTCTGATGTAAGTTTAGTTTTGTTTGTTTCTATTTAATTGTAAGTGTTGTGTGATTATAGTTTACATGCCTTTTGTATTATCGTGCAATGCGTTCTATGTTGATACTAATATACATATACTGAATATTTATTTAAGATTTACGGGTATAATTTAAAATCTGGCGTTGATGTCAGGAGTAACCCGTTACAAGTTGTTGTAATTGTTGGTAACTTTTTAGCTTATGAAAGGCTACATCAGTCACATCGGTCTGAGGAATTGTTAGTAAATCTCGTCCAATTAAAAAATGTCCTGGAGTCAGAACTTGTAGGTCGGAAGGATCTGATGAGGATAAGGGAACGAGTGGTCTGGAGTTGAGGATGCATTCAATCTGTGTAATTACGGTAAGCATCTGCCCCAAGGTCAGGATAGTATAGCCAATTACTCTCTTAAAATGACTTTTAAAAGATTTTATAGCTGATTCCCAGAGACCGCCGTGATGGAGAGAGCGAGCTGGGATGAAGTACCAAGAAATTCTGTTTTCATATAGAAATTGTTGATGAGGATTATCTGGAGTATTTTCAAACAAGTCTTGATAAAAACATTTTAAAGTATTATTTACACCAACAAAATTTTTAGCATTGACGCTGTAGACGTTCTTTGGAAGACCTCTTCGAGAAATAAATCTCTTAAATGTATTTAAAAAGGCATTTGTAGTTAAATCGGTAACAATGTCCAAATGTACAGCCTTAGTCGATAAGCAAACAAACAGACAAGCTTTGATTAAGGTTTTTTGTCGAGGTTTTGACTCTTTTATGAAATATGGACCAGCTAGATCAATTCCTGTACAAGTGAAAGGTTGAGAGGGTGTGACTCTAGCACCAGGTAAATGTCCCATCTTTTGTATAAGAGTGTGAGGTTTTACTCTAAAACACACCATGCATTTCGACAGCACAGAACGAATAGTGTTTCTTGCATTTAAAGGCCAAAACTCTTTTCTTATTTGATTCAAGAGAAAATTATTACCAGCATGTAAGTATTTTCTATGCATATGAGTTATCAGGTATTTTACAAAAGGATGTTTATTTGGCAAAATTACAGGGTGCTTTTGATCGTAGTGTAAATCTGAATTGGCTAAACGACCTCCTACACGGATTACACCCTGATTATCCAAAAAAGGATTTAACATCAAAAGTTTACTATTATTGTCTAAAGTTTTGTGAAGGGTAAGAAGTTTTATTTCGGACCTAAAAGCACTATGTTGAGCTATTCTAGACAAGCAATTTTTAGATTGTTTTAATTCACAAGAATTCAATGCTCCTAAAAGTTTATCTTGCTTGTTTTTAGGTCTACAATTGTGAATGAATCTTAATATATAAGCACAGACATGAACTGACTTTGAATAAGTCGAACAACGAGCAAAAATTCCCGGGTCTTCTAATGAATTTATAGTAATAAAAGATACGAGCATATTACTTTTCCTAGCCTCCGGTATAACTGGAATTTCCGTAGCTTCCAGGATGGGTCACTGACTGGGTTCTGACAATAAAAAATCTGGACCGTTTTTACCATATTGAACAAGTTTTAAGATCACAAGGATCCAAACTTCTGGAAACTATATCTGTTAAGGAATGAAATTTGGCAACACCGAGAAGAGGAGAGAGAAAGTTACGATGCACGAGATCTGCACGTTTTGTTAAACCTAAACAATAAATTTAGCAATAATACAGTCCACAAGTTTATTTAATATATTTCTTCCTACCCAGAACATTGGTCCTAGGAGCCGGATCGTGAATTGGTGAAGAAAACATCGGGAAAAGGAAGAAAAAGTTGAAAAATATCAAGTGAAAGGTGGCGATCACGAAATAAAGTTTGGAGCGGAGAATCGGAAGCAAATTGTTGAGCGTGGCGTTTGCGTGTTCCACCGCGGGTTCCTGTTATCCAAGTATTTATGTTTACACTTTCCTTGTTGTTTCCTTTTTTAAGGTAGATACTGGAGATTAGTGCTAAAATGGCCGAGTTAGCTGGATTACGGGCAAGGAGAACCAACATTGTCAGTCGATTGACAAGATGTAAAACGTATTTTGATTCAGTTAACAAGGATTTAGTGGACGACTTGGCAGTAGGTCAAGTACAGGTCAGATTAGAGAAAATTGCTCCAGTGTGGGACGAATTTAATGAGATTCAGTCACAAATTGAGAATGTCACCTCTCAAAATAACGAGATTGTGCCGGATGAAAGGGTAAGAGATGATTTTGAGTCAAAATATTTCAAGTTGATTGGTGATATGCAAGCATTGTGTAATAAATTTAATAGATCATTGGAGGGAAATTCAGTTGCTGGGTCAGAGCGAGCTTTGAGTCAAAACGGAAGTGCTGTAACTTCAGCAAATCGTGTTTCCTTGGTAAAGCTTCCACCAATCAAGTTGCCAACTTTCAATGGGCAGTATAGTGATTGGTTGGAGTTTAAGGACGCCTTTGTAGCTCTGGTAGACAGTGATGAATCTTTGACAGACATACAGAAATTTTATTATTTGAGATCGTCTTTGGATCAAAAAGTTCTTGAAACTATTAAGTATATGGATGTGTCTGAAAGAAACTATAAAGAAGCTTGGAAATTCTTAAATGAACGCTTTGAAAATAAAAAGATTATTGTTTATAACCATGTAAGGGCAATTTTTGAACATCCTGTTGTAGTTAGAGAGTCATATAAAGATTTGAGGAACCTTTTTGATAATATTACCAAGCATTTAAGGTGTTTAAAAAGTTTAGGTGCTCAAACAGAGGCATGGGATCGCTTAATTATTTATATCATGAGTAATAAGTTTGATAGTATAACACGTAGAGATTGGGAGACATTTAAATATGAGGGAGATCTACCAACTATGCAGGACTTGAATAAATTTTTAATGTTAAAATGTGAAGTTTTGGAAAAATTAGAGGTTTCAGATAGGCAGGAGGTTAGAAAGGTTTTCAGGGGTACAAGAGGCCCAGGACAGGGTAGTTCCTATGCTGCATTGGATGCAGAGGACTCTTTAGCCCAGGAAAATAAATTTAAATGTTTTTATTGTCATCAAGATCACAGTATTTTCAAATGTGAGAGTTTCTTAAAACTGCCTACAGAAAATAGAATAACGGCAGTAAAACGTTTGAAATTATGTTTTATTTGTCTGAGAGACTCTCATCCATGCTGGAAATGTAAGAGACCAAAATGTTTTCGGTGCAAGAAGGCACATAATACATTATTACATGCAGAATTTGATCAAAAACACAATACGCTTCCTAACACTCCAACCGATGGTGCAAAAGTTGAAATAACCAATGGCCTCGCCGAAGGAGCTAGTCACAGCAGCCATGTTGGTGTCGTACGAGTGCCGGCGGAATGCGCGGTTGCCGATAGTGTCAGTATTTCGAATAATGTAGTTAATAATGATTCTCAAGTATTATTATCCACAGCGGTTGTGCAAGTTTGTACGAAAGATAAAGTATTTCATGCTAGGGCGTTATTGGATAGCGGCTCGCAGAGTAACTTTATAACAAGGGATTTTTGTAAAAAAGCAAATCTGGCGGAATCCAAATTGAGTTTTAAAATAAAAGGGATTGGTCAAAATTTAACAAATATTAATTCGCAGACAAGTGTAAAAATAAAATCGCGTTTTAGTGACTTTTCTTTAAATATTAATTGTTTAGTACTTCCTAAAATCACTGATCGATTACCAGTAATGAGTTTTGATAAAGGATTATTGCCCATACCAGAAAATGTAAGGTTAGCTGACCCACAGTTTAATATATCGAGTGATATTGATATTTTATTGGGTTCAAACGCGTTCTGGGCAGCTGTCAAGGGAGAACAAATTAGACTTGGTTCAAATTTACCAATTTTGCAGAAAACAGAATTTGGATTTGTTATTGCGGGTAACTTAAATTTAAATTCTACGTGTCATATGTCTGTTACCTGTCATACCTTGTCGCAACAAGAGTATAGTGACAAACTGTTGGTTAAATTTTGGGAAATTGAGGATGTAGTTGGAAAGAAAAAAATTATGTCAAAAGATGAGGAATATTGTGAAATTTATTTTAAAGAGACTACACAACGAGATAAAAATGGCCGTTTTGTAGTAAGAATTCCTTTTAAGTCTAATTTAAAATTGGGAAATTGCCGAGATGTAGCTTTAAATCGATTTAATTTATTGGAAAAAAGACTGAATAAGGATTTAAATTTAAAGAAAGAGTATGCCGCGTCTCTAAATGAGTATGCCGAGTTAGGACATATGTCAGTAGTGACGAATGATGACATGGATGGATATTTTTTACCCCACCATGCCGTAATCAAAGGTGACAGTTTAACAACTAAATGTCGTGTTGTATTTGATGCGTCCGCTAAATCGGACACGGGTGTGTCGTTGAATGACATACAATATGTAGGCCCTACCTTACAACACGAACTATTTTCGATTTTATTGAGATTTCGGTTACATCAGTATGTTCTAACAGGAGACATATCTAAAATGTATAGGCAAATTAAGGTACATGAAGATGACAGGAAATTCCAAAGGATCTTTTGGCGAAATGACGTTGGAAAAGTGTTACAGATTTTCAAATTGAACACCGTAACTTATGGTTGCGCATCTTCTCCATATTTGGCCGTAAAATGTCTTCATGTTTTAGCGGAGGAAAATAGTGAGAAATTTCCAGTAGCTAGTCGAGTTATAAAAACAGATTTTATGAGAGATTTTATATGGATGACGTTTTAACAGGAGCGAATTCTAAAGAAGAATTATTAAAAATTCAGAGTGATATTGTTAGTATTTTAGCAAGTGCAGGATTCGAGTTAAGAAAATTTTTGTGTAATGATTTTTCAATTCTAAATAAGTTTGAAGTAAATAAAAATTTAGATGCTCATATTTTATCAATTGGGGAAACAGAGAACAACAAAACGTTAGGTATTTTTTGGAATCCCTTGAGAGATTCAATTCAGTATAAGGTACAGGATTTTAAGGATAATGAGTTAAAGGATATAGATATAACCAAACGATCTGTACTGTCTTTGATAAGTAAGATTTTTGATCCATTGGGACTAATAAGTCCAATTGTAGTACAGGGAAAGATTTTAATGCAGGAAATCTGGAAAAATAAAGTGTCTTGGGATGATAACATTCCATTGTCTTTAGCGGAATTGTATTTGTCTTTTAAAATGAATCTTGTTGGAGTTGGAAAAATGGAAATTCCTAGACATGCATTAATGTCAGAATATGTCCGTATAGAGATGCACGGCTTTAGTGACGCCTCCATGAAGGCGTATGGTGCTTGTTTGTATGTACGCTGTATCACCAGCACTGGAAGAATCGGGGCTAAGCTGTTGTGCGCTAAATCGCGTGTAGCGCCTTTGAAACAGATCAGCTTACCCAGACTAGAGTTATGTGGAGCCTTATTGTTGGCCAATTTGGGTGCTAAAAAGTTAAATTCTTTAAATGTTGAATTCAACAAGATTTATTGGTGGACAGATTCTACAATTACGCTGAACTGGATAGCGGGTGAACCTTACCGTTGGAAAATCTTTGTGGCAAATAGAGTGAGCGAAATTAGGTCACTGACAAACTGTAACGATTGGCATCATGTCAGAACAGATAGTAATCCTGCAGATCTAATATCGAGAGGAGTTTCAAGTGAAACTTTAGATAATTCAAGTTTATGGTGGCATGGACCTGAATGGTTTCAGTCAGATGAAAGTACTTGGCAGTTGGAAAATGTAAGTGTGCAAGAGCAGGAGATTCCTGAACAAAGAGTAGTGGTTTGTTTAAGTATTCAACCTTGTGATGAATTAAATTATGGTTTAGAGAAATTCTCCTCTCTGCAAAAGAGCTTAAGAGTGTTAGGTTATGTTTTGAGGTTCATAAAAAACTTAAAAATGAGTTGTAAAGAATGTAATAAGCAGACTGGTCCGTTAACTCCAGACGAGTTGAACGAGGCATTGGAACAATATATTAAAAATGTACAAATACAATGTTTTGCGTCAGAATATAATGCTTTACTTAATAATAAAGAAATTTCAAAATCTAGTCGTATTTTAGGTTTAAATCCATTTTTGCATAAGGGTTTAATTAGAGTTGGAGGTAGGATTGAAAAGTCAAGTCAGCCTTTTGAACAAAAGCATCCTATAATTTTGCCACAAGGTCATAAATTAACAGAAAGTATTATAAGAGAAGAACATATGCGATTGTTGCATTGTGGTGTTCAGTGTTTGATCTATTCGATACGACAGCGTTTTTGGCCATTATCAGGTCGCAAATTATGTAAGGGAGTTGTAAGAAAATGTATTAAGTGCTTTCGTGCAAAGCCTGGAAAAGTTAATTATCTAATGGGCGACTTACCTGAGGTTAGAGTAAATGCGCATTCAGTGTTTTTAAATGTAGGGACAGATTTTGGGGGTCCTTTTTTACTCAAGGACCGATTTACCAGAAATCCAAAGTTGGTAAAATGTTATATATGTTTGTTTGTCTGTATGAGTACAAAGGCCGTACACATTGAGCTCGTCTCTGAATTAACAACTGCTGCTTTTTTGGCTGCCTTCAGACGATTTGTCAGTAGACGTGGCAGACCGACTAACATATATTCCGACAATGGTTCGAATTATATTGGAGCCAATAATGAACTAGGTAAGCTTTATGACTTTTTGGGAAACAATTGCGAGTACATCGCCAATCAACTTGCTAGTGAGCGTATAAAATGGAATTTTATTCCGGCACGTTCTCCTACTTTTGGGGGAATCTGGGAGGCAGGAATTAAGAGCGTAAAATTTCACTTAAAGAGGGTGGTTGGTGATAAATCTTTAAATTTCGAGGAATTCGGTACCATTTTAGCACAAATTGAAGGTATCCTAAATTCCCGTCCCATTTGTCCTATCAATGATGACCCAGATGATTTGACGGCGTTGACACCAGGCCACTTTCTAATTGGCAGAGCTCTTTCAAGTCTTCCAGAGCGGAGTTTCATGCAAGTTCCAGAAAATCGTTTGCGGAAGTGGGAGAAGTTGCAGTCAATGGTGCAACATTATTGGGCCAGATGGCAAAGGGAGTACCTGACCGAACTCCAAGTACGCACCAAATGGAAATTAAACTGTAACCATATGTTGAAAATAGGTACTTTGGTACTTATACGCAATGATAACGCTTCAAGTTTGCATTGGGAGTTGGGGCGCATTGTACAGTTATATCCTGGAAAGGACGGTGTGGTTCGGGTGGTAAAACTGAAAGTGCGAGATGGAACCACTACTCGTGCTGTTAATCGCATTTGTGCGTTACCTGTTGAGGACTAACTTAGCTTTAATTGTTTATTACCTAATAATGTATTTTTAATGTTAAATCTAAGCTTATATGTTTTGTTGTAAGTACATAGTACTTCCAAAGGGGCCGGTATGTTAAGGAGTGAAATTTGGCAACACCGAGTTACGATGCACGAGATCTGCACGTTTTGTTAAACCTAAACAATAAATTTAGCAATAATACAGTCCACAAGTTTATTTAATATATTTCTTCCTACCCAGAACAATATCAGCAGGATTATTAGCTGAATCGACGTGTCTCCCTACAGATAATTCACTCAAGCTTTGTATTTCTGCGACCCTATTGGATACAAAGGTTTTCCATTTGTTCGGTTCTGACTTCAACCAGGCTAATGATGATTTTCAAGAAACAAAAACCGAGGAACAGAAATTTCATTTAGAATATCTATATTAGCAGTGAAATTTTGCCACATAAGATGTATT
This sequence comes from Ips nitidus, assembly GCA_018691245.2. NCBI lineage: Eukaryota > Metazoa > Arthropoda > Insecta > Coleoptera > Curculionidae > Ips > Ips nitidus. Next base: position 18,454,324 of record CM042792.1, on the reverse strand, counting down.
TCTTCGGGTAAGGGAGAGTCCCAATCAGCGTGTGTCTGCCAAATTAGTTGAAGAATTCCTTTTGCCTTGACATCACAAGGACGGATAAGACCCAAAGGATCGAATAATTGAGCTACGCCCGACAGAATAGAACGTTTGGTTATGGTGTCTTTTAAGTGCAACTTAAAGCCATAACGAAGATTATAATTTTCGGAGTCCCATATTACACCCAATGTTTTAGTTTCCTCATTACTTCTTATGTAAAAATCAGAATTTTGTTCAAAAGTTCCTTGATCTGAAGTAAACTTCATGAATAATGGACAATTGGAGTGCCACTTTCTCAACATACTGGTAAGGGCAGTTAGAGACAGTGTGGCACTGGGAAAACTTTTCCTGTTTTTTTTTAATTTCAAAATTTAATTTTTCTTTCCTTTTCATTTGTTTTAAATTTAACTTCAATTTTGTTTTCTGTAATTTCAATTTAAATTCCTTCAATAAATTGGTTCTTGGCAACTGTTGTAAATTTTGTATGATTGTAGATATTGTAGTTGAAGTCTCATTAACGTGAGGTTTCATCATAACAACGTTACACAATAGGCATACCCAGACTAACCCAGAGATCAGTGATCTGTACGTGCTTTTGGTACAGTATTTATACTCACATCATGACCCCAATTCGCCAATCTTGCTGACACAAAAATTCTACTGGGGGAGACTGGGGCAACTTAAGGTAACGGTACCTAGTGTAATTTCTATGTTACATGCCCCTCCCCTAGAAAGTGTTCGCCCCGGACACTAAAATACCCTAATTGTACAAGTCTAAAATCGCTTACATGCTATCAGGTGGGTTTATGTGGTGGAACGAATCCTTTATTTATCCAATGTCTTATAATTTTAACCACTAATCACGCTAAGCGTCCGAGGGCTTGTCTGAACGTTCCAGCATCCTTGGCCGTTACTCAGTTCACGGATACCAAGGCTACCCGGACGTACTGGTGCTGCCGTCTATTGGTGCACACTGTGATTTTTTTTTTTCCTCTTTTTTGGCCGGTGGTTTGTCTCGGTCCGGTGTTTGTGTTGTGTGTTAGGTGGCGTTGGTTTCGTGTGGCCCGGTATCATGCAAAAAGATATGTTTATATATTTTTTTCTTAAAACTATGTTATGTGTTCATTAACGATAATTATGTTCTACTACCTTACTAATTTCCCTTACTCTGAATTGTCTACCCTTTTTTTGTACTGCTACTACTGCTACGAGGATTTGGGCGCCCTGTGTTCCTCATCATCCCCCTCTTCTTCTTCTTCTGATATGTCTCCCAACGTCCATTCGTCATAGAATGGTAGTATTCTGCCTATGTGTACCACATCAGTTTTTCTGCCTCCCTCTTGCTTTACCTCGCAATTTACCTCGCTTATTTTTTTTGTAACTCTATATGGCCCAAACCACCTTAACAACAATTTCTCGCTCTTGCCCACTTTTCTTATTGGTATGAATATTTTTACTCTGTCCCCAACTTCATACTCCCCTTCTCTATGTTTAGCGTCGTAGAGCTCCTTATCTTTCCCTTGTTTTTTCTGTATGTTGTCTACGGCCAATGCCCTTATTATCAACGCTTTTTCCCTTAGCTCTTTGGCATTCGTGCTCGTTTCTTTATCCAAGAGTGCTGCATCCAACGGCAGAGTCGGGCTTCGTGCAAATATTAATTCAAAGGGCGTGAATTGTGTCTCCTGTTTCGCCGTGTTGTACGCGAAGGTGACGAAGGGCAGGTACGAACACCAGTCCGTTTGTTCCGTGTTACAATACAGAGACAGCATGTCGGCTAGTGTTTTGTTTAGCCTTTCCGTCAATCCATTGAACGAAGGGTGGTATGCTGTGGTGAAGGTGCTTTGGACGCCCATTATTTGCTGAAGCTCTTGCACTATCTCTGACTGGAACACCTTTCCTCTGTCGCTCAGAATAGTACGGGGCACACCGTGTATTAAGAGCACTTTTTCTAGCAAGAATTTTGCTACTGGCCCTGCCTTGCCGTTAGGTAGAGCTGCTGTTATCGCGTACCTCGTTGCATAGTCGGTTACCACCACAATGGTTGTCTTTCCCAGACTGCTTTTTCGAAAAGGACCCAACAGGTCTATTCCCAGCTGATCGAACACTTGTCCCACTTGAATAGGCTGCAGTAGCCCTAGGGGTTTCCTGTTTGAGGGTCCTTTCCTTGCTTGACAATCCCTGCATCCCCGGATGTATTTGTGCACGTCCTTCACCATGTTGTCCCAGTAGTATTTTGGGCTTAGTCTACTCAGAGTTTTGGTCATACCCATGTGTCCACTTGTGGGTGCGTTGTGGGCTTCCCATAGCACTTCCTCCCTTAGTGCCCGTGGTATTACGAGCGCATATTCTAAGCCGTCTTTATCTGTGGTGGCTTTGTATAATATGTTGTCCCTTACCCTGAAATTCTTCGCCTTTCGTCGCGTTATTCCGTTGCTGGTACTATTTTCAGGGTCTATGATTACTTCTTTAGATCCTTAGATCCTTACCTTAGATCCTTGTCTCTGTTTTGTAATTCGTCTATCTTTACTGTCGAGATGGTGAAGGTGGGCACGTCACCTAATTCTTCGATTTCCATATTATCTATATGTAGAGCGGGGTTGCGAGATAGACAGTCTGCGTCTTGATGCTTGCTGCCTTTCTGTATACCACCGAGTAGTCGAACTCGGCTAGTTTTAGTGCCCACCGTGCTAACCGCCTAGAGTGGTCTTTTATGTTATGTATCCAACAGAGTGCATGGTGGTCGGTGACTATTACCACCGGTCTTCCGTAAATGAGATGTCTCAAGTACGTCATCCCCCATACAGCGGCCAGCAGTTCCAGTTCACTTATAGAGTAGTTTCTCTCAGCTTTTGATAGTGACCTGCTTATGTATGCTATGGGGTGGTTTTGCTTGTCATCTCCTTCCTGCAATAGTATCGCCCCAATGCCCTCTGTGCATGCGTCTGTGTGGAGTGTGCACCCGATATTAGGGTTGTAGTGTTTCAACACCGGGGCTGTCGTCAGCTGTTCTTTCAGTTCCTGAAATGCCTTTTCTTGTTCTATGCCCCAATGAAATTTGTTTTTCTTTGTGGCCTCATGCAGGGGCCGCGCCAACACTGAATAATTTTTTATGAATTTCCTGTAGAAGTTGCATAAGCCCAGGAAACTTTGGAGCTCTTTAGTTTTTCTTGGTGTCGGGAATTCTTTAATCCCTGTTAACTTCCCTTCTTCGGGGTATATGCCTTCCCCGCTTACTGTATAGCCCAGTATTCGTACTTGCTCCTGCAGGTACTCGCATTTGCTAGGTTTAAGCGTGAGGTTAGCTTCTCTCATTCTTGTGAATACTTTTTCCAGCTTCTTGATGTGATCCTCTAGGTTTTCGGAGAATATTATTATGTCGTCTAAATATATCAGTATTTCTCTCCACTTAAGATCTCTAAAAAGTTTGTCTGCTAGCTGCTGGAAGGTGGCTGGGGCGTTGCAGAGTCCGAAGCTTAACACGTTGAACTCGTAGGAGCCATGCCCTTGTGCCGTGAAAGCCGTATATTGCTTAGAGGTTTCCTCGATCGGAATCTGCCAATACCCTGAGAACATGTCCAGTGTCGTGAAATATCTGGCTCTCCCCAGATAGGTCAATATATCATCTATCTGCGGTAGGGGGTAGCAGGATTTTTTCGTCACTGGGTTGATGGTTCTCTTGTAATCCACACAGAATCTGGTGGACCCGTCCTTTTTCTTAACTAGGACTACAGGGCTTGCCCAGGGAGAATGGCAGGGTCTTATTACCCCACAGTCTAACATCTCCTGTATCTGGGTATCTATTATCTCCCTTTCGTTCTGTGAGACCTTGTACGGGCGGCATTTTACCGGCTTGTCCTCAGTTACCTCTATCTTGTGTTCGACAAGGTCTGTTTTTCCCATGAATTTGGGTGATTTGCAGAACACATCCTCGTAACTCGACAACAATTGTTTTAATTTTTCTTTAAAGCGTCCTTCTGGTATGTGTTCTAGCTTATGATCCTCTAGGTTCACATCGTTTGATTGACGGACCGAGAATACCTGACTGGATGCCGCTTCTTTTTCAATTTTTGCTATGGTGGTGCCTTTATACACTATTCTTGGCGTTGGGCCGACGTTTTTGAGCTCTATCGTGGGGCTCTCTCCGTCTTGCCCGTAGTTGCCCAGCAGGTGGTTCCTGATTAACCAGTTTTCATTAGGTACCACGTGTGTTCCCTCTGTTGGGGTATTCTGCGGTCCTGTTGTTATTGTTCTTGTTTCACCAGGCATGATGACCACATCTTCCGCAGCCCTTAATTTAGTTTGTTCTGGCGGGATTTCCTCAAAGTAGTTAGGTAGGACTTCCCATCCTGTTTTTGCTTTGCTGGCGCGTGTTTTCCTCTTTCCTTTTCCTTTCGATATCCAGATTTTTATGTTAGTGCCCCTAAACGCGTCTGTTAGTATTTCCTTGCTGGTTAGCCAGCTTGTGGGATCGTCTCGTTGGCTTAATCTTGGTAAGGCGATGCTCCTAATCTCGTGTTGATTCGCCCATTGTTTCAGTGCCGTGCAGCATCTTCTGAACGGTTCGATGGCGACTGAATGGGCGTTTTCCTCTTTGTCATCTGAACTATCTGTCGGTCGTTTTTTGAGAAGAAATCCAGTTCTCCCAGGTTGGAGTCATTTATTTTTTTATACCCCTGCGTGGCTTCTGATTACTCTAGCAATACCCCCATCGTTGCAGGGTATCGTGGACACTGTAAATGCCCATGCCGTGTTCTTGGGGAAGGAGAAAATCGATCTGGGCACCTCGTGTATGCTAGGCTCTGGTAAACGAGAATTTGCTTGCTTTTTCCCGTTTTTTTTCCTGCTTTTGCTTGCTGGGTTGCTTTGCTTGGGTTATTATTTTTTTTGTTTTGCGGGTGTAAACGTGGGTCTTGTTTGCTTGTGCTTTTTGCTTGATGGCTGAAACTTATGGTCAACCCTTCTTCAAGGGTTAACGTTTTCTTTGCCATGTCGATTGTCGCTTTTGTATCCACCAAAAATTCCATCCCCAAGATGAGTGGTTGGGGTGGGTTTCTTAGTATAGTAGCTCGTATGTCTCATTTTCCTACGTAGCTCCCTACTATCTCTAGTGATGTTTTCGTTTCCCCCAAGCTGGGGATTTTCTGGCCCCCTGCCGTGAGCAGGAGGGTGGAGTGTCTTGTGCTTCTTTGCTTGTTTTCTATTAGGCGAGCGCTTACTATGTTCAGCTTCGCCCCTGTGTCTATTATTGCTGGTATAAAGAATCCATTTAAAATAACGTTGATCGTTAATACCTTGTTGCACGTGGGCCCCCAAGTGGAGAGGGTGACGGGATTCAGTTTTGCCACCCTTCGAAGTTTGGGTGATGCGGTCTGCTTCTGCAGACTGTGGCAAAGTGCCCAATTTTTCCGCAGCTATAGCATGCTGGCCTATTGTCTCGTGCCCTTGTGCTAGGGTAACGCCTTTGAGGCGGGGGTGTGCGCCTTGTGTCGTATTCTCTCCTGGGCGGTGGCGGGGTCCTTTCGCCTGCATAAGGGCGGTGGTTTTCGTACCGTGCCGGTTCTCTGAAGCCCGAGTGATCGTATGCCTGGCGCTGCGGCCGGAATGTTGGTGTAGCGGGCCGTGGGGGTGGTTCTGTAGGGGCGTTATCTATCGTGATGCATAGCAATTTAATTTCTTTTAACGATCTAGGTGGCTGATTGGGAAAATGCGTGAGCCAGTAGTACCTAGCCTTTGTTTCGGTCGTCAAACCGTTTTGAAAAATCTCTTGGAATTCCCCGAAATCGACTTCCCGCTTGTATTCTTCATAAAGGACCCTTAGATCGTAGAAATAGTTCTTCGTGGGTTCTAAGGGACCCTGTGTTCTTTCTAGAACCTTCGCAAGTCGTCGTAGGCTGCTGTTATCGTCGCAGAATTCATTTTTGAAGGCCTGACATATGAGGGACCAATTACTGTCAGGGTGGCCTTCCTTGTATTCTGTGTACCATATATTTGCAGCCCCCTACAAGAAGGAGTGAAAGTATAGAATTTTCAGGCCATCATTCCAATTGTTGGCCACTGCCATTCGGTCGTATGTCGCTATGAATGATTGCGCTGACTCTGTGCAAGGGTTGTATGTCGGGGGGCTGATTGTGGCAAAGCGGGCGTTTTTTCTCCTGTTTCCACTGTGGAGATTGTGATGTTTGCCATTGTGCCGGTGTGCACTTCTAATTCCCTGATTATCCCTTGGGGGTATGTCTGTTCACGTATCGTTACGTTCTCTTCGTTTTCTGATTCTTTGTTTTCGCTTTGTCTTTTGTCTCTTTTTTCTGTTATTGTTGCGTCTTTTTGACGTACCAAGGTCAGGGTGATATATCTCGGTTTTCCTTCTGTATCCTGACTCCGTATGTCCCCTACACTTGATCTTCTGTGCCTTGGTGCAAATGGGCTGTCATGTCAGTCTTTGCGGATCTCAAGATTGTACCCTTTATTCATTCCGTTTTTCCTGCGCCGTTAACTGCGTCTGCGAGGGCGTGTCCACTAATGTGGGGATTAGCAGACGGGGATGAAACGAGACGTCTCCTACCACGTTAAGGGGTAGCTCAGAGGGAAGAATACTCAGGTTTTCACACGTAACCCACTTTTATTTGAACGTAATAATTTAACAGTTAGACAATAACCTTACCCACAGATTGCCAAGATGGCGGGGAGCATGATGTGGTCCGGGTTTGACGGGAGGAACACGGGGGGCGACGCTTTATCGGGGATGAATGAAGGATATCTGGGAGAACTACACAAGTTTCATCTTTATAGCACCAGAGCTTGTACTGTTTTTGAAGATCTTTTAACATAGTTTCATGTTGCTTAAGGAGATCATGCGCCTTATCAACATAATTTCTAATATCTCTTACAAAAGTTGACATTAAATTATTTACATATTCCTTAGTAGTTTTTATCTCTCTTATACTAGTTGACAATAAATTATTTGCATATTCGTTAGTAGTAGTTTTGTCATGTTTTATATGTTTTATCTCTCTTATACCAGTTGACAATAAATTATTTACATATTCCTTAGTAGTTGCCTCATTTCCGTCTATAGGTGGTTTTAAATTAAAAATTCTCAAATTTTCTGCATCAATAACTCCTTCAGGTGTATGGGGTAACACAGATTTGGTGCAACTTGTTACAGTTTGATTGTGTTTTCTGGAGTGACGTCCGAACTTATCGAGACTCATTTTGATAATGAGACGTTACTTTAATAAATAATGTTTGCTTCTTTAAGTACCTCAATAATTGACTCGATTTCATTATCATGGGAAGTATTGCCCACCCCTTTCGATGCATATAGGAGTCGTAACCGGTCAACTAGTTCATTGACATCATTCCACCATACATAGTCAACTGGATTTGTATTAAAAATCATTTTTACTTCACCACCTTTTTTCTGATGTGTGGGAGCAAGTAATAGATATTTACGAACAAGATTCTTATATTTAGCAGATGAACTTCCCTTTATTTTCCCACCAGGTAGAAAGTCTGTTCTGTATAAATTAGTGAGATTTACAATTTTTTTATAATTCTCATGGTCGCTGGTTGAAAAATCACTTGGATCTTTGTAAAACAACAAATTGTAAAGCCCCCTAGTTCCTTTAAATCGTGTACCGTTTATTATTATATCACCATTATCGTTAAAACTGAGATCTGACTTTCCTAAAGTCCTTTTACCCACAGCTTTATTAAATGCAGGTCCAAATGTTATATCAATTTTTGGTGATGCCTTAAGGTATTCTGTGATGTATGTTTGTGCAATTTTAGAGTAGTCAGAATCAGAAGATTCATAATAGTCATCACTTGTGTCATCACTATTCTGCTCTATTTTGGTTTCATTCTTTATATCCGCATCATCCCCGTCCTCCTCCGCCTCCTCAAACAATTTCTTAGGTTTTAATTCTTGATGAGGTTGAACTAGTTGTTGCTGCTGTAGTGGTTGTTGCTGTTGTTTTTGCTGTTGTTGTTGCGTTAGAATTAAAGCAAGTGGTTTTGTAACTGGTTTGAACAATTCGTTCAACGTTTTGTCCTCTTCAGACCGGCCTAGCTTAAGAGATTGATATTTTTTCCGAACATTTTGACTCAATTCAGCAATTCTTCTCTTACGCTCTGCATCTGCTTTATTAAGGAGTTTCATAACAGAAATAAAGTATACAAACAGTTACAACACTTTTATATACTTGTCAAAACCTTTACGGTACCGCCCACTATCTAAATCAAAATCTTTAGCAATAATTAAAACTCCATACTTATCATTCCAGCATTCAGAACATATTTTTTTAAAAACATCGTAAGTTATGTCTGGTGACACGTGTTCATCAAAAGCATGTCTCAAATTCACATCATCTTGTTTAAACAAAACTATTATATTGCAATTGTCTCTGATTAATTGTTTAGGTATTTTCGAATACGTTTGACAAATGTAAACAACATCAATGTCATTATGTCGACCCATTGAAAAATATGAACGTATTTTACCATGTTTTTCACATGCAATATCATCAAATATAATTATGGAATTTATTTAATTAGCATTTTGATAGTTTGAAATTTGTTTGTTCATTTGAATTAGCTCATCATTATCTCGTAAGGAAAAATATCCCACACCTTTAACATTTTTTAACACTTCCTCCAGTAGCGCATATTTAGGTTGAAAAAGAGATTTTGAATACACATACACGTTTTTACGTTTATTGCAGACATCTTTTACAATGTGTTTCCGGTCGAGGAAGAAGGAAAACCCTAAGGCAAGCAGAGTATCCGAAGATGGAGAGTAAATTGCACTCGTGGTTCTTAGATCTCAGAGATCGGCACGTTCCTATTTCTTCCGAATTTTTAGCAGCAAAAGCTAAGCAAACTCAACAATTCGAATTATTTAAGGCCGAATGCATTAAGAAATCATGTTGGTCTCTTTTTGATTCAGAAATATCTGATTTTAGTTTCGCTAATCTCCGTGCTTTAACAAAAGTTTTTTTCTGAATGCCGCCTCAACGACTACATTATTAAAATTGATAATATTTCAGTTCTCAATCAGAGCATTTTAAAGCAACAAATGATAACAATTCATTTATGCTTAGCCCACTTTACAAAGAAAATAACTGAATTTGCTGAGAAATATCTACAAGGTGCTCCCTCCGATGTGAAAAACGTCAATAAAGAGATTTTAATAGATAATATTAATATAAAATCGATGATGCAAAAGTTTGGTTTTCCTGTATTTGCACAATATTTCTACATGAAACGTCCAATGAAAAGGTAGATTTAGCATTAAATACTGTGTACAAATTTTTTGACACCAACTCCGAACATTTCATCAATCATCATTATTATAATCACTCTCTGAATATGAACAACTCCAAAGCACTCTCAGAAAATAAAAAAAATTAAAACATTAAGAAATGCTAGCCCATTTTACAAATTTTTTTTAGATATATACAATATTACCAAAAATTCCAAAGATGAACTACCAAGAGGAGGCATTAAAAATCTCTATTACAATTTAGACCTAATTAATAATTTCTTAAAATTGTGTATGCCTTTATATTGTTTTAGGCCTAGAATTGTTTGGAAATATAATAACCGGCCTTGCAATGCACCTATTGAGTCATATTTCGGATATGTAAAAAACACTATGCACGAGGTGAGAAAAATATGCGCGCAACAGCTTTCCTGCGTTATTCGAGGGATCACGTGTTATTCCTAGCGAGAGAACTTTTCGTGAACATCGGAAAAAACCAACTGTGCATTATGAAGACAGACCCAGAAAGTGAACACGAGGCGACAGAAACTTGGAAAAAAAGAAAATCAAACTACCATAGTCAATTCCGAGGGTGCCGCCGACCCTAACTTTTATGTTTATTTATCAACTTCATACATTGTAGCAATTTTGAAACAAACAAACAAGAACAACAACGACGTTATGATCTCATCTCAAGATTTTCAAAGTATAAAGTCGTTTTTATCTGAATTTTTTTTTTATTGACTGTAATTTTCTTTAAGAATAAAAAACCCGCTTATGTCAGTTCGTTAAAAGAAGGACAATGGGCCTGTCCCACAATTTTTTTTTATTTCATAACTACAAAGACGGATTGAAAATATTATACCCGTATTTTTTTGTTTTCAAAAATATTAAGTCTAAATAGAAAAAAAATGATGATAAAAACTACATTAATCTCATGTTTAAAACGCCCGCCGCCGGTGACGTACTACACTATCAACCAATCAGCGACAAGAAGTGAAACAGTTGGCGTGCAACAGCCAATAAAATCGCCCAGAATTACGTACGTCACATGCGCGCCAAAACAGATCTTTTAAATTTAATGGACAAATTCAAACTAATGTAGGAACATTTACGACCATAATTTTTTTCTTCAAGAATATGAAAAATTAGTTTTTTGATCCTATTCTTTCGATTCCAGTCATTAAAACAAAAATTTATGATACTGAGAGGACATCACACGCATACAAATATTGAAAATACTCATTATTTTTTTATCCCAATTTTAGAAAAATTAAAAAAATGGAAATTAATTTTTGTTAACTTATTGGAGGTTGGTCTTTTATAACCGTAATTAATCCTGTAGGCCACCAAACAAAACTTATTGAGTGTATAGAGGCCTGCACAAATTTAGAATCTTTTCTGAAAAAGAAAACAAAATTGAATTTTACCCCAAAACCAATTACTCACCCTATTACTCATCCTATTACTATGAAATGGTCAGAGACAGGGTTAATAATATTGTTACAAAGGCTTCATAACCAGATTAAGATTTCCTGAAATTTAGGGAAAAACGGGGGGTCACTATATGGAATTTCCCTAAATTTAGGGAAAAATTGCACAACTTGGCAAAACACTGTGTAAAAGACAACTTGGCAAAACCATCCAAGGGGTGTCCGAAACTTACCCCCCTAATACGAAGTCTCAACCCTCTAGGCCTTAAAATAAGGGAGTTACCCATTTAACCCCATGTAAAATGAAAACAGCTACTTTGGGACATGTCCCGGTATCTTTATACTTGGATCGGCGTATCGGATGGAATGTTCGCGATATAATAAACGTTTACTGGACGTATACCGGGAACATTCTGTGCATACAGGAACATTCGAGAATCGATGACCCACATATACATAAACCGACCGAGCCGACGGACAGTCAGTTGTCAGGAGTTGTGAGTTGTGAGTGATGAAATAACAGTGGCGCGATAAAGCAAAGAGCGAAGTAGTGAAAAGTGCTAAAAGTGGCTTTAGTGGTTTCAAAGTGATTTCTAGTGTTGTATTGTGTAATTAGTAAATAAAGTTTGTTGATTTTGTTCAAAGTCTCACTTATAAAAAAGAACCCAGTAAAGTGTAACAATATTAAACATTATTGAAAATCTCGGAAAAGTTTACCAAAAAACATTGTCTTTAATAAATGTAATTATTCAATTTTTAAAAAACACTAATGCTTCAAAACTCAAGCAATATGGAAAACATTTGCTTAATATGCAGATGGTCTGATCAACCTCAAGCAAATGCTGCCTCAAGCACTACAGCTGCGAGAGAAGAGTTTATGATGACTCATTTTCATGACCTTCAATTGAATACAAAAGCATATTATGTGAATATCATTCTTCCCGGAACGATTTTAATTTTGTTTCTAACCAGGATTCCAAAAACATAAGTAGTTCTTTAAATACATCTAACAATTTAATTGAGACTTTGCCTAGTTATTCAACCTAATGGTTTAGTAGCTAATAAAAACTACTATAAAGCAATAGAAAACTTGCCGTACTATGTATGTATTCATAAGAACCGTTTTGATGCAAGTGCGTATTCTCACGCCACTAGTCTAGATTTTGATACCCTTGCAGATAAATCGTCTACAGCGTCTTGGTTATCAAACTGCATATTGCAAGTAACTGTAAATTATTTTACTAATGCATATGCTTTGCAATTACTGGCAACAAAGACGTCAATAGTAAGTTGCTTTAAGACTGATTTAATATTCGGTGAGCTACAAGATCAAAGAGAACATAATTTTGGAACACTGGCCGATCTCCACGACGATTTTTTTAAAGATCTTCCTCAACTTCAGTAATAATAATTCGGGTTTTACTGGATGTGCATTGGAGGCTTGTTTATGTTGATCTTATCAAATCCGTGTTTTATTACCTTGATCCTATAAAGTACGCTCGAGGTTCTGCTGTGCGTTTCCACAACATATTTGTAAAGTTTATTGAACGCTACAATAGAATCAATTCGACTAACATTGATGTGTCAAACTTACATGTTCCCGAAAAAGTTAATTATTCACGACTTATTAACAGATTCCTGGAATTGTGGCATATTTGTCATTCGTTTTATGAAATCTATAATCAGGATCATTTTACAAACCACTAGAACCAATGAATTTGAAAACTTATCGAGAAGAATTAAAAACTTAATTAAAAATTCTGCTGATATGACAAATATTTACCTATGTTATGGTAACATTGTAAGTAAATCAGTCTTACACGTAAAATGTATTATGTGTAAAAGACTTATGCATTCAGCTTGTATCAAAAAAGTAACTCCGTCATTAATTGAGACCAATTATGCATGTCCGTTGTGCAAAAATTATACTCAGTAAAATTATAAAATTATAAGCCGTGGTCCATTGGAAGGAAGAAATTTCAATGGACGACGGCTTGTAAGCCCGGATAACTTTCATATTTCAATTTTGACCGACGCGCGGCGGTGAAAGCCTTTATAGTCCGATAAAATCATTATACTTATAAAAATATACTATAAGCACATACATTATTATACACTGCTCCACGGAAATCAAAGCGTCACCTATTCATCACAATACTGGGCGTGGCAGTCAAACCTGCATTTTTGAAATAACTGTAGAAAAAAACACGCTTGCTTTTTTACAATTTTATTGATACCGTGTTAACTTACGTTAAATAGCTATTTATGATATGAGTGTTAACAAGCAAAGCGAGTTCTGTAATTCGCACGAATGCCTTAAAAACACTTTTAACACGAATACCATACAATATTTTTTCTACAAACGCATTAACAATTGCAATGATTCTTTATATTTGAGAAATTCCTTTTCTGCAAACAATCAAACCAGTTCCAACTGTCAATAATTTCAAACAATCATTGTTGCTCTCAAAAATAAACTTGTTTGAAGGCTGTCATCTAATTTAAAAACATTAATGCCTGCTTTATACCTCCCATTTAAGAATTAAATTAAATTTAAATTTCCACTAAAATTAATATTTAAACTAAGAAATCTTGTTTAGGTTTATACTACAAATTAATAATTAGAAAAATAAATGACTGTTTTGACTTACTGGACGTTCGACGTTGATGTTTGACGTTGACGTTTCTATTGTCCAAGGCAATCAGGATCCCAATTTTGGACTGTAAAGGCGCGTTCTCATGAGTCAGGCTTAGTTGACCGATTATAGTTGATCAACAAAAATTGAATATAAGTTGAATCAGTTTTTGTTCACACATTTCAACAGAACATGTTTCAATTTTATTTTCAACTCAGTTGAAAAGCCGCGGTCGACACGATATCACTGTCGAGCTCGATATCCCTATATCAATACAGTTGAAAATGGCGTCGAAAGCAGTTGTATGTGAAATTGTAAATACAATAAGTATTTTAGTAAAAGAAGAATTAAAAACGATTTTAATTAATATGTGTAAAAATCGCAAAAAACGTCGTTTTTGGGTGAGACAATGGATATTAAGAAGAAATCAATTGGGAGCATCAAACACTTTACTTAAAGAACTAGCATTAGAGGATAAAGAAGGGTATAGAAATCATTTGAGAATGTCTGAAGAAAAATTTAACGAACTGTTGTTCAGAGTTCAGGATCGAATAAAAAAAAAGATACAGTGATGCGACAAGCATTATCACCAAAATTAAAACTACAAGTAACTTTAAGGTACTTATCTACAGGTGATTCGTTTTCAACGCTCGCTTCCATATACCGAGTACCTAAAAACACAATTTCAAATTTTTTGTTGGAAGTTTGTACAGCAATTTACGATGTTTTAAATGAATTTATTAAAGTAAGTATTATATTTCATTCATAAAAATAACACATTTTAGTTTATTGACTTATAGATATTATTTATAGTTATCATTTAAAATATCATTAAGAGCTTTAGCAAGTATATCAGATGATTGTAGCGTATCCTCTCCACGTTCTTCTCCAGTGCATGGTGGATTTGCAACTGAGGATGACCAATATTCTTCTTCTGTAGCGTTTGAACAAGAAGGTGATGGAGTGGTTTGACGCATAGGTGAAATCCCTGATGAAAGAGTTGTGTGACACGAGGACTGTCTTGTTAAGAGTTCCAATCGTTTTTGTCTCATGATAGTTTGAATTTGTTCCTGACACATAATAACATCATACAAAGGCATCTCTTTTAGCTGTACAGCGATATGTTTACCAAATATGTCAAATTCATAATCAGTCTCATTTTTATTATTTTGCACAACATTATCGAGTTTATCAATTACTGCACTTATTGAGGAAATATTGTCATTTACTATTTTCCGCTTCCGATTCTGAGGAGTACGAAAGACATTTTTTCTTTTTGAAAGTATTGGAGTAGACGGATTGGCAGTTTCTATGTTTTCCTCATGCATCACTTCTTTCTGTGTAGTAACATTCCCGATAAAAGCAGATGATGATGTTGATTCATCTGGGTTTTCTAATTCTTTTTCTATCAGTTTACTTTCAGCTTCATCATGTTGTTTTAAATTCTAAAATAAAAAAAGGTGGTCAAGTGGATGTCGCTCTGTACTGTACAGTAGATTACAGGTAGGTAACTGTATGATGGATGGTATTAAATTTGAATACAATGATATAATATCATATAAAACAATTCTGAGTGGAGGCGGTGTGTCAGTCTAGGTTAGGGTGACCATAACATAAAATAAAAATACGGGATATTTCAAAAAACAAAATAATCAGATGAATAATTTTTTAAATACAGTTGTTATATAAAAATAATTTTATTTTGATATTAATGGTGAACTAGTTAAGAATTAAGATTATTATTATACATGAATTATACAGTGTCACGCTGGGATTTATACACTCGCTATACTTCCTGTGTTAAAAAATATCTTCTCTGTTAATAAAGATAATCGAATTCTGTTTTTTTTACATTACTCACAAGGCTGTCCTACTATTATTAAATTGTATTGTTATTTAATGTAAAAAGGGAAAACCCGTAAACTAGATAAATAAATAAGGCTAACGACTACAATTTTTTACTTTTTTATTTTACATAAATCTTAAATTTTTAGAAAAATGATAAAATAAAAAGTTAATTTTTTAATTTTTTTAATAAAAAAATCATGTTTACTTTAAGAAGATCAAATAAATATTTTTAGCTCTGTGAGTCTAAGAAAAAAAACAGAAATCGATTATCTCTATTAACACGGGAGATATCGCTCTGTGTAAATCTCAGCGGGACACCCTGTATATTATATGTAGACTGAAGGAGTACAAATATTAAAACAAATAACATTTACAATGTTACATAGATATAATAATGTTGTGGATAACGAACTGGCCGCGACCAGTGAGATTGTTCTAATAATAATCTAATGATATCAAAATATACGAAAATATAACACTATTATGGTATTATGACATTATAAATGTTTTATATTTTTATGTAAATCACCGACAACAATGTGACGCAACAACTATAATCAAAATAAGAATCTAAAAATACCTACCACTGACAAATAATATTATATTTTAATATTCTATAATCTATGAATAATGTTATACAAAAATATCGTTAACAAAACGATTTTATAGTAAAATAAATGTTATACCTAATTGTAATTTCGTTACAGGTACCACAAACAGAAGAAGATTGGGAGATTATACAAAAAGAATATTACTTTCGATGGAATTTTCCTAACTGTTGTGGCGCAATGGACGGAAAACATATTGTTATACGAAATCCCCCTCACAGTGGGTCAGAGTATTTCAATTACAAAGGCACTTACAGCGTTATTTTGCTTGCATGTGTTGATGCTAACCATTGCTTACGTTATTTTAATGTCGGTACAAATGGACGAGCAAATGATGCTGCTGTTTTTGCAAAATCATCATTGAATGCAGCATTAGAAGATGTTGAAAATAGATTACATTTTCCCAAAAATGGAGTATTAGTAGCAGATGATGCTCTCCCCCTAAAAAACTACATTTTAAAACCATTTGGAAGAAGTAATAACTTATCAAGAAAACAAAAAATCTTCAACTACCGTTTATCGCGAGCACGTCGCGTAGTAGAAAATGCATTTGGCATTTTGGTTTCTAGATTCAGAGTTTTCGAGCGACCTATAGCGGTTGGAATTAATAAAGTGGACGGAATTATTAAAGCAGCTTTAGTATTACACAATTGGTTAAAAATGACTTCAAGTGAATCATATACACCTACAGGCTACGTGGATACTGAAGATATAACTACTAAGAGTATTATACAGGGTACTTGGAGAACACAGAATTCTTCATGGAATGGTTTACATAATTTACAAGTTCATACAAATCGTAATTACACGAGATCGGCGTATAATGTGCGTGATGAATATGCCGATTATTTTTCTGGAGAAGGGGCTGTACCTTGGCAACTGGATATGATACATGAATGAATGAATTTTATATATAAATATAATAACTATATTATAATTTTTAAAATAATAATCGAAATATAGGTATATATTATTATTATTAGAATTTGTAGTATTATTAGTATAGTAGTATTATTGTATAGTATTAGTATTATTAGCTATTATTATTGTAATGTTCTCTTTCTTCACTTCTATTAATTAGGAAAATAAAACACTTTGTTATAATATAACACCACTTCACTCTGCTTGGTCTGCTTTACTTCCCGAAACCACATTCAATAATAATCCCAACCAAGCAGTGTGTTATCTCTGTTTATTTCGTGATTCATCATCATAATACATTCCTTGGGTACCAGTCAGTACGATCAATACATTACATCTCTTCCTTTTTCCAGTATCCAGAGATTATAACTATTATGAAAAATTTAATATATATAACCAATCCAAACCGCAACTTATACTTGATAGATATATGACAACTTAAAATACTATGTTACATATATCACAACAATTACTTACCTACAATATGAAACTAATACCAAATATAAACGTTAACAATAAATTTAACAATATAAAAACACAAACATAAGTATACCTAATCATATTCAATTTAGTTTTTATTTTTCAATTATTCTTCTCTGATCTATCGTCAGAAATTTTCCATTCTCCTTCGATTTTCTTTAAATGAATTACATTTCGGCGAAACTCTTGTCCTGAGTTTTCGTCTCTTATCATTACATCACCTTTCATTTTGTTTGTTAGTATGGAGTAGAGTCAAAGTCTGGAGTTGTTTTATTTGATTTAACCATAATTTTCTGATATACCTTATCTCCAATTTGTAAATCACTTTCTGTGGCTTTCCTTTTTCTATCTCCCAGTTCTCTCCCTTTTTCTTTTTGAACCCGGTCTCTGTCAATCACTTCCTCATCTAGTTCAGTTAAAGTTGCATTTCCAGTGTCAATAGAACTAGGTATTTTGTCACGAAATTGACGTTTAAAAAACAATTCATGCGGGGTTTTTCCTGTAGAGGTATGCGGTGTACTATTGTACATCATCAAGTATTTAAAAATTTCCTCTTGCCAATCAGTTTTTACAGCATTACTAATTTTAAGTCTTTTTAGTATGTCCCTATTTTGACGTTCTACCTCACCGTTCATTTGGGGCCAATAGGGTATAGTATAAAATATTTTTATTGCATTTTCTTCACAAAATGACTTAATTTCTTGGCTACAGAATTGTTTACCATTGTCACATGTGATGGACATGGGCAAACCAAGCCTTGAAAAAATTTCTTTTAGCACATTTACCGTGTTTATTGCAGTTATGGATCGCATAATTTTAATTTCTTTGTAACGGCTAAAATAATCGACTATAACAAAAAGGTAAACACCATTAGGTAACGGCCCCATGAAGTCAACTGCGACATCTATCCATGGACCGTTAGGCATTGACCTTCTTTTCATTGGGTTTGGAGGTCCTGGAGTAGATACTAATGTACAACCTTTACAAGATTTGACAATCTTTTCTGCATGTTCATCTATTTTGGGCCACCATACTTTTGTACGCAGCCTACCTTTCGTGAGCAGCCTCCAGAATTCGTTGTCTCAGTTTATGTGGAATCACAATTCTGGTACCGCGCAGTAAAATACCATCACACACGCAAAACTCTTCTTGAAAAGTTCGACAATGTTTGACGGGTTCAACCCATATTTTTTGTTTGATTCCAGTTATTATTTTTCCTACCTCGTCATCATTCTCAGAGTTTTCTCGGATTTCATTTAAAGTTACGGCGATCGGCTTTGAATATTCAACTACATGGTATACGAAATTGTGATTATCGAATGGAATTGGATCTGTCTGACACAGTCGAGACAACGGATCTGCAATATTACTTTTTCCAGGACGAAAGACTATCTTGAAATTAAAAGATTGAAGGCGCATAACCCACCGCTCAATGCGGGCAGAAGGTCTTGATTTTGGACCAAAAATTACTTCCAGTGGTTTGTGGTCAGTGATCAGCTCAAACTCTTCTTTGCCGTATAAATAAATTTTAAAATGTTCGACGGCCCACACTATTGCAAGAGCTTCTTTCTCGGTCTGACAATAACGTTTTTCCGGGTCAGTAAGACTTTTGTTACCGAAAGCAATTACTCTGTGTCCGGAACTATCATACTGAATTAAAACCGCTCCTAAACCGACTGGACTAGCATCCGCGATTACCTGCGTCTTATCTTCCGGATCATAGTAACCTAATGTTTTTATTTTCGAGAGAGAGCTTTTTAATTCATTAAAAGCATTCAACTGTTCATTTCCCCAGTATTTCAAAATATTTGCATTTTTTCCTAACTTCAAACGTAACAGTTTTCGTAACGGCTCAGTTAGTGTAGCTAGATTTGGTATCCATTTACCTATAAAATTGACTAACCCTAAGAAACTATGTACCTCGTCAATAATAACCGGGCTTCTAAATGTTTTAACCACACCTACATAGCTTTCTAATGGACGAACTCCAGATGGAGTTAATGTATGTCCAAGAAAATTGACTGTTTTTATTTTAAAGATACATTTTTGATCATTAAGCAAAACATTGTTTTCTTTTAACAATTTTAAAGTGAAATTTACTCGTTCATCGTGCTCTTGTTCGCTGCCTCCGTAAATTAATATATCATCAATAAAATTAACGGTGCCCTTACATGGCAATAACAACCTCTCTAACACTTTTTGAAATATTTCAGGCGCGGCGTTCATTCCGAATAACAATCGCTTATATCTATAAAGTCCTTTACTGCTAATAAATGTAGTTATATACCTGGATGACGGAGAAATCTCAATTTGATAAAAAGCGTTTTTAATATCTAACCTCGAAAAATACTCGGCTTTCCGAAAATTAGACAATAATGAATCCATTGTGTACAATACATATTCTAATTTCCCCATTATCTTTTAATACCGGCACCATCGGATATACCCATTCTGATGGACCATCTACTTGTTCTATAATATCTAGGTCAATAAGCTCTTCTAATTTTTTATTTATTTTGGCTTCCAATGGAATGGGTATCCGCCGATATGGCTGACTTATGGGCATAACATTTTTGTCTATAGGAATATTAATCAATACATTTTTAAATTTAGGAAATGGAACAGTCCCGACATTATTTGTTTCTATACCTATTTTGAGAACTCCTAGTGAAGTAGCTGAGCGCTTTCCCAATAAATTTCTTTTGCCATTTCGTATCACAAAAAATGTAGCGTTTTCCTGTTTTTTACCCACTCTTACCAACGCTTCAAATGATCCTAAAATAGTTAAAGGATCTTTAGATCCATAGGCAAAAAGAATTTTATTCGGATTTTTGTTTTGATTAGAAACCTTGACCCCCGATTTTTTTAGTTGTTCCCACGTCGACTCAGCTATAATATTTGATTTGCTACCAGAGTCAATTAACATTCTTATTTTTACACCTCCTACCTCGCAAGCGATTTGATCATCGTCATCCAGGTGAAAAACGTATTCGGCGTCATCCGTCTCCGAAACGTCCACATTGTCCACACATTCCCTGCTTTGAGGTTTTGGCTTAAATCGTTTTGGCGGAAGGTTTCCTGATCTTTCAACAGCATTGAATTTACGTTTGGATAAACAACACCGAGCATAGTGTCCTCTAAAATGACATTTGGCACAAACTGCGTCTTTTGCGGGACATTCGTGTGGAGTTTCTGTTGCTGCGCAGCGGGAACATCTTTTTGATGATGAATTTTTCCGACTCTTGTATCTTGAAATTTGATTTACTGTTGGCAACACACTTGTTGATGGAACAACTGAGCTTTCAGAAAATCCCGTTAATTGTCTAACAACGGTCTCCATTGAATTTGCTTCTGCTATAATGGCGTCTAAGTTTATTGAGTCACCGGTAGCTAATATCTTTTTCCTCAGTTCTACAGAAGCACATTTTTCGGTTATTTGGTCAATAAGCTGGTCTTCTAGATTGCTGAATTGACATTTCTCCGCCTGATGTCTAAGTCTTATTACAAATTTTTCGAACTTTTCACCACTCTCTTGTTTCAGAAGCCTAAACAAATGCCGCTCATAAACCTTGCTCTGTTTGGGGGAAACAAATGAATCTAATTTTGCAAGTGCTATAGCAAAAATGTCGTTTCCATCAGCGTCGGATTCATTTACGTCTGCTCCCGGAAGATTGTAGAATATGTCTTGTAACCCTATTCCCCCAAAATGCAATAAGGTAGCCTTTTTTTTCCTGGGATCCTCAACGCTAGCTGCATCTAAATATATTCGCAAGGCTCTTTTCCATTTTTGCCAACGCAACCCTACTGAACTGGCTTCACCATCACAGTCGAAATTTTCTAGTGAAGGTATATTTGCCATGTCTCAGCCTAGATCAAATGCATTGTTGTACTATTGTTTCAAAAACAAAATACAAAACATATGCTTTTAACAAATTCAATGACTGAACTATTATTAGCATATATTCTGCAATGAACATATAATGATGGTTCCAAGATCACAGAGTTACGACCTTAATACTTTCAGTCAATTATAAAATTCAGTAGGAATATATTATGTGATTGTCTTTTATTAAGAACATTGGCACATTGCACTACTTCCCTTATTGTTTGCAGGTATTATTTTTACCTTAGGCCCTTTCATTTGAAATTTAGGCTTTTGGTTTTTCCACATACTTTATGTAATCAGGTATTTTTTATACCCTAGGCCCTTTCATTTGAAATTTAGGCTTTATGTTTTACTATGACTTTGCGTAAAAAGGTATTAACTTGTAACGAAGCGTTTAAATTCGTTACTAAATTCCACCGAACGGGTGAAACTGTGCACCGTAGATTATTGTAAATACGCTTCTGTGTGCGGTTTGACGAAATTGTGGAGGGGGTAAGCCTCGAGCAACGTACCGATCGGAACTGTGGCGCTCCTGTGTTGAGCGGCGGCGGCCCCCCACCACCGACGCGTCATTGTAGTGGGGGCCCGGCGATTAGTATAAATGTAGCTCCGTAGCACTAAGCCGGCAGTCTCGCACCGCCTTCGCAAGACTCTCTCTCTGATATACCGAACCGAACCGTTCCGTCCGTCCGTAACCGTAAGTACCGTGGCTTGGTGGCGTAGTGTCGCCGGGCTTGCTCGTCATGTAGGCGCATGTCGCATGATGCCCCTTTTCCCTGTGTTCTGGCGTATGGTCGGAGCACGTCCTTCACCCTTCTTTCCCCCCTGTTGGCGTAGAGTCGCAGGGATGCCTGGTCGTGTAGGCGCATGTCGCACGATGCTCCTTTACCCTGTGTTCTGGCGCATGGTCGGAACACATCCGTTCCCCTTCTGACCCCCCTGTTGGCGTAGGGTCGCAGGGTTACCTGGTCGTGTTGGCGTAGTTCGCATGACATTTCCCCCACCGTAACACGTTTTGGCGTATGGTCGAACGTGGTCCTGTCCCGAACCAAGTATGGCGTAGTGTCGTACAGACGTTCGTCCTGCTCTTTCTTAAGGTAGTTCTCACCAAAGCGAGACGGCCGCCGAACATTGCCGCGTTAGTTTTAGGCACCGTAGGTTAAGCATGCGTTCGCTAGGATAAGGCCGGAAGTTTAAGGTTAAGGGGTACTGTTAAGTTTCTTGCACCGTGCGGAGTTGTTAGGTTTGTTTTAAGTTTCACCGTATACTTTCCCGAATAAAGAGAGTGGTTTTGTTAACAGTTTGTTTTACTCATCCTTGCGGAGCTCACAAACCCGGAAACTTCGTTCTCCACTGTTTAAAAGCCGCCCGAAGGCAATCGTGTTCCTACTGGCACATAACGACTCAGTAGGTGGCGCCCGAGTTTAGAGCTGGTGATTAGAAGGTTTTAAAAAACGCGTCACAAACTTTACCTTAAACTCTTCACTTAAATCAAATTGTCTTAATCACGTACTTACCGTTTAATCCTCGTCGCCAATGTAATGTTCTCTTTCTTCACTTCTATTAATTAGGAAAATAAAACACTTTGTTATAATATAACACCACTTCACTCTGCTTGGTCTGCTTTACTTCCCGAAACCACATTCAATAATAATCCCAACCAAGCAGTGTGTTATCTCTGTTTATTTCGTGATTCATCATCATAATACATTCCTTGGGTACCAGTCAGTACGATCAATACATTACAATTATTATTATTAATTATTATTGTTATTATATAACTATTTTAGAATAAAAAGTATACTTACAAAATTTGATGAGGTGTCTCTTGAATTTGTAACATTATTTAGAAATAGATCCGCTGTTTTGTACCAAAACAGCTTCGGCACGTATATTTCATCTGTACTCATACCACTTTTTTTTGATTTGCAAACCAATGAATGTTCTTTTTTATACATTGTTCTAATTGTCTTAATTTTATTCTTTAGAGCAATAGTAAGACCATCAAATTTCCATTTCTTTGATAATTGAACCCAAAGCACTTTCTCTTGCATCTCTATTTTTATATTTATCTATCGATGGTTCCATAGACAATCATGCTTATGATAAAGTTCTAAGAATTTTTAACATCACGCTTTCAGACCACTTGAGGCTCATTTTTTAAGATTAAAAATATTTATACGTTAAAAATAAAAAAAAAACACAACTGACAAATAAGCCCAAAATGCACGTGTGACTGCCGGTTGAAAACAAACTGAAGGTTCAACTTGAATCAACTGTAGTGATAGGTTGTTCCTACGTGTCAAGACGGGTTTCAACTTGAAAGGAATTGGAAAACAACTCATTACTTGAACGATAAAGTTTGACTGGGTCAAACTTTTTTTGATCAACTAATTAGTTGTTCAATTTTATTGAAACAAAAGTTCTCACTACATAATTTATTCAATTTTTGTTGATCAACTATAATCGGTCAACTAAACTTGACTCATGAGAACGCGCCTTTAGTGGCCGATGCCTTAGCAAAAATTACTACCCCCAGAAAAAAGCATGCCCTGATGGCCAAAATTTTAGATTTGATAAGCGAATTTGACAGCGATGAAAATTGAAAAGGTTTCATTTGTGTTTAATTATTTCTATATATTTCTAAAATACTTCTATGTTTTAAAAGGAAATAAAATTTAATAAATGAAATGAGTTAAACATTTATTTTAATCATAAACATATTTTAATACCTTGAGACAAATTAAATCACACTTGAAACTTTTTTTACTAGACAATTTAAAATGTACAGGCTTGACGGAAGTTTTCAGGAACAGTGCCTCTGGTGATGTAATCCAATTGCCATGGAACAGTTGTTTTAACACTTCTCTATTGACTTGAGCTGCTCTTGCTGAATTATTGGATCCTACACGACCAACTGCTCTTACAGAATTATTATTTCTCCAGTTGCCAGGAATAACTTCACCATACTTATTTTCAGTATCTACATATCCCGTTGGGCAATACTTTCTCTCATTTATGGGTATATCTTCTTCACATTTTTGGATACAATTATGAAGCACAACCGTGCAAAGCACAATATTTTCAGATGTTTCTATAAGAGCATCAATTGGTCTATAGACTATTCTCTATCTCTGAGTAAGTATCCCAAAGGTATTTTCGATTACCCGTCTGGCTCGGGATAATCGGTAATTAAAAATTAACTTTTCAATACTTAAAAAGTTCCCAGGGAAGGGGCGCATTATATGAGTATGTAGGGGAAAGGCAGCATCAGCCACAAAGAAATGTGGAAGTACTTCATTTAAATTTGGCAAGGGCTTTGGATTAGGTAGATTTAAATTATTATTAATAAGACGATGCCCAAAACCTGAATTTTTGAAAATTGCACCATCTCAGTTACTTCCTTCACCACCAACATCAACTACAGTAAACTTGTAAAAGCTATCACATGCTGCCATTAAAACTAAACTGAAATGTTTCTTATAATTATAATATTTTGACGATGTTCCTGGTGGGCATTTATTGCAACATGTTTACCATCAATGGCACCCACACAGTTAGGAATATTCCACCTGTTCCAAAATCCTTTTTCTATGGTCTCCCAATCACTTTTAGAAGGCATAGGCAATACAATAGGCTGAAGTACTTCATAAATTACTACAAGAGTTTTCCAAATCGATATCCAAAGGCTACTTCTTGTTGCGAGGAGCCTTCAGCTAGATAGCTACAAACACAACATTTGTAATTAAATTAGTTGTAGAAGTTTAGCATACTAGTATTCAACTTACTGCAAAGTTATTATTAGTCTCTGACCTGCAGATATTGGCGTTTTTGTAGTTTTTAATTTTGTAAGCCTAGGCTTCACCAACTTTAGTAAGTATGCAAACATTTCAGGAGACATGCGGGAATAGTTATAGAAGTATTCACGATCTTGATTAATCATGGCTTTTACAAACTTGTTGTACATTCCCAACTCTTTCCTACATTTGTTTATAGCCGCACTCCGTATCTACGTTGCCTTCTTCGTTCGTTTTTTAGTAATAGATATGCCTACTCACTCACAGCAAGTGAGAATCAATCCAAAATACACCTCTTCATCCATANTNTNTNNATGGNCNNNNTNTNCTGCTTTATAAGGTATNACTNATGCNTNGCAAGAGNAGTAGGNACCCANNGCGANNAGCTNANCTGAGNACANTNTAATNGCGGCNGGCCNNCCTNTACCTCTNGNATCCTCGNTGCCCNTAAGATGNTCGTNGCGTGTNNCANGGATTAACCNTGGTNCGGANAANCNNTTCACNANNTGCTACATGCGCCTGCNGCNCGNAAACGGNTNANGGCGCGGTACACGANCTTGGACGGNATGGTACATACNCCTAGNAGNNGGGANTGNTCTGCNCCGTNNAGCTNTGCTAGNNCCTGACTGAGGCGGGNNNGCCCTGGTGCGCNCNAANGACAGTGAACCCCNAGATCGNCANCCCTTCCANANACGANGTNCNCGGTCACAGNCNTNGACTCATNCTANGTGCGANAAAATNNANATCACNGNTTTCTCGATANCCTGGNGGACATNACGAACNGAGANATNNANAGNCTAAGCCAAACCGTGGCCTACTTTAATACGCGCCCGGCCAGATATTACGGCGCATCGGTTTCATCCCGAAGCGAGCGCTTGTTAAGAAGTATCGAGCATAGTAGGCCAGACCGTAACACTGCCCCCCTCTTAAAGCTGATCGTCCGATCCGCTTCATCTAATCCGTGGTATTTCTTGAGTCTGTCCAGATGGACAATTTTCATCTTGCCTTTGGGGCTGCGTTGGACTCTGTACACGACGTCGTTTAACCTTTTTACCACATTGTAAGGTCCCTCCCAAACAGGTGTTAATTTCGGTGATTTGCCTTTCTTCCTCTGAGGGTTAAACAACCAAACTTTATCATCCTTCTGGAACCCTCCCGAATTGGCCCTCAGATCATAACGAGCTTTCATCTTGTCGCTAGTTAGATTCAAACTTTCCCTGACCAGATCATGGATGTTCAGTAATCTGTCTTGCAACTCGTCAACGTAGTTCTCAATGTTCGTGCTTTGGCCTGTTGGAGATCCGAACACCACATCACATGGAAGTCAAAGTTCTCGACCAAACAGAACTTTAGATGGTGACTGTCCCGTTGAGTTGTGGACTGCTGCTCTATAAGCCATCAAGAAGAGCGGAATATGCTGGTCCCAATCTTTCTGATGCTGATCAACAACCTTTGAGAGATGTTGCTCTATGGTCTTATTAAATCTCTCGACCATTCCATCCGACTGAGGATGAAGCGGCGTTGTTCGGGTCTTCCTAATGCCTAGCAGGTCACAGAGCCTCTGAAAGAGCTTGGACTCAAAGTTTCGTCCCTGATCAGAGTGTAACTCCAACGGCACACCAAATCTACTGAAGACATTTTCGACGAGAATATCAGCGACTGTGCTGGCTTCTTGATTTGGAATCGCAAAACACCTCAGGCCATTTGCTAAAGTAATCCATGGCAACAAGAATGTACTTGTTGCCTCTGTTGGTCTCAGGAAAAGCCCAGCAACGTCTATGACTAAACGTTTCGAACGGCAATCCTACGTTGTACTGCTTCATAGGTCGCCGGGATCTCGTCTGTGGTCCGTGGTTAGCTGCACAAATGGAACATTGTCGACACGATGATTTCACGTCTTGGCAGTAGTTCACTCAGTAAAAGCGTTGCCGGATTTTGTCCAAAGTCTTATTTACTCCCAAATGAGCACCAGTCTTTCCATTGTGCATTTCCTCCAGTACGTTGTCGACCCTTCCTCTGGAATTACCAGCTGCTTCCTTATCTCTTTTCCATCGGCACTCTCCCAAGCTCTTTTTAGCAAGCCGCCTTCAACCACAAGCGAGTCCCACTGAGCCCAAAGTGCTTTGAACGTCAGGCCTTTGCTAGAGATTTCATTGCCATGTTGGCTCGCTTTGTTCCTTGGTTCCTGGTCTTGGCTCGCTTTGTTCCTTTCTCAACAACAATGGGCCTATGTCGCTGTCTTCTAGTTGATCCTTCCTTATCTCATCGGGACTCCATTCATCATCGGTCTTCAGCTGAACCATTCTGATGGACACAACGCCTTCACGTTGTTCCGCTTTCTGGCAATGTTTGCATTCTTCGCGCAAGGTCTTCTTGATAGAGCATCTGCGTTATTATGCAGCTTTCGGGTCGATGCCTGATGTTGAAATTATACTGCTGGAGTTTTTCAAGCCATCTTGCTACTTGTCCTTCGGTTGTTTCATCCCGAGGAGCCACTTGAGTGCCGCATGGTCAGTCCTTATCAAAAATTCCTGTCCGTACAAGTACTTGTGAAAGTGATCGACTGATTTTACTATTGCCAGTAGCTCTTTTCTCGTTACACAGTAGTTCCGTTCTGCTTTGGTAAGTTTCCTACTGAAGTATTCTATGACATGTTCCTCTCCGTTTTGGATTTGAGACAATACAGCTCCAATACCAGAATTACTGGCATCTGTGTCTAAAATGAACTTTCCTTTTGGTTGTGGATAACTGAGGATGGGATTGGAGCAAAGTGATGCCTTTAACCTTCTGAACGCCTGATCACATTGGGTATTCCAATAGTAGGGTGTTTTGTCCTCAGTAAGTTGCTGTAGCGGAGCTGCGATGTTGCAAATCCCTCCACAAACCGTCTGTAGTAGGTGGCAAGTCCTAGAAAGCTCTGAGTTCGTGTTTAGCCTTTGGTACTGGCCATTCTCTAATTGCTTGGATCTTCTTGTCGTCCGTCTGGATTCCGTCGACCGACACCACATGCCCAAGGAATTCGACTTGCTTTTGGAAGAACCAACACTTTTTGGCGTTCATCGAAGATTGGCACCACCTATTCTAGCAAATACTTCTTGCAAGTTGTCCAGATGTTCTTCAAAAGTTTTTCCCATCACCATGATATCGTCCAGATAAACCAAGCAAGTCTTCCAGTTAAGGCCACGAAGCACAATTTCCATTAGTCTTTCAAACGTAGCAGGAGCATTACAAAGTCCGAAGGGCATCACATTGAATTGGTACAGCCCATTTCCAGCAGAAAAAAGCAGTCTTCTCCTTATCTTGCTCCTCAATGCCAACTTGCCAGTACCCACTCTTCAAATCTAAAGTAGAAAACCAACAGGATCCTGCCAAAGTCGTCAGTGTGTCGTCGATACGGGGAAGTGGATAGCTGTCCTTTTTGGTCACGTCATTCAGTTTTCGGTAATCTACACAAAATCTGCTTGATCCATCTTTCTTAGTGACCAGAACAACAGGTGATGACCAAGGGCTGCAGGATTCTTCTATAACTCCGTCGTCAAGCATCCTGTCCACTAATTCCTGCACTTCCTGTTGTTTGGCTATTGGTAGTCTCCTAGGTGGTTGTCGAATCGGTTGTGCATTGCCGGTGTTAATTCGGTGTTTTACAATGTAGTTTTTCCCATATTGTTCGGTGTTCCAAATATGCTGCCATGGTCCAAAATCAGTTTCCGAGCCTTCTTCAGTTGTGGTGTTGACAGATGTTTCCAGGTCTTTTCAAGTTCATTTAAGAGCTTGTTTTCCCCCACTGCTCCTCCTGTTCTGGTAACCCATCGCAATTGGTTATTTTGACTACAGGCTCGAATACCGCAATAATTTCGCCTTTGTTGATTTTTACGTCGTCTGAAAAAATGTTTGCAACTCTTATTGGGACTTCACTTCCTCCATTTACAAGTGATTTCCCAATGAGGCATCTTCCTGGTCGGTCCGGGTTTCGTACAAGTCCAACACAGCTCCCAGAATTCTGCTCCAATTGTCCAATAATTATTTGCTCGGAATTGCCGCTTATTTTTACTGTCTGAGATGCCAAAACATTAATGGGTGACTCACAGCGGTGACTGGTTGACAGATGAACTCTTCACTTCCAAACCTTAGGATATTTTGTTCGGGATCAAAAGAAAATCCATGTTGACGAATCAGGTCCATTCCCAGAATAAATTCATCTTCAATATCCGCTACTAACACAGTGTGATAAAACGTAATCCTTCCAAGGCAAATCTTGACTGTTATTTCTCCTAAAACTTTAGCCGATTCTCCAGTCACAGTGCGCAGGAGAATACTTCTTCGTAAAGGCTTAATTTGACTTTTATCCACAAGGTTTGACCGGATCAAAGATACTGCCGCACCGGTATCCAAAGTAAGAGTAACGTTCATCGCATCCACCTTTCCATCTACGTTCAGGCTTCCCATTGATCTACCCAGGCTTCTGATGGAGATAATTCTGGGGGCTTTGTCTTCGCTAGTCAACATTCGCCCCGTAATGTTGACTAGTGGGAGTTTTCCTGGTCCCTCCTGGATGGTTGTACGTCCCTCGTTGGAGAGCGGGACGGTATCCTTACTCGACAATCTCGTTTGATGTGTCCCGTACGTCCGCATCGATAACACTCCACTCTAGTGATCGGGCGTGACCGTTCTAACTGTATGGAATGGCCATTTGCTAATGCTGCATTTGTTGCACTAATTGGCCGAACATTGTTTTAATTTCATTCATTGGTGTAGCAGCATGATCGGCTGGCGGTTCTCTCTCCTCTGAATAGTCAAGGCCCTGATCCTTGGCTTTAAGTCATTGCACGCAGCTTCAACTTCCAGCGCTCGAACTAGTAATTCGCTGCTGTTGCTTCCTTTGAACATCTTCAGCATTTTCTTTACTTCCAGATCTCGAATCCCATCTACAAAACACTGTGCCACAAGTTCTTCTTGGATTTCATCCGGGACGGCTGGGTAAGCCAGATGCACAAGGCGACGAATTTCGGCCTCAAACTCTTGTAAATTTTCACCAGTTTTCTGCAGTCTTGCCTTTAATTGTGTTTGGTACACTCCTTTCCTATGCTGATCCCCATAACGTCGTTCTAATGCAGCTACTAATGCGTCATAGTTGCTTTGTTGGGCGATAGGCAGAGTCTGTAACAGCTCCAATGCAGGTCCTCGTAATGCCACCACCAGTGCTACAGCCTTTTCCTCGTTACTCCATCTATCTGCATTTGCAGCGGCCTCAATTGGAGTTGGTACGTTGCCCATGAAGTTTGACCATCGTATGTGGGAGGCTTGATCTTGTTGAGCCCGTTTCCGGTGAACACTGTAGAGCTGACTCCTCTACTGTCAATTTTCTGCTCTAAGTCGCGTAGCTTTATCTCAACATCATTCTGATTTTTATGAATGTCCCGAACATCAATCTGAATTTTATTAATGTCCTCCCGAACATCAACCTGAATTTTATTAATGTCCTCCCGAACATCGTCTAATTTTACCTGAACATCACACTCCATCTTTTTGAGACTATGGGTTACATACTCTTGGATTTCTGTTTTGGTCCCCGCTAGAGCGTTCAATATTTCTACGTTACGCTCTCTATCTTCTTGACGCATTTCCATATCTTGTTGTCGAATCTTTTCTTGTTCTTCCTTCTCTTGTTGTCGAATCCTTTCTTGTTCTTCCTTCTCTTGTTGTCGAATCCTTTCTTGTTCTTCCTTCTCTTGTTGTCGAATCCTTTCTTGTTCTTGTCGAATCCTTTCTTGTTCTTCCTTGTCTTGTTGTCGAATCCTTTCTTGTTCTTCCTTCTCTTGTTGTCGAATCCTTTCTTGTTCTTGTCGAATCCTTGTAACAATAGAATTTGCTAGATTGAAAATACTAAGCGAAAGACTTTATTTTACAAAACAAGATTGGGTGGTCACGGGACCTCTTCAAGCCACTCGGTGAATGCCCCAGGCTAACTACTCACGGAGAGTGGTGTAGGTTAACAAGCTAAATTTCAATGGCGCCACCCACTTTGCACCGTCGTGTTGGGCTTGAGGAGAGCAGTAATCGAACGCTAAAGCGGGAAATCCCCAAACGCTAGACCAAATATCAGTAATGCAAAATACAAATCCTAAATAATACCACCAAGTATCCCGTTTTATGGCAAAGGCCTCTTCTTTATTTAAAAACAAAATTACCGACTGTCAAAAATCAAAGGTATACGATTAATGTACTGAGTGACAATTCAGAACCTAACCTTAAAATGTCAAGTTAAAAGCACAGCAATATGTACCACATGTTGTGTATGCTATTTATAATCAAATCAGTTTACAAAAGGGGAAGGTAAATGGTTATCTTAATGATGGACACAAAGTTGGGTATTTGGGAATACGGAACCTTAACTACGGTACAAGTCTGGATAGGTGAGTGTTAAATTGTGTTCACAGAAGGTTGGCAAAAGAGAAAGGTAACCTTCAATCAAATATTTTAGATCAAATTAGACAAACTTGTGCTTTCAAGCAGCACTGGACCCCAACTAAATGCATTTAGTGTGAGCTTACAAACCCAAAAATCTTAGTAAGCACACTCTCACTGGTAATGGAAGATGTCAAAGTTCCTTACTACTACTATATATCGACTGCTTGTGCTCACTGGTGAATCAGAGACCAGGAAACTGTGTTCGCAGCCTGCAGATCTGCTTATGACTAGACTGACCTTATTTCAAGATTGCTAATACTCCCTGGACACTTCAGTTAATGCTGCACAGGCAGGCCTAATGTGTCAATTAATCAGGACAGCTTAAACTCTCAACAAGGGCTGATTGCAAGTGTATGTGCTGGTGTTCGTTGAGTTGGTGATCGATTGTGTCAAGTGCTGTTTTCCTTGTGGAGCACCGGAGGTAAAAGTGGGAAAGGGAAAAGCCTAGAAAACATGTTCTAGTTACAATGACTGTCAAGCACGCTAGGATTGACAATAGCAACCTACATTAAGTGAGTATTTATAAGCACAATTGCAACTTAAACTTACCCGAGTTGTTGATGGGCTTTTCCTGGTAATACAAAATAGGAATTTACCAAAGTCTTTTCTTTAAATCCCCAAGAAGGTATTTCAGAAACTTAATTCTATAATATTTTTAAAGACTGATGAACCTACTTTGATTTGAAAAATCCGCTCAAGCGTTAATGGTTAATGTCCACCATGTGGAATCAAAACCCAAAAAGAAAATGGCAGTTTGCCTAAACTAGATTCTAGACCATTCTTAAGTTAAGCTGCAATTGGTCAAAATAGACACCTGTAATAAAACTATTTTACCATTGGTCGTTAATTTGAACTCTAAATATGACAGAATACAAAACCACAAAATCAATACAGTCAACCGTCGCTGAACCATCATGTCAATGTCAAACCAGAAAATGTTTACATGTATTTATTTATTGAAATTAAAGTTTTATGTTATTACTATCTTTAAGGTTAGATTACTTTAGAAGAAGTGAAACATTTTTGCTTAGTTGCTCAGATAGTGTGTGAATCAGTTAAAAAAAAGGTAATTTGTGACAGCCGGCCTACTGTAAATTGCAGTAGAATAGCAAAATGTAAGTACCCCCCCAAAATCAAAGAAAACAAACCTTTTGCCAAAAAAAAACCCGTAACATCCTTTCTTGTTCTTCTTTGTCTTGTTGTCGTTCTTCCTTGTCTTGTTTAAGCATTGCCATAATAGCTGCAAGTTGGGCCTCCATGTTTGCACTTTGACGTCTTGTTATTGGCATAAAATAAATTTAACACACCACTGTTCCGAAAATCTCTAGTCCGGTTCTGAACACCTTTAACCCGAAGTTTAGTTCCAATTCACGTCGCACTAACGTCTGATCGCACTTCTGACACCAATTGTTACGATTTTCCCGTGGGTTCACACAAAGTCAATTTAACTGAACAATTAATAAATTTATTTACACTTCAAAACACTCCGTACAATAATTAACACAGCTACTAAAAACACTACTACAATTCCACAACTATTCCACTATTTAAAGTTTACCGCGTTCCCAAATTCACTACTACTGCGGTCGAGACCGCGTCTTTTATATTCGCAAACCACGTTCTAGAATGACCGCGAAACGCTTCGCGGGTTGCCTTGATCATTCAAGAATCTTCCAGGTAAACTCGGTTCCTAACTGTGGCCTACTTTAATACGCGCCCGGCCAGATATTGCGGCGCATCGGTTTCATCCCGAGGCGAGCGCTCGTTAAGAAGTATCGAGCATAGTAGGCCCAGACCGTAACAATATGTTGAGCGTTGCAACTGTCACTTTTTTGGAAAAACATCAAATATTTCGAAAACGGCTAGAGATAGGCATAGGACATTCTATACAAAAGTTGGTCAGAATTTTGTGAGGAATCCAAATATGTAATAATATATAGGGTGTTCTATTTAAAATAAGAAAGTTGTGATTGACTTCTGGTATAAACGGAAGTGCAACCATCTTGAAAATATTTTAGTTAGATTGGGCATGCCCACATCAGTATCCTGCCTAATTTCAAAACTCTCCTATTTTCTCCTTTTCCAATATCAATCGATGTCTTTCGTCGTGGGATACCCTGTATAATAAATTTCCAGTTTAAACAGTAATAAGTCAGTGAGTGAAAGATCATTATTTTAAAAACATTTATTATTTTTTACATGTATACAGATTTGCAATGCATCATTAAAAATTTTGAACCTTAATGCCCCGCTTTTGAAGAAATTTTAGAGAACATAGAAATGAGTTGACTTATTGACTAGGTAACTCAACAAAGAAAGCTTTAGTTTTTGCTTTGCCTTTTTTTCAAATACAATCATATTACATGTGCTAATTAGACTCTTTTATAGGTGATTCTGGCTACCCTCTTGAGCCTTGGCTGTTAACTCCTATTCTCCATCCACAAAATGATAATGAATAGATCAATTCGAAATGTTATTGAGCGAACTAATGGTGTCTTAAAACAAAGATTTAGGTGCATTTTAAAACATCGAACACTACATTACTCACCAGAGAAGGCAGCCAATATAATTTATTCCTGTGCTATTTTACATAACCTTTGTATTTTAAGGAATGAAAATTTAGACGACTACAATTGTGTGCAACTTTATTAGAGAAAGCTTAAGCCAAACACGATTAATCCTTGTTTTTTGTTTAGAAATATTGAACAATGATAATGAAGATGATGAAAAGTGGAGGATCATGAAAGGATAAATAATTTGCAGCAAGGGCGAATTGTAAGAGACATGATAATACAGAATTATTTCAGAAATGTGGAAGAGGTGAACAATAATTAAATATAAACTTTTTTACCAATATAATAATTGTTTAATTATAAAAATTATGTTTAACAACTTTTGTAATGCAATACTCAACAGATTTATATTCTTTATAATATTCTTAAAGTTACACTGTAACATATCTAAGTTTTTTCTTAACAATTCATTTATCTGAAGTGTTTCATCTAAAAAGCTTATTATTATTAGGGTGATCGGAGCACTTGAAGGAAACATAGGTACCTAAACATTTTTTTTGCCTCTTTCTGCACTGAAGTTTCTTAATTTGATATCTGGGTTTACTTTTTGTCTTTTTTTTTAAACCCAATTCAATAACTTTGGGAGGTCCATATATCAATATCTTCGACAAGACTTCCAACAGCCTCTTTTCAAGATTTGTCCGTATCTCCACGACTGTAAGTCCACCCCCAGTTAACTCTTGCTCAAAGTGAATTCTCCTTGCTTTTGCCTTGATTCTGGACTCCCATTCTTCAAAAACCTGTAAAAGAAGGTATCCTGACCCTGAAACTATTGCTAAACACAGAGTACAAATTTACTCGTTTCCAATTTTCCATAGTTCTTTTTGGACCGCAATTTTCTTGATTTAATTGGAGACAAGATCTTTAAATGCTTCTTGTAACACCAACCCTTACATCCGGCAACACCGCCATTGTGCCCGATGCGCCACCTACCTCCAGACTCCCAGAATCTCGCCATTTCCGTTTTCCGCCAGTCTACGTTCTAATTACACTAAGACAAGGTGGTGTCGCTAATAAATTATAATATTTTACAAGTTACAACAGTCTGTATCATACTTATTTATTCCAAAACGTGCTTACATTTAAAATAACCTGGATAAGCAAAATTTGTATTTATTTTTAGCAAGGGTTATTAGACCAAGCAAAAGCACTGGATTAAAATAAAATAAATAAAAACTGCAACAAATATGTTATATATTTTATTTTGAACTTTTTATTTATGTTTTCATATTTTACTCTCTCGGATGGCATCAGCTAAATTGTTTATCGATTCAGCTACTGTCAGAATGGAGTTTGATATTTCTTTTAATCCAATATTTGTTGATTGAATGTGTTGTTCTAAAGAGCAGAAAAATGTTCGGAAAAATAAATTCTAACTGTTAGAAACTAGCAAATAATTTTAAAAATGTACAGGAAAGTGTTACTGCAGCCTGAATAATAATGTTTTAATGGTTAAGTTATTTTTTATCAGCCTAGCTACGTTTTATATTTTTCATAGACGATGAAGATATCTTTTTGCTGCCAAACATCTTTCTTTTTCTACCTTCATTGGATCCATTTTCTTCCTTCATTGGATTTAAGGAATTTTCAAAACACTCTGAAGCCTCATTTCTATCTTTATCTGATTACTGACTGAATTATTTATAATTTCTGTAGTCATTGCAAACGCTTCTGATGTAATGGTGTCTTTCCTCCTGTTCCCTTCTAAAACAAAATAATTTGTTTTTAGTTTAGGAGAACAAGTTTAGTTAGATGCAACAATATCATGCATGTACACATTTTACAAAGACATACTATTATTTATAAAGTTCTTAACATACTAACAAAACAGACCCTCTTGACCAAAAAAGGGTAATTCTTAATATCCCTAAAAAATATGCCAAAAACCTCTACGAAATCATAAAGACTTGATATCAAAGTTGCAAAGAAGTTAACTTAATTCTAATTGATTCTTTAAGAGACAGGCTACTGTGTTGAGCCTTTAAATCAAATTGACTCTTTGACTATTCTCTATGTTAGTAATGACATCCATCATTAAACAAAAATTTTATTCTACTATTAACATTAAATCACAACAACTTATAAAACTCACCAGCCACTGCAATACTAGTTCGGGTATTTCTTGGATTCCACCAGGGAAAATACAAAGTCCAGTTAAATTGTCGAAGTATCTGTCCGTGTTGGGCAAGACAATAATGACAGACGACTTAGGTTATTTTTTATTTGACACTGCACATTTTTCCCCGTTATTTGAGAATAGAGACAGTGTCGGGCATTCGGGCAAGTGAACAAAATGGTTGTCGGTTAGCGTTGTCTCATATGCGGCTTGTTAGTTGTGTGACAATAGAGGTCTCCCTAAAGTGTTATATTCTCATCCTTTATATGTCAATTAAGAATGACACCTGACAGGGGTCAGGTCTGGTTTTTGTAAAATGTCAATCGGTGGTTACGGCACGAATGACAGCGCTGGTGTTCATGTTCTTGTTCTCATGTTGTTGTATTAAAGGTTTACGCGTATTGTTGCCAACACAAGCACCACAATTTTAATAAAAGTGTTCTTAAGTGACGCGTATTTTTAAAGTCAACATTAAGTTGTGATGAATGACGTCAAAGAATGGTTTTGTTGAAGTAGTGTTGAGATTGTGTTGGAACTGTTAAGCTGGGTGGCAACATTTTTCTTGTTGACTTAAAAAACGGGATTTTGTGATCGATGACACTACTGACAGAACTGACATTTAAAGAACCTTTGCTGAGTATTTTACGCCTTTTCTATTTTCCTTAATCAACAAACACAACAAACTATGGTGTGGTTGGAGTTGTTGAAGGAGAGTTGATGCTCAGTTCACTAAACACACCATCAATTGCGTTTTTAATTTTTATTCACCTAAACTTAACAACTAACACGAGATGGTAACAGATTGAGTTTTATTGTACATTATTTGTAGAAAACAGTAAAATAAAATAACAAGTACAGATACACGTGATGTGTGTGGCGTGATCGTAAGTGGCGGAACCAGGAAAGCTGTCGGTTGACTTTTTGTCTTTCATAAGTCAAGTGTTGACTGAAATGGCAGTATTGACTCAAGACAGATGTTTGATGTCTGACTGTTGGAAAGCTGACTTTTTAAGAACACTTTTTATAAAAACGCGTATTTTTAAAGTCAACAGTTTAGGTATTGTTGCCAACACAAGCACCACAATTTTATAAAAAGTGTTCTTAAAGTGCTGATGAATTAATGGTGGATCCAACTGTCACTGTCTTTTAAGTCAACATAAATCTGTGATCAAAACAACATCAGCCTCAACTTTCCACCAAGCCTCAGAGCTGATGGATTTGTTGATTTCATGTTGGAAGTCAATTTTGACCAATGACAATGTAAGCTTTTTTGAGGTTATGTATTAGCCTTTCCGGCATTTGTTATTGTTTGTTGTGTTTGTTGATTAAGGAAAATAGAAAAGGCGTAAAATACTCAGCAAAGGTTCTTTAAATGTCAGTTCTGTCAGTAGTGGTCATCGATCACAAAATCCCGTTTTTGTCAACAAGAAAAATGTTGCCAACCAGCTTAACAGTTCCAACACAATCTCAACACTACTTCAACAAAACCATTCTCTGACGTCATTCATCACAACTTAATGTTGACTTTAAAAATACGCGTTTTATCTTTAATCATCATTAAAGTTATATTAATAATAACCAGTTTGCTTTATTTATAAAATCTAAAACTAACTAATAAAACATGGTGTCAGGTTATTAATGTTGAGAGTAAGCTGGGTAGTGTAATAAACTATTAAAATATAAAGAGAGCAAGGAACAGAAGTGTGACTTTAATAATAATTAATATCTAATAAAAATTAAAATGGAAGGAATATTTAAGCCACCTAAGAGCTTAGTATTTGATAAGAACGTACATATACAGTTGGACGACTTCCTCAGAAGCCTGGACATTTACTTGGGGGCCACTGGTATGGACAAGAAAGACCAGGAGACCAAAGTAGCAATATTGCTTAACCACGCTGGAGAAGAAGCTCAAAGGCGGTTCCAAACATTCAGGTTGTCTGAAATTGATAGGAAGGACATTAATAAAGTAATAGAAGCATTCTAAAATTTATTTATGATCGCGAGAAATTTATGATCGCGATAAATTTTTCACAAGAGTCCAACAAGAAGGTGAAAGTTTTGATCATTTCCTAACAGAAGTTAAAGTTTTAGCTCAATCATGTAACTTTGGAACCTTAGAGGATTCTCTGGTTCGTGATAAAATAGTGAGTGGGATACGCGACCTGTCTTTGCAAGAACGACTCCTAAGGCAGTCAAACATAACCTTAAAAGCAGCAGAAGAGCATTGTAGGGCTGCAGAAATAAGTGCTATTCAAGTTAAGGAGCTTAGGAACGTCCGTGAAGTGGATGCTGTACAAGTTGGAGCCCAAGGAAACAAGGGGTTCAAACATAAAAGGAAGAGTGTTGGAGTAAGGAAAAAACCAATCTGAAGCTGAAGACTATGACACGGGAGAAAACACGGAGCAAGAAGCTGTCCTGCATTTGGTAAAGTGTGCACAAACTGTGGTAAGCCAAACCATTTTGCTGTAGGATGTAAGTTTAGGAAGTATAATCATAGTATACGTTCTGCTAACAGTAATAATAATGGTAGTCAAAATAATAATTTGCGTTATAAGAAAAGTAAAGAAAATGTGCATGCAATTGAGGACCGTTCAGACAGTGAACCATATATAGATGAACTAAGTATTTGTAGTGTAAGTGGCAAAGTAAATATTGAAAATAATAAGAGCTGGTTTGTTGAAGCTAGTGTGAATAATAAAAAAGTATTATTAAAACTAGACACTGGGGCAAGTTGTAACTGTATGCCTTTAAGTGTAGTTCAAAATTTGGGTATTAGTATGGAAAAAATAAACAATGATGATGTGCACATTGTAATCTATGGGAACAATAAAATTAAAACACATGGTAGTATTATTTTGAACTGTATTATTAAAGGTAACAATGTTAAAATAAAATTTTTGCTTGTAGAAGGTGCAAATGTTTCCATATTAGGTTTAAATGCTTGTGTAAAATTAAACTTAGTGCAGAAAGTTGATACTGTCGACTCATATTTTGATAAAAATTTGCTTATTAGTAATAACAAAGAGGTTTTTGAAGGGACAGGGAAAATTCCGTTTTCAATATAAAATTAAATTAAAGTCTGATGCAAAACCTTTTGTAAGTTCTTGCAGGAGAGTTCCTGACACAGTTAAGCCACTTCTGAAAAATAGTCTTGATGACTTCTCTAAAAGAGACATAATAACTAAAAGTTGATGAACCAACTGAATGGGTCAATAATATAGTAATGGTGGAAAAACCTAATAAAACAATTCGCATTTGTCTGGATCCTGTGCATTTAATAGGGGTATTTGTACTGATCTGTTTCCAATTCCAACTTTAGAAGAACTGGCAGTGAAATTACAAGGTAAGAAAATTTATACAGTGTTAGATTTAAAAGATGGTTTCTACAAGTACCTTTGGACAAAGATAGTAGAAAATTAACAACATTTATAACTCCTTTTGGCAAATACTGTTTTAAACGTTTGCCATTTGGTTTAAATATTAGTCCAGAAGTATTTCAACGAATTAATGAGAAAATATTTGGAGATTTAAATATTGGTATTTACTTTGACGATTTTATAATAGCTGCTGAAAATGAAGAGACACATGATAGGATTCTGAGTAAGTTTTAAAAAGGGCAAAGAATATGGAGTAAAATTTAATAAAAATAAAGTCCAATTTAAAGTCAGTGAGGTGAAATACTTGGGACAAATATTTTCTGAAGCAGGTATGAGACCTGATCCAGTTTATGTAGAAGCTATTTTAAAAATGGAGCCTCCAAGTAATAAAAAAGATTTATTGAGGTTAATGGGAATGATTAATTATTTAACTTAATATATCCCTAGTCTTTCTGAGTTATTGAAGCCTTTAAGAGATCTTCTGAAAAATAATATACCCTGGAGTTGGACTCAGGATCATAATAATGCACTAGATACTATAAAACATGTCATAAAAAAAATTCCAAATCTTAAAATGTTTAATCCACTTATTCAATAGAAATTCAAACTGATGCAAGTCAAAATGGATCGATTGGATGGTGGGTGTTTACTACAAAATGAACAGCCAGTAGCATTTTGCTCTAGAAGTCTGACAGAAACAGAAACTCATTTACCCACAAATTGATAAAGAGTTGTTGGCAATTTGTTTTACCCTTAACAAGTTTCGTAATTATATTTATGGTAGGAAATTTAAAATTAAGACTGATCATTTACCTTTGATTTCAGTATGTAATAAAGATTTTTATAAATTAAGCGGGCGACTTCAGAGATTAAAACTAAAATTACTGGACTATCATTTTGATATAGAGTATTTACCTGGTAAATATCTTTATATTGCTGATTTGTTGTCTCGAGCATATCTGAAAACTAATCTTAAAGCTGATACTGACATGTTAATGACTGTACATTCTTTAGAACTGGAATTGCCAGTGACTGATGAAAGATTGAAGCAGTTACAGTTGTTCGATGTTCAGAGTGTAATCCTGAACATACTATGACAGATGTCAATAAGGTTAGGTTAGTTTTATATTATTATTAGACATAAGACAAGTTGATGTTCACGTTCACCATAAAATGTTATATTGATGATTAAATTAATATACATTAAAAATATGTACTTTCATTTGAATACAACATAAAACATGGCGCAGTCGTTTGTCAAAATATATTGACAAAAGTTCAGTTAACTAAGTCTAAAGTAATTGAATCAAGTTTCAAGTGTGGTGTGAAGTACAAGAGAGTAGGTGAACAAAATGGCCGGAGCTAACGCAAGTATCGGTGTAAAGTTACTCCCTGATTTTGACCTTCAAGCACAAAATGCTGCTGTAGAATGGCGTTTCTGGAGAACATGCTTTGAAGACTATTTAATAGCCACAGGCCAACAAGACTCATTAGATAAAGTAAAATTATCTATTCTAAGAAATATTATTGGGAATGACTCAGCAAGAATCATGTCAACGTTTGAGGTACCTGGAGATGAACCAAATAAATTTGAATTTACCATGAGTCTAATCGACAAATATGTTAATCCAAAAGTAAATGAGACTTTTGAAAGATATAATTTTTTGAAGCGAGTTCAAAAAGAAGGCGAATTGTTTGAGCACTTTTTGACGGATTGTAAACACCTTATACGTTCATGCAATTATAACGAAGTAGACCCAGACCAGACCCCGGATGAGAAGGCATTAAGGGACAAAATTGTGATGGGTATAAAAGATCCAGTGACCAGGGAAGCCCTACTACGTTTTGAAAAGCTCACCTTGGGAAAAGCCATCGATTTGTGTAGAACCAGTGAACTCAGCAGGCAACAGAATCTACAATTCCAGCAGAATGGTGATGAAAGGCAAAGGGACATACATGCTGTTAAAAAAGTAAACAATAGAAAGTTACAGAGAGAGGTAAGTGATAGATCTAAGGAAAAATATGAAAAGTTTGAGAGAAAAAGTGATAAATTTAAGTGTAGAAGATGTCAAACATTGCATGGACCTCGTGCATGTCCTGCATTTGGTAAACCTTGTAAAAAATGTGGTATACTAAAACCATTTTGCAATAGCATGTAAAGTCAAAAATGTAAAAAATGTAAACAAAAATTCTGAGAGCGATAGTTCAGATGAATTTTATATAAATAATGTTAAAAGCTCTTGTAATAATTGTAAAAAATGTAAATTTTGCAGAAATGAAAATATGTGGGATGAAATTATAGA
Source organism: Ips nitidus (assembly GCA_018691245.2). Lineage (NCBI taxonomy): Eukaryota > Metazoa > Arthropoda > Insecta > Coleoptera > Curculionidae > Ips > Ips nitidus. Next base: position 18,412,589 of record CM042792.1, on the reverse strand, counting down.
AATAGAAAATAAGAAAGTAAGGTTAAAGCTTGACACAGGAGCAGATATTAGTGTAATTCCTAAAGAAATATTCAGAAAATGGATACACATTTTAAGATTAGAAATACTGGTTGCATTATAAAGGGATTTGAGGGTACTAAAGCAAAGACTGAAGTATTGTAAATTTGCTTTGTAAATACAAAGATAACAGTATATATGAAGACTTTGTTATAATTGAAGGTGCCACAAAAGTTTTATTAGGTGGTCAAGCATGTGTAAACTTAGGTTTAGTAAAACGAGTAAATAAAGTAGAATTAAGGCAAAACATAAATGAAAATGACTTACAATCAGAATTTATTACTAAGCATAATGATATATTTTGTGGCTATGGAAAGTTTGGTGGAAAGCATGTAATTACTACAGTTGAACATTTTGAACAAGTATCACACCCCCCACCAAAGTTCCACGAGTCATAAAAGATAAGTTTAAAAAAGAACTGGATAGGTTGATAGAGAGAAAAGCAATAGTAAAAGTGGATGATTTTGATCCTCGAGCAAGTGTTAACTGTATAGTTGTTATTGAAAAGCCCAATGGAAAACTGAGATTATGTCTGGACCCTTCTGACCTCAATAAACAAATAATTCGTAAACTAGATTAGTTCCCAAACTTGAAGACATTTTATCACAGATTTTAGGTAAAAAATATTTTACAGTTTTTGTTTTAGCTGAAGGGTACCACCATATTGAGCTTGATGAACATTCTTCTTGGAAATGCTGTTTTTCAACCCCTTTTGGAATGTATAAGTATATAGTATTACCTTATGGTTTGTCAAGTTCCCAGGATATATTTCAGGAACAAGTAGAAAATAATTTTTCTAACATAAAGAATGTACAAATATGTCATGATGACATGATTGTCATGGGATCTGACAAATTTGAACATGATAGAGCAGTTGAACAAGTAGTACAGCGAGCTCGACAAGTAGGTGCTAAATTTAACAAAGATAAATTGCAGTATTTTCAAACAGAAGTAAAATTTATGGGACAAGTTTTTTCAGAAAAAGGAATGGAAATCGATCCGGATAGAGTAAAAGCTTTAGTGTTATTGGGAAATCCAAAAAATAAAGTTGAACTTCAAAGAGTATTAGGTTCATTTAATTATGTAAGAAGGTATGTTGTAAATATGGCACAATATATACAACCTTTGTGTGAATTATTAAAATCAAATACTGAGTGGCTATGGCTTCCTAAACATGAAGAGTGTTTTAAAAAACTAAAAGAGATTGTTTGCAAGTCACCTGCATTAATACCTTTTGATCCTAGTAAAAAAATTATCTTGCAGTGTGACGCTTCAAAAAATGGTCTTGGTTGTTGCATGTTTCAGAAGTATCAGGGCAATTTAAAATTGGTTGCTTGTGCTTCTCGCAACATGAATGATCATGAAATAAATTATAGTCAAACAGAGAAAGAATTTTTAGCTATATACTTTGCTACTCAGAAATTTCATAGTTTTATATATGGTTATGACATAGATGTACAAAGTGACCATAAACCAATAATTGCGATAATGAAAAAAGCAATTTGCAAAATTGGTTCAGTTAGATTGCAACGAATTAGGCTTAAATTACTAAAATATTCTCTAAATGTGTACTATGTTTCAGGAAAAAATGTACAATTTGCTGACATGTTATCTAGGTCAAGCTTAAAAGAAACTGAATATGATAAGGATATGTTTGATATGGTACATTTAGTGTCAAAACATTTACCAATAAGTGAGGAAAGGAAATCTGAACTTCGACTAGAGACCAATAAAGACCCAACTCTGTCAAAAATAGTTGATTTTTATTTTAATGGTTGGCCAAACAAAACAAATAATATCATCTCTCAACAATGTAAGTCATTCTATAACCTTAAAGAGTCAATTTATGTAGAAGCCGGTATCGTGTTTCTTGATGAAAAAATTATTATTCCTGAGAGCCTTAAACAACCAATGATTAAACTTTTACATAAAGGACACATAGGCATAAGTAAAACTATCAATAAAGCTAGGAAACTGTTTTATTGGCCGGAAATGTCACAAGATATTGTTAACTTTATAAAAAAATGTAGAACTTGTGAAAAGTTTATGTCCAGTAATTATAGAGAACCTTTATTACCACACTCTATTCCAAAGTATAGGTTTAACAAAGTTGGCACTGATATTTTGGAATATGGAGCAAACCAATACTTAGTTGTCGTTGACTATTTTTCACACTGGATTGAACTGTACAAATTGAAAGACAAAACGTCTAAATCAGTTGTAGATGCTTTCCAAGATATTTTTACAAAATTTGGATATCCTTCTTATATTATAGCAGATAATTTACCATTTTTATCGAGGAAATGTCATAGTTATTACTCCAATAAAGACATTACTGTTTTAACATGTATTCCACATTATCATCAGAGTAATGGTCTGGCGGAGAAAGCAGTGAGTATTTGCAAACAAATCCTTAGAAAGTCATTTGAAGAATGTACTGACTATAGAGAATCAATTATGGAATACAATAACTCAATCTTAATATCTTTGGGTGCTCCACCAGCACAAATATTACAAAGTAGAAATTTGAAACAGAACTTCCTATAATGGGTTCAAACTTAGAACCAAGAATAGTCAGGGAAATTTTTAACAAGTTATGTGTCAAAAAACAGAATATGACATTACAATACAACAAGACAGCTCGTAAAAAAACCACCATCTTTGAAAAGGGGATAAAGTAGTGATTAAAGTGCAAAAGACCGAATTTGGCATAAAGGTATCGTTATTGAAAAGTGTAAAGAGCCTAGGTCATATTGGATAAAAAAAGAGAGTAATGGAAAAATTGTTAGGCGAAACTCCTTTCAAATGAAACATTCACAAACAAGTAATAAGGAATTTTCATTGGACTCTCGATTGTATCCAATTGACGAAACTCAGTTCTCCCATACTCCTACGACTAGTGACTTTAATAACTTATCATTAAATAACGAACTAAATGGTAGCACATTAAATAACGACACTGAAACAGTATATAATTCAGATGGTAATGAATTGATGTCAACTCATAACAGAGTATCGCGTTCAAGGATACCAGTTCCAGATGATCAAATTCATTTACTTTCATTAGTGCAAACACGTTCTGGTAGGGTAGTTAGACAACCCATAGACTTAATCTTTAAGGGGAAGGTGTTCGATGTTCAGAGTGTAATCCTGAACATACTATGACAGATGTCAATAAGGTAAGGTTAGTTTTATATTATTATTAGACATAAGACAAGTGATGTTCACGTTCACCATAAAATGTTATATTGATGATTAAATTAATATACATTAAAAATATGTACTTTCATTTGAATACAACATAAAACACCACCAGCACTGAGCAGTGGGAAAACTGGGAATTTTGGTAATGAAACCTCAGCAATGTCAAGTACTAGTAGTTCAGCTAGGTCAAGTCAAACTTCCATTAGCCCATTTTTTAAGAGGAGCATTCAATATGATAATACAAGCAAAAGGAAAACCGAACTGGATAAAGCATTACTGCAAATGATTTGTACCAGCCTTTCACAATTGTCGAGGACAAAGAATTTAAGAATTTTATTAGTCTCTTGGATCCTAGGTATATTCTGCCATGTCCTAATACAGTAGCAAATAAATTGTTAAAAGAAGAATATTTAGAAAAGTACCAAAAATTAAAAAATGAACTGAATGCTACAGATTTCGTATCAATTACATGTGACTTATGGACCTCACGAATCACAGAGTCCTACTTGACTGTGACATGTCATTTCATAAAAGGCTGGAAAATTCAAAATAAAGTACTTTCAACAAAGCCTTTAGAAAATGGCATAAATCATGCTGAAAATATTGCCAATAGCCTAAAAAGTATTTTAGAAGAATGGAACATTTGTAATAAAGTAACTTGTATTGTTACTGACAATGCAAGTTCTATGATAAAGGCATGCGAGTTGCTTCAGAAACGTCATATGCCATGCTTTGCACACACCATAAATTTGGTTGTGCAAGACAACTTGCATGTGGTAGAAGGTGTATTGAAGAAAGTGAAAACAGTAATAACGTTTTTTAAGCAAAGTACTGTTGCAAGCAATACTTTAAAAAATGAGCAGACTGAAAAAAGTCTGAAGCTGATACAGGAGTGTCCAACCCGATGGAAAAGTACATTGTACATGATCAGAGAGTTGTCTGAACCTTTAGGAAGGCTTTGCTAAAGCTCAGGAACGCGCCCACTCCATTAACAGTGGAGATTATGCGATTTTAAAAGATATTTTCAATGCTTTTACAATGTTTTGAGGAAGCCACTCAAAAAGTCTCAGGTAAGGCAGAGCTAATGGTATTACAAATTAGCACTACAATTATTTAATTTTTAGAAAATAGTTATGTTACTGTCTGCTTAATAATACCCTTGTCTTTTGGAATTTTTGAATATTTAAGTACTTTGTCGAACATAGCAACAGAGGAAGGTTTCAGTCTTTGTGATGGTTTAATAAATTCAGTCCAGAAGAGATTATTTCCTTATGAGAAAAGATCTATCCCAAAGCTTGCTACACTTCTAGATCCTCATTTTAAAAAAGAAGGTTTTAGAAGCCATGAAAATGTGATGGGTGGATTGTCCTTATTGGAAAAAGACATGTACAACATATTACCACCAGCACCCCACTCTCAGTTGCCAACAGCTGTAAACCAGCCTTCAACCAGAACCTCATTGTTTTCATTTGTTCAGGAAAGAATTGCTGACAAATCAAAATCAGCATTAAAAGATGTCATATTAACAAAAAGGCAATACATTGAACGACCAAATCTAGATGAAGCAACAGATACTCTTGCGTTCTGTAAAGTGAGTTTAAAATGTTAAATGTTTATTCATATACTAATAAAAGTTTAATATTTTTAGACATTGGCAGCAGAGCTCGCTCCACTTGAACAGTGTGTCCTAAGGTTTCTTTGTTGTCCCGCTAGTAGTGTTGAAAGCGAAAGAATGTTTAGCAGCACAGGACAGATCATATCGGAAAGAAGATCTAGACTAAGGCCAGAAAATGTGAACATGATTTCGTTTTTGCATAAAAACTTTTAAATAAGTTGACATTTTTTATATTAACGTTAACTCCAGTTTTTAATCTGGTACTTTGTAGAACGAAAATATTGTGAAATTAATACAAACTTGACATGTTAGTTCTTGTTCTATATTACATTTGGTTTATGCAAATTGCAAATGTATTTACTATTTACACAAAAAACTATCGTATGCTATCGAATTTAATTAAGTCTGTCTGTTATTTTGGTCATGTTTGTACGTTCGTAGAGAAGTTGGTTGGATGGGTTGTGTAGTGGGTTTTCTGGGTGTCTTATTTTGGTTATTAGTCTTAGAGCAATCTGTTCCGTAGTCTGAGTATATCTTTTAGTTTTGTCAGTAGCGTTTGCTCTAAATTGATAAAAATATTTTTCTGCTAAAATTGGATTGATTAAAGATATGTGACTGCCAGAATCAAGAAGAAATTTTAATGGTTTTGGAAATCCTTTAATTTGTATATATGGAAGTTTTCTTTGATCAATATCTTGACATTTTTGACGATCGAAGTAATTAAATAAATATATACATTTTTCGTTAAAAGTGAGAATAACTTTCAGGCATAGTGGTATTAAATTTGTACCACCCCCCCACCATTTTACTAAGTGTAAGATTAATTTCAAAAAGTAAAAATAAGTTACATTTTGTCCAATAAACGTGTTTAATTAAGAAAATTATGACTTTATTTTTTACGGGCAACATGGGTAAAAAAGAGCAATTTTTGTTCATGCCTTTAAGGGATATGTTGTAAATGAACAAGAAAGCATCTCGATCACAGATTTCAAAAAATCTGTCGTAAAATATGTGATGTCTTATAAACATCAAACTGAAATTTTAGAAAAAGGCAATAATAATCGACAGGAAGGTACAAAATCATTTCATCAGGTACATTATCCCCGTCTAGAAAGAAGGTACAAAATAAAATATTTACCAAACTTAAGGTACGTTTTACACTTATGCGGTGAGTTCTTTAGTAGATTAAGATTTTTACAGCCTCTGAAGATGAGCATCTATATGCTCGAAACATGTCAGGCGTTTTGACTTTCACCTCAGTTTTGAGGGTGTAATAAATATATTGTGGAGAAGGTTGCGTGTTTTTTCACCACTTTTACGATTTCACCTCCACTGCGAGTAACCTGGACACTACTTTGCTCCGTAAAAATTTGAGTTTCAAAGTCCCAACGAATATCATCGGATCATGACTCAAGTCATGTGAAAAAGATTGATTTTATATTTCTTTCTCAAAGAGTGTTTCAAACACGTTCTAAGTTTGTATACACATTAAAAACGCGGTTTTTTTAAAGTTCTAATAATATAACTAACTCTAATAACACACGTGATATAAGGTTGATTCTTCGATATAAATCGGAACTGGGCAGACACAAAAAGTTAATTTTGCTGTAGGATGTTAATCAGTTGGAAAATAAATTGTACGTTTGATAGATATTAATGACTGATTGCTGGTCTGGTTCAATTCCAATGTCAACTTCTGCACAGTTACTCAGTTCGCCATGTATAGATTGACATTTAAAGGAATGACAATTATTTTAATACATCCCCAGAACAATGCTGCATATGACATAACAGCAAATCGAAATAGCAAATAAAACTACACACAACCCGCGCCCCAATCTTTAGTTTATTAGTAAAATAAATAAGAATTCCAGCGTTCCCCTGTACGACTTTTTATGTATCTCTCTTCCCCGGGAAAATACCTGAAACAAAGAAAATAATATTACGACAAGAACATAAAAACGTCAACGTGTTTTAACCGATTTCAGCTGAATACCTAAAAAAAAATTCTAAAACTTTTCATTACATTCGGAGATTTCCGACAAAAACCGAAAAAGTTAAATTTCTATTTGTTTTTTACCACTTTATTAATGATTATTTTGGAATTTACTCCGGTATATAATACAAATTTTTGAATTTTTCTTTACCAAATTATTTAGCAGTAAACTGCGCAACGTTGCCTCAACGAATTTGTAACACCCTGTATACAGGGTAATTCAAATCCGACCCTCACCATTGGGATCTCAGAAACTATAAGAGATACGAAAAAGTCTAAATTGGGGCAAAGTTGCGCACTATAAAACTGTAACAAATGCCGTTTTAAAAATTTCGATTTTCCGAGTACTTCCGAAGATATCCGAAAAAAACTGAAAATGATTTTTTGTTTTTATTTATTTCTAACCTTATTTGAAGAGATATCCCAAAACTAAAAGCATCTTTTCATTGCCTTTTCTCCAGCTATTCGATGATCGATTTAAATTTGTCACACAACGTTTCGTTTTTTGGCAGTCATCATCAACATTCTTTCTTATGGGCGCCATATTAGATTTTTAGCCCACCAAATAGTACGTTTTATTCTGATTTTAGTGATGTATAATAAGTTATGATTTGCTTCATAAATGGCAAAATAATTCAATAAAAACGAATTTTACCTTAGTTGGCTTTGAGTTGTTTAACACAAAAGCAAAGTGACAAATTCAAACATTAGTTGACATAACAACAGATGAAAGATTTCTTCAATCAGCTGAATTTGTTTCCTCAAAGTGATAAGGCGCATGACGTCACAGTAGGGTGCTCGGGCTGCACAATATGCACTTAAAACTTTTTATATTATTTTTTACATTGAACAGTAGAAACTAGAAATCTATTTTCACAGAATGTACGCACTACTTTCCATCAGAGACCATATTTATGGAAAACGGTAAGCTCAAATAATTAAAATATCAAAAAATTGAACTTCATTAAGTATTGCATTGTTAAAAAAAACATTGCTGCTGCACAAATACAGGGTGTTACAAATTAGAAGCATTAGCATTGCTATCTCAGAAAGTATAGTTGATAGAGCTTTAGTTAAATGGAGGCAAAGTTGCGCATTTTATTGCTAAATAATTTGGTAAAAAAAAATTTTAAAAATTTTCATTACATCTGGAGATATCCAACAAAAACAATTAATCAAATTTCTATTTTATTTTTTTACCATTTTATTATCGATTATTTTGTAAAATCAATTGCTCCTTCCAGAGGCATTAATTTGTGCTATTTAAGAAAATAATGTTTGTATTTAGCTACAACGTTTCGTTTTTTAGATACCATCATCAACTTAATATTTTAAAATAAGGACCGGGACTTTTGATTTCGTTTTTTTAGTACCTACCAACCTCCCGAAAATAATGATGTGCCACACTTGTCAAAAAATTATACCTAGTGTACTTAGGTATTTGTTTTTTTTTCAAATACGCATTTGAAATTGATATGTTATCAATGTTATCATAATGAGTAAATAATTTAGTTTGATATGATTAACCTGTTTCATCAAAACTCAACCTCGAATTCAAACATGTGAGTATCTGAAAAATAAATAACTAACCAAAAACATATTTTTTTTTAAATAAATGAAAAGTACCATAAGAAACTCTCTCTCTCTTTCGAAGGATCAATGAACCTAATTATTAAATTATCTACTCATTATAACAACATATCAATTTCAATTGCTTAATTTTTTAAAAAATCTTAAAATACCAGGTACATAATATGAGTACATTAGGTACATTTTTTTGACAAGGGTGACACATCATTAGTTTCAGAAGGTCTGTGGCTACTAAAAAATTAAATAAAAAGTTGAGGTCCGTATTTGAAATTTTGAAGTTGATGTTGGTATCTAAAAAAGTAATGTCTGAGCTGAAAACTAAAACTATTTTCTTGAAGAGCATAAAAAAGTGCCTTCAGAAGGTGCCATTGATTAAAGTGGTAAAAAAATAAAACAGAAATTTGAGTTTTCCGGTTTTTGTTGGATAAATCCAGATGTAATAAAACTTTTTGGAATTTTTTTTTTACCAAATTATTTAGCAATAAAATGTGCAACTTTGCCTTTATTTAACTAAAGCTCTATCAACTATACTTTCTGAGATAGCAATGCTAATGCATCAAATTAAATTTTGTTTTATAAACTAGGCTTAAGTCCCTTCCATTTCATCAAATTTATGCAGTACCTACTTTACAAAAACACTGTATAATACATATCAACTCAAAGTTGAGCAATGGAGTTTACTAAAGTGTATAATGATAATTATTAAACTTAAAACAATAATGAAAACTGCATTGGTTTTCATTTGAATGTTAATTTAAATAAAATCAATATACTGACCTTAAACCTTGCTTTTTTATTCATTCTTCGAATGTAAGTACTTAGTTGAACCCATTGCACACAATTTCAACTTAATTGAAATGTTGCAATCTTCTTAGTGGGTAAATTTGTTCTTCACTTAGGTCAATTTCTTCATAAAAGTTATATTTTCTCATCCACATGGAAAAGTAGTGAAGTATTCAGCATATACAGGATACAGATCTGTGAAATAGGCCCAATTTGTTATAGCGTTTTCGGCTTACGGCTTTTAGATTGATCTGCGATCGCTCGACAAGCGATTTGTGACGTCAGAGATTTGATTTCGGTCAACCGCGCTGCAATCTGGAGTGATTTATTTCAGAGTCAATGCAGCAACGCGAACATGGGAAACATGCGATCGAGATCTGTCATGTGTCACTTTGCGCGGTAAATATTCAGAAAATAAATATTCAAAACTTTTTAGTGTTTTTTTGTAGAAATTTCAGCTCTGTTTTATTCAGCTATAATGGAAAACCAAGAAACACTCTATGTAAATAGAATTATTTTAGGGGCTGACGGCCAACCTATCTCCCAAGACAATAATCTTTTATGTGAAGTGACGGAGAATGGTAGGAATCTTTTACTTATTTGAATAATGTTATAACATATTCTTGCTACTTTTCTATTACTCAATTTTTAAATCTCATTTTATTGTAGGCATTGATAAAATACTGTACATAGACCAATCATTATTGGAAGATAACAATAAGTTATCTTTAAGTGAAGCAAATTTTTGTCCATCCAATAGTAGCATGGAAGGAACAAGTCAGAAAACGACGGATCTATTGTACCAACAAAAAGATGTAAAATTCGAATGGGGGGATAGCGAAACAAAGTTACTACTGGATTTATATCATGAATACTTACCTCTAGTTGGACCTCTAAAAAAATTTAGAAACAAAAAAACTATGTGGCAAAAGATTAGTGATGAAATAAAATTACACATGAATCTGGTAAGAACTCCTGGTCAGTGTGAGACCAGGTACAAAACAATAATAAAAAGAAAAGTGAATGCTATTGGAAATAACAGAACTTCTGGAGAAGTTAGAGTTACTACTGAAATAGAAAAAATTCAGTCAATTGATGATAGCATCCAACCAGAGATTTTAATTAGTGCTAATAAAGAAGAATTATTAAAAAATATCTCTAGTAATCCTACAATAAAAGTTAATAAAAGAAAATCTTCCACAAATGAAAAAGAAATGATTAAATTCTTGAAGGAGCTACATGATGAAAAGGAACAAAATAAAGAAAGAAGACATCAAGAGAAGTTAAAGCTTATTAAAGAACTTTTTGGGTCTGAGAAAAAGGACTAAGTACTAAGCTGACTTTTCAAAAGACATTTGAATGTATTACCTGTTTTTTAACATTTCTAGTCCTGCATTTTTTTAAGACTGTAGTATGTAGAGTTTAATTTTTTATAAGAATATTTGTTTATGTTTGGTTTGTAGTTTTTACGTTTTGAGTTTATAAAATTTTATTTTTGATATATTTTTAATACTCACCTGTTTTATAATAAAAAGTAAAATAATCATAGTTTTTGTTTTTAAAAGGAATAAAAATGAAACCCATTAAATATAATTCTTAACATCTATATATTCATTGAAATGTAAAGGAATTATTCCCTATTTGAGAGTAACACAGCAATATTATCCCTTTTAATTATTCCCTGCTCTCTATTGCCATGAACTTCAGGTGCATAATTTTCTTGACCTATATGTTCAGAACATGGCTCCTCTTGAAACCAATCACCATTGTCTATACAGGCATTGTGTAAGACACAACAGGCAATTATAAATAAAGCCAATTTTCTGACAGAGTATTATTCCAGTTTCATCAACTGTCAAAACCGCCCTTTCAACATACCGAATGTGTTTTCAATTCTCACTCTTGTAGCTGAGAATTTGTAATTATAGGTTTTCTGACTTGGGTTAAGTTCCCATAGTCCCTATAAGGAGTCAGAAGATTTTCCGATATAGGATAGGCACTATCGCCCCCAAACATGGAATTGAGGACCTAAACTATTCACTTTGGAAGAAATAAATGACAGTCTAAAAATCCTCGCATCATGAATTTTTGATGGAACACCGGTAAATACGTCTAGAAAACGACGTCGGCTATCACAAATTCCCTGTAGAGTCATGGACTGCATGTCATGCCTGTTGGTGTAAGTTGACCTCAGTTTGTTGGCTGGGGTCCTTATATTGATGTAAGTTCCATCAATGCAGCCTACTACTCCAGGAAATCCAGATATCTGATTTGAAGTCATAGAAGAGGTTAGTTAGAACCACAGTATAGCTATACTGTGTTAGAACTCTTTATTACAATATTATAAATATAAGAATGATATACCTGTTCAAATTCTGTGGCTACTTGGTTCTTTTCTTCTTCTGTTTCAGGAAAACGTATAATATTGGGTGCAATTGAAAGCAGAAAATTAATCACCCGCCTTGTGATCACATGTAAAGTTGATAAACTAATATTGAACCGATCTCCAACACTTCTTAAAACAGTTTTATTCCCAGCAATCCTTCAATGAGTTTGAATTGTTAGTTATTTTATACAGTACAACATATAACATAAGGAACTAACCACAAGAATGAGAGAATATGAGTTTCTGCACTGTGCACTTTTGAACCATGCCTTCCCTTTGGAAAAAACCTGCTTCTCTTAAATAACCTCACAAGCTTTTTGTATGTGGCTCTCGTTATACGAAAATGCTCTTTAAACTGAAAGAATCAACAGTTATTTTAAGGCATAGATATTATTAAAGTGCAACTTACTTGATCATCTGAGTATTTCTCAACTACATCTTTCACATAGTTGCGTATTTTCATTTTTTGGGTAACTTTACCATAGCACACAACCTTTGAAATGAATTCTTGGTAAGGGTAGGGCTCTCGTGGAAAACGCTATATTTTTCGTATTTTTAAAGATATGGATCTGAAACTTTCTGTATGTACAGTGTGTAGTGTTGGCTCGAATCTGACGTTATCAGATGCCGGTTCTGTGACCTTGGGGGCGACCTTGAGCTGTCAAACATGACAAATTTCATTTTTTTTTTGGTTTTATTACCCAGAATCGTGAAGAGCATCATCAATAACCCCTATACCAAATTTGAGCACTTTAACTTCAATAGTTTTCCCTCTACGTCAAGTTAGATCTAGCAATTCCTATATGCAGAGTTCACGTAGAAAACGCGATAATTTCATCATTTTTTGAGACAAAATTTTGAAATTTGGTATATGGGCAGGGTAATTAAAGGGCTTGAATTTACCAAAGTCTGTTTTTCGCTATTTGATCTCCAAGGTGACCTTGAACTGTCAATTATATGTCAAAATAAAGGTTTTATAAATTTTGCTTTAGGAAACGATGAAAAGCACTATAGATAATTCACATACCAAATTTGAACCGTCTACGTAGCCCTGATAGCTTTCTACGTCAATATTTTAGTGCGGCTCCTCCTGTGAACAAAGCATTTTGTAAAAAACGCCTTAACTTTAACAGTTTTTATAATAAAAACTCGAAATTTGGGATACCAACGTTCAGTCTGGATATCTCGAGTGTGCCGTAGGTGGCTTCTCGGAATTCAATATTTGACATGACCTTTGCTTGTCAAATAATCGTGATAATGTTAAAATTTATTTATTTTTTTCTCAAAACTGTAAACGGTACTCTCCAAAATCCCTATTTTGAATTTAGTGCTTCTAGGTTGTTCCGTTATTATTATAGGTGAAATTATTTTCATCTTAAAAACATTCCGAAAAAAAAATTATTTCAGAGAATGCCCCACGCAAGTGGTGGAGCACCGCGGCTTCTTTTGACTCTATTGTTACAGTTCATAGACGCGACGCCACCTCGTAAATTGCGTCGATCGCCGAAATGTTTATTTTCTGGTTTTATTTATTTAATATAAAATATAAGGCATTAATACACTACTAGTTATCAACTATTTACCTGAATTAAAAACTTGCTGATAAAAAAACTGTAGCTACGTATAAGGCTATAAATGCATATTTGAAATATAAAATTTTGTTACCGCTCAAAGTACATTTAATTCAGGACCGAACTAGCCAAGTAGGGATCTCGTGGAAAACCGGATAATTTCCACAGTTTTCTACTTAAATTTTTGAAATTCAGTGTACGTCCGAACTATCCGAATTCCTCAAATCTGGCGTTGATAGAATTTCTATTTTCGACCTTGGACGCCACCTTCACCTGTCAAAAATACGTCAATTTTGACAGAACATAATTTTTTCATTTTTTATCGAAAAGTATCACCTTTGGCGATATCTGTGTCAAATTTCAGATTTTTAAGCTGATTGGTTACCTCTCAAAGTACATTCAAGTCAGGACTGAAGTAGCCAAGTAGGGCTCTCGTGGAAAACCAAATAATTTCCACAGTTTTCTACTTAAATTTTTGAAATTTAGTGTACGTCTAAACTAACCGAATTCCTCCAATCTGGCGTTGATAGATTTTCTATTTTCGACCTTGGACGCCACCTTCACCTGTCAAAAATACGTCAATTTTGACAGAACATCATTTTTTCATTTTTTATCGAAAAGTATCACCTTTGGCGATATCTGCGTCAAATTTCAGATTTTTAAGCTGATTGGTTACCTCTCAAAGTACATTTAAGTCAGGACTGAACTAGCCAGGTAGGGATCTCGTGGAAAACCGGATAATTTCCACAATTTTCAACTTAAAATTTTTAAATTTGGTGTACGTCTAAACTAACCGAATTCCTCAAATCTGGAGTTGATAGAATTTCTATTTTCGGTGCTACCNCTNNGCCNCNGNTTNGCTAGGNNGANCCCCAGGAATTGTNACACTAGTCANTTGGCTTNGNGTNANCGCNTAGGCCANATTAGAGAANTTNTTANNGCTNGCCNGACACGCATACGTATGATGCNTNGATGATGNTCTGNGAGGCCACTTCGANGTGANGAGCGTGANTCGNGCAGNGCCAACATNCGNGGNTAACANANTGNGNNCACACAGGGNGNTNNCTACNAACTATATAGGNGGAGCNNATNCNCTGCATTGATNANNANGGNNATGCCGTCCCTCTNACCAAANAGCGANGGGCGGCAGCNGNATTCNGACNTACCAAGGTAGATAACGATCTATTNNGATAGTACATANTGTCAGGNGNAGGGANGTAAAGNNAGATGACAGTGAAGGAGCATCNAAANNTTGTNANTAGNGGNTTAATAATAACAACNTNNGGANCNGANTGGTNCATAGACNCCATGNACNGNGGNGAGCTACATNCANNCTCTAGATTTGGTCGTTCAATGTATTGCCTTTTTGTTAATATGACATCTTTTAATGCTGATTTTGATTTGTCAGCAATTCTTTCCTGAACAAATGAAAACAATGAGGTTCTGGTTGAAGGCTGGTTTACAGCTGTTGGCAACTGAGAGTGGGGTGCTGGTGGTAATATGTTGTACATGTCTTTTTCCAATAAGGACAATCCACCCATCACATTTTCATGGCTTCTAAAACCTTCTTTTTTAAAATGAGGATCTAGAAGTGTAGCAAGCTTTGGGATAGATCTTTTCTCATAAGGAAATAATCTCTTCTGGACTGAATTTATTAAACCATCACAAAGACTGAAACCTTCCTCTGTTGCTATGTTCGACAAAGTACTTAAATATTCAAAAATTCCAAAAGACAAGGGTATTATTAAGCAGACAGTAACATAACTATTTTCTAAAAATTAAATAATTGTAGTGCTAATTTGTAATACCATTAGCTCTGCCTTACCTGAGACTTTTTGAGTGGCTTCCTCAAAACATTGTAAAAGCATTGAAATATCTTTTAAAATCGCATAATCCTCCACTGTTAATGGAGTGGGCGCGTTCCTGAGCTTTAGCAAAGCCCTTCCTAAAGGTTCAGACAACTCTCTGGATCATGTACAATGTACTTTTCCATCGGGTTGGACACTCCTGTATCAGCTTCAGACTTTTTTCAGTCTGCTCATTTTTTAAAGTATTGCTTGCAACAGTACTTTGCTTAAAAAACGTTATTACTGTTTTCACTTTCTTCAATACACCTTCTACCACATGCAAGTTGTCTTGCACAACCAAATTTATGGTGTGTGCAAAGCATGGCATATGACGTTTCTGAAGCAACTCGCATGCCTTTATCATAGAACTTGCATTGTCAGTAACAATACAAGTTACTTTATTACAAATATTCCATTCTTCTAAAATACTTTTTAGGCTATTGGCAATATTTTCAGCATGATTTATGCCATTTTCTAAAGGCTTTGTTGAAAGTACTTTATTTTGAATTTTCCAGTCTTTTATGAAATGACATGTCACAGTCAAGTAGGACTCTGTGATTCGTGAGGTCCATAAGTCACATGTAATTGATACGAAATCTGTAGCATTCAGTTCATTTTTTAATTTTTGGTACTTTTCTAAATATTCTTCTTTTAACAATTTATTTGCTACTGTATTAGGACATGGCAGAATATACCTAGGATCCAAGAGACTAATAAAATTCTTAAATTCTTTGTCCTCGACAATTGTGAAAGGCTGGTACAAATCATTTGCAGTAATGCTTTATCCAGTTCGGTTTTCCTTTTGCTTGTATTATCATATTGAATGCTCCTCTTAAAAAATGGGCTAATGGAAGTTTGACTTGACCTAGCTGAACTACTAGTACTTGACATTGCTGAGGTTTCATTACCAAAATTCCCAGTTTTCCCACTGCTCAGTTGCTGGTGGTGTTTTATGTTGTATTCAAATGAAAGTACATATTTTTAATGTATATTAATTTAATCATCAATATAACATTTTATGGTGAACGTGAACATCAACTTGTCTTATGTCTAATAATAATATAAAACTAACCTTACCTTATTGACATCTGTCATAGTATGTTCAGGATTACACTCTGAACATCGAACACCTTCCCCTTAAAGATTAAGTCTATGGGGTTGTCTAACTACCCTACCAGAACGTGTTGCACTAATGAAAGTAAATGAATTTGATCCATCTGGAACTGGTATCCTTGAACGCGATACTCTGTTATGAGTTGACATCAATTCATTACCATCTGAATTATATACTGTTTCAGTGTCGTTATTTAATGTGCTACCATTTAGTTCGTTATTTAATGATAAGTTATTAAAGTCACTAGTCGTAGGAGTATGGGAGAACTGAGTTTCGTCAATTGGATACAATCGAGAGTCCAATGAAAATTCCTTATTACTTGTTTGTGAATGTTTCATTTGAAAGGAGTTTCGCCTAACAATTTTTCCATTACTCTCTTTTTTTATCCAATATGACCTAGGCTCTTTACACTTTTCAATAACGATACCTTTATGCCAAATTCGGTCTTTTGCACTTTTAATCACTACTTTATCCCCTTTTTCAAAGATGGTGGTTTTTTTACGAGCTGTCTTGTTGTATTGTAATGTCATATTCTGTTTTTTGACACATAACTTGTTAAAAATTTCCCTGACTATTCTTGGTTCTAAGTTTGAACCCATTATAGGAAGTTCTGTTTTCAAATTTCTACTTTGTAATATTTGTGCTGGTGAAGCACCCAAAGATATTAAGATTGAGTTATTGTATTCCATAATTGATTCTCTATAGTCAGTACATTCTTCAAATGACTTTCTAAGGATTTGTTTGCAAATACTCACTGCTTTCTCCGCCAGACCATTACTCTGATGATAATGTGGAATACATGTTAAAACAGTAATGTCTTTATTGGAGTAATAACTATGACATTTCCTCGATAAAAATGGTAAATTATCTGCTATAATATAAGAAGGATATCCAAATTTTGTAAAAATATCTTGGAAAGCATCTACAACTGATTTAGACGTTTTGTCTTTCAATTTGTACAGTTCAATCCAGTGTGAAAAATAGTCAACGACAACTAAGTATTGGTTTGCTCCATATTCCAAAATATCAGTGCCAACTTTGTTAAACCTATACTTTGGAATAGAGTGTGGTAATAAAGGTTCTCTATAATTACTGGACATAAACTTTTCACAAGTTCTACATTTTTTTATAAAGTTAACAATATCTTGTGACATTTCCGGCCAATAAAACAGTTTCCTAGCTTTATTGATAGTTTTACTTATGCCTATGTGTCCTTTATGTAAAAGTTTAATCATTGGTTGTTTAAGGCTCTCAGGAATAATAATTTTTTCATCAAGAAACACGATACGGCTTCTACATAAATTGACTCTTTAAGGTTATAGAATGACTTACATTGTTGAGAGATGATATTATTTGTTTTGTTTGGCCAACCATTAAAATAAAAATCAACTATTTTTGACAGAGTTGGGTCTTTATTGGTCTCTAGTCGAAGTTCAGATTTCCTTTCCTCACTTATTGGTAAATGTTTTGACACTAAATGTACCATATCAAACATATCCTTATCATATTCAGTTTCTTTTAAGCTTGACCTAGATAACATGTCAGCAAATTGTACATTTTTTCCTGAAACATAGTACACATTTAGAGAATATTTTAGTAATTTAAGCCTAATTCGTTGCAATCTAACTGAACCAATTTTGCAAATTGCTTTTTTCATTATCGCAATTATTGGTTTATGGTCACTTTGTACATCTATGTCATAACCATATATAAAACTATGAAATTTCTGAGTAGCAAAGTATATAGCTAAAAATTCTTTCTCTGTTTGACTATAATTTATTTCATGATCATTCATGTTGCGAGAAGCACAAGCAACCAATTTTAAATTGCCTGATACTTCTGAAACATGCAACAACCAAGACCATTTTTTGAAGCATCACACTGCAAGATAATTTTTTTACTAGGATCAAAAGGTATTAATGCAGGTGACTTGCAAACAATCTCTTTCAGTTTTTTAAAACACTCTTCATGTTTAGGAAGCCATAGCCACTCAGTATTTGATTTTAATAATTCACACAAAGGTTGTATATATTGTGCCATATTTACAACATACCTTCTTACATAATTAAATGAACCTAATACTCTTTGAAGTTCAACTTTATTTTTTGGATTTTCCAATAACACTAAAGCTTTTACTCTGTCCGGATCGATTTCCATTCCTTTTTCTGAAAAAACTTGTCCCATAAATTTTACTTCTGTTTGAAAATACTGCAATTTATCTTTGTTAAATTTAGCACCTACTTGTCGAGCTCGCTGTACTACTTGTTCAACGGCTCTATCATGTTCAAATTTGTCAGATCCCATGACAATCATGTCATCATGACATATTTGTACATTCTTTATGTTAGAAAAATTATTTTCTACTTGTTCCTGAAATATATCCTGGGAACTTGACAAACCATAAGGTAATACTATATACTTATACATTCCAAAAGGGGTTGAAAAACAGCATTTCCAAGAAGAATGTTCATCAAGCTCAATATGGTGGTACCCTTCAGCTAAATCAAAAACTGTAACATATTTTTTACCTAAAATCTGTGATGAAATGTCTTCAAGTTTGGGAACTAATCTAGGTTTACGAATTATTTGTTTATTGAGGTCAGAAGGGTCCAGACATAATCTCAGTTTTCCATTGGGCTTTTCAATAACAACTATACGGTTAACACTTGCTCGAGGATCAAAATCATCACTTTTACTATTGCTTTTCTCTCTATCAACCTATCCAGTTCTTTTTTAAACTTATCTTTTATGACTCGTGGAACTTTGGTGGGGGGGTGTGATACTTGTTCAAAATGTTCAACTGTAGTAATTACATGCTTTCCACCAAACTTTTCCATAGCCACAAAATATATCATTATGCTTAGTAATAAATTCTGATTGTAAGTCATTTTCATTTATGTTTTGCCTTAATTCTACTTTATTTACTCGTTTTACTAAACCTAAGTTTACACATGCTTGACCACCTAATAAAACTTTTGTGGCCTTATAACCTTCAATTATAACAAAGTCTTCATATATACTGTTGCGAAGCGAACTTTTGATTATTAGTTAGGATTTCTTTAGTTATTTGTTGTTACCCCTGTATGTTACGTTGCTTTGTTTACGTTCTACATTCTTTTGTCTGTGTTCTAGAAAATCCTGGCTCCGTTGCTTATATAGAGAGAGATTTATGTTATAGCTTAATGAGTGTGAGAG
Source organism: Ips nitidus (assembly GCA_018691245.2). Lineage (NCBI taxonomy): Eukaryota > Metazoa > Arthropoda > Insecta > Coleoptera > Curculionidae > Ips > Ips nitidus. The sequence continues at coordinate 18,393,231 of CM042792.1, read as the reverse complement.
AGAGAGTCAATTTCATGAATATTTGGGAACTTTCTAGAAACCATGGAAGCCTATATAAGCAGCTGAACCAGGCCTGGTTAGTTAGTTGTTGAGTTGATGATTGTAGTGAAGTTGAAGTTGACAGATAACGAGGTTAAGTGTCAGTGTCAGTTTATTGTTTGTAAACAATATACAGTGTTGTACAAGAAGTGTGTCATTAAGGAGTACGACGGTACATTTGGTGTCAGAAGTGGGATTGGAGAATCGAAGAAGAGTTCCAGAGGAAGACAGAATAAACCGACAAAAGCAGAAGGTGTGTTGAATGCCTGTGAGTACACGACAACAAAGCGCCAAAATGGATGAAGGAATGAAACAACTTATGGAGATGATTCGAGAAATGAAAGCAAGCCAAATAAGTCAAGAGCAGTTCGAAGAAATGAAAGCGAGCCAAGACCAAAAGTTCGAAGAAATGAAAGACCAGTTTCAACAACAAGATGAAAAGTTAGATCGAGTAATAAATGAAATAAAAGGAGAAATGGACAACAGGATGGAAATTTTGGAAGAAAAGGTAAATGAGAGGATAAGCGGTGTGGAGGAGACCGTTCAGACCTTGCGAGAGGAATTTGACAAACTACAGGAAAAGTCTTCAAAGCCAACCGTAGTCGCCAGTTCTAGTGTCTGCTCAAATATTAAGCCACCAGTTTTCGACGGTAAGACCTCATGGCAGGTTTACAAAAAACAGTTTGAGGCTGCCGCAGAGGCCAACAATTGGACATCAAGTGACAAAGCCACTGCCTTGGTTTTGTCACTTCGAGAAGAAGCACTGGAGGTTTTGCAGACTTTGGACGAGAGCCAGTACAAAAACTACGACGACTTAATCCAACATTTGGAGATGAGATTTGGAAATAAGCACCTAGAACAAGTATACGAAGCTCAGTTGTCTAGTAGGACCCAAAGAAGCACGGAAACACTTCAACAGTATGAAGCCGACATTGCTCGATTAGTTTGTCTGGCCTATCCAACGGCCTCTCACGACATTAGAGAGCGAATGGCAGTACGGGCTTTTGTACGAGGTCTTAAAGATTGTGACACAGAGCAAGCAATACGATTAGCGAGAGGCCAAACATTGCATGATGCTCTTGCCTACGCTTTGGAGTTTGAGGCGGTCAAGCAAGTATCACGAGGACATACTCGAGTGCGTCAAGTCAGAAGCCTTACACCGGAACCGAGAAACCGATCTTCCAATTCAGATCACACAATCACTCAGTCAGACTTGAATCGTCAGCTGGAGACATTTCGAAAAGAACTAATGGGAGCGTTAAATAGAAGAAGTCAGAACAACCGAAACGCTCAAACCACCACGTTTACTCGGTCATTGGAATGCTGGAAGCCCCACCAACCATAATTAAAGTAGCCCGTCTTCAGCACGAAAACACCAGCTTAATAGTGACCGGTAAGATTTGCGGCCGGGATTGTCAAATGGTTGTTGATACCGGTTCTTGCCATACTATCGTAAGGCCGGACATGGTGAAACACTGCAGGATTAGCGACACTGGTAAAAAGTTTATATTGGAAACTGCTGCTGGTGAGTCAATGCCTGTTCTGGGAATCCATGAAGCTGAAGTGAAGCTTGGGCGACATGTCTTCAACCATACCGTTTTTGTGGCCAACATAACTGATGACGTCTTAATGGGCTTAGATCTTATGGAGCAACACAAGTTCCAGCTGGATTTGGAGAATAGACTGATCAAGACTGGACAAGACGAGATTGTTATGATGGCACCCGAACAAGATATGCGTGTGAGGAAAGTCACGTTGCAGGAAGATGTCAACTTACCTGCAAGATCAGAGACCATCGTTAAAGTTAATTTGGACAGAAAAACGGAATTGAGCAAACTTCAGCTGATAGAACCGAGTTATGAAGAGGAAGATGATGCTGTGAAGAAGGGAGTTCTTGTAGCCCGCACCCTAGTCCAGCAGAAAAACGGCCAAGCATACGTAAAAGTCGCCAATTTGAAAGAATGTGGTCAAAGATTAAAAAAAGGCGATATAATAGCCAAATCCGAACCAGTACTTATGGTGACTAAGGAGTCGCACGAAACAAAACCAAACCCCGACAGTGACCTTCCTGAGTGTTTAGTACACTTAATGAAAAAGACGAGCTCAATTTTGACTGATCAAGAAAAACAGACTTTTGGCCGTTTGCTTCACGACTACAAGGACGTGTTCGCCTTAAATGAAACGAATTTGGGAAGAACTCATTTAGTGAGGCATAAAATTGAAACAGGGGATTATTTGCCCATTAAGCAAAGACCCAGACGGCTCCCATTGGCTAAGCAGGCAGAAGTGGAAAATCTTATACAGGACATGGCGGATCGCAGTGTCATTGAGCCATCCACCAGCCCTTGGAGTTCTCCTGTGGTACTTGTTACTAAGAAAGATGGGTCGACAAGATTCTGCGTGGACTATAGAAGACTAAATGAAGTTACAAAGAAAGACAGTTATCCCTTGCCCTGAATAGATGACACCATAGACACTCTGGCTAATGCAAAGTGGTTTTCCACCTTGGATCTAAAAAGCGGATACTGGCAAGTGGAGATGGATCAACGGGACAAAGAGAAAACTGCCTTCTCAACTGGAATGGCTTGTGGCATTTTAACGTCATGCCTTTTGGACTTTGCAATGCTCCGGCAACCTTCGAAAGATTAATGGAAACTATTCTACGAGGATTGACTTGGAAAACCTGTCTTGTTTATTTAGACGACATCATTATTATGGGCAAAACATTTGAAGAACACCTGCAAAACGTTGAAGAAATCTTCAAGAAGTTTAGAGGGGCAAACCTGAAATTAAATCCGAAGAAGTGCAGCTTTTTCCAAGAAGAAGTCGAATACTTGGGACACGTTATATCGTCAAAAGGAGTAAAAACCGATCCGAAGAAAACTGAAGCTGTAAAGAATTGGCCTGTTCCGAAAGACAAGCACGAATTGAGAAGATTTCTGGGATTGTGTTCCTATTACAGAAGGTTTGTTCGTGGATTTGCTGATATAGCCAGACCCCTACACAAATTGACGGAGAATAACCAGCCCTTCGAATGGACTACAACATGTCAGGAAGCCATGGAAGAACTGAAAGTAACCCTTTGTTCTCCACCAGTTTTGGCTTTTCCACGACCTGGGGAAGAGTTTATTGTGGACGCAGATGCTAGTAATATTGGTTTAGGCGGAGTTTTATCTCAAATCCAAGATGGTGAAGAACGAGTGATCGCCTATTTCAGCAAATCACTATCAAAGCCAGAGAGAAAACTTTCTAGAAACCATGGAAGCCTATATAAGCAGCTGAACCAGGCCTGGGTGCTAATTCTTGAAAGCAGGGAACACGATTCTCAGGAGAAGTGCTGATAGAACGTGACAGAAGACTTGATAATGGCAGGTTCCTGTCACATTCTGTATACCTTTCTCTTGATAACTCCCTTCCCTTGTTTCAAGAATAGACACCCTGGTGAGTTAGTTGTTGAATTGATGGTTGTAGTGAAGTTGAAGTTGTCAGATAGCGAGGTTAAGTGTCAGTGTCAGTTTATTGTTTGTAAACAATATACAGTGTTGCACAAGAAGTGTGTTATTAAGGAGTACGACGGTACAATACCAAAGGAAATTTTGATCGTCCGTATAGTAACAAAATAATTAGAAACGTTTTATTATTATCTGTTGGCAAACTTAATAATTAATAATAATATAATTAATGAACAATTTTTTTTAATTTTCGACTTTGACTTCTATTATTATCGGTTAAACATTTTCTTTTTAAGTCTTTTTTGAATTTAGCTTGAAAGTTGTTATAATTAATTTTAATAATAAGCCTTAGCTTGCAAAAATCAAAAATAATTTTAAAAGGGAAATTAGGTTCTTTCTTTTTTATTTTATTTGCTAGTGTTTTTACAACTCCTGGTCCCAGATTTATAGTAGCATCGATATGTTTTTCAAAATAATTGTTCCATTTTATCACCGTTTGAAGCCACTCTAAGTTCGGTTTGATAAGTCCACCAAAAGATAATTGCTGAACCCAAGAAGGAATATTAAAGGAATGCTCATTTTCGATTTTATAAGTGTAGTCTCCCAATTGGGGATTATCCTGCTTATGTTTTTTTGCGAGATATCCAGCTATATATTCTAGAGCGTCATTAGTTGTTGCTGGAAAATTTTTTTCGTCTTTTTTTATTAAAGAGGAGTTTTGAGAGCCTACTGAAGAAAATGAGCTACTTGAACTTGATTTCTCTGTTTGATCTAAAACAGAATGTTCAGAAGAAATCAAGTTAACTTTCTCCAAAATACTAGGTGTGATGTATTCTTCATTGACCATATCTTCAGTATTAACGTTTGCTCCCAAAAAACCTGAATTTCTACCTAAAAGTATCATTCTAGTTCGATAGATGGCTTCTAACGGACTAGGATGTTCATTAGGTCCACGACAGCGCAGTTGGCAAAAAAAATTCTCCAGTCCATCTTGGTTGAGCTTGTGAGTACATATTGTTACGATTTTCCCGTGGGTTCACACAAAGTCAATTTAACTCAACGATTAATAAATTTATTACACTTCAAAACACTCCGTACAATAATTAACACAGCTACTAAAAACACTACTACAATTCCACAATTATTCCACTATTTAAACTTTACCGCGTTCCCAAATTCACTACTATATACTCTCCTAACTAACTACGCCGTCGTCGAGGCCGCTTCTTTTATATTCGCAAACCACGTTCTAGAATGACCGCGAAACGCTTCGCGGGTTGCCTTGACCATTCAAGAATCTTCCAGGTGGCGCCTCCTAACTGTGGCCTACTTTAACACGCGCCCGGCCAGATATTGCGGCGCATCGATTTCATCCTGACTCGAGTATAGTAGGCCCAAACCGTAACACTGCCCCCCTCTTAAAGCTGATCGTCCCGATCCGCTTCATCTAATCCCTGGTATTTCTTGAGTCTGTCCAGATGGACAATTTTCATCTTGCCTTTGGGGCTGCGTTGGACTCTGTAGGCGACGTCGTTTAACCTTTTTACCACATTGTAAGGTCCCTCCCAGTGTCGTTGCCATCTTTGACTTAATCCTTTGCTCCTCCTGGGTTGAAACATCCACACAGCATCACCTTCCTTATAATTGCCACCAGTAGGTCTGTGGTCCAGTGTCATCTTCATACGGTTGTTGTTTGATTTCATCTTCTCTCTCTCAAGTTCCCGAATTGTGATGGATCCTTCTGTAACGAACACTGGTCACACCGTTTACACCATTCCTCAACGTCCTTTCTGAAGTTAATCCAGTAAAACCGATCTCTTATTCTAGCCAAAGTCTGGTTTACTCCAAAGTGTCCTACTCCGCGACTGTCATGTAGTTCTCGCAGCACATTCTCTTTGCAGGAATTGGGCACTATTGTTTGGTAAACAAAGCGTTTTCCGTCTGGACTTTCCCATTTGCGAGTAATTAAGTCATCTCGCAGTCGAAGCGAATTCCACTGTAACCAGTAACCCCTTACTGTTGGTCCATATCTGGAAATCTGTTGCCAATCCGGTTTCAAATCCTTCTCCAACCATCTTCTGATTACTTCCAAATCAGAGTCTGAGCGCTGTCCTTTTATTATGACTTCCTTAGAAACGCTGCTCTTCATTCTTTTTGTAGCCTCTTTATCTGTCACCATCGCGATTTGACCAATCCTCCAACCATTATGAATTTGTCCTTTCCGGTACCTTAAGTCACTATCCAAAGCTTGACAATCCTCTACATATCGCGGTAAATGTCTTTCTGGATTCTTCATTTCCTGCTCCTGGTTACGCCAGTTCTGCGGGGTCGGTAAACGAGACTGCTGTCTGCAATTCCATTGGTAATGTCCTTTACGTCCACAAGTATAACATGTAATGTTTCTTTTAACAGAAGAGTTCCGGTGATTTGTTCTAATGTCCTGATTTCGTCGGCACTGTGGGTTTGGAGAACAAGACCGCTGTCTGCAATTCCTTCTATAGTGTCCTTTGCGTCCACATCGATAACATTCCACTCTAGTGATCGGACGTGACCGTTCTAACTGTCTGGACTGACCATTTCCTAATGCTGCCATTTGTTGCACTAATTGGCCGACCATTGATTCAATTTTATTTATTGATGTAGCAACATGATCGGCTGGCGGTTCTCTCTCCTCTTGAATAGTCACGGCCCTGATCCTTGGCTTTAAGTCATTGCACGCAGCTTCAACTTCCAGCGCTCGAACTAGTAATTCGCTGCTGTTGCTTCCTTTGAACATCTTCAGCATTTTCTTTACTTCCAGATCTCGAATCCCATCTACAAAATACTGTGCCACAAGTTCTTCTTGGATTTCATCCGGGACGGCTGGGTAAGCCAGATGCACAAGGCGACGAATTTCGGTTTCAAACTCTTCTAGATTTTCACCAGTTTTCTGCTGTCTTGCCATTAATTGCGTTCGATACAGTCCTTTCTTATGTTGATCCCCATAACGACGTTCTAATGCAGCTACTAATGCTTCATAGTTGCTTCGTTGGGCGATAGGCACCGTCTGTAACAGCTCCAATGCAGGTCCTCGTAATGCCACTATTAGTGCTACAGCCATTTCCTCGTTACTCCATCCATTTGCATTTGCAGCGGCCTCAAATTGGAGTTGGTACATTGCCCATGAAGTTTGACCGTCGTATGTGGGAGGCTTGATCTTGTTGAGCCCGTTTCCGGTGATCACTGTAGAGCTGGCTCCTCTGCTGTCAATTTTCCGCTCTAAGTCGCGTAGCTTTATCTCTACATCCTTCTGAATTTTATTTATGTCCTCCCGAACATCATTAATGTCCCCCCGAACATCATTCTGAATTTTATTGAGACTATGGGTTACATACTCATGGATTTCTGTCTTGGTCCGTGCTAGAACGTTCAATATTTCTACGTTACGTTTTTCTTGCCGCTCTCTATCTTCTTGACGCATTTCTATATCTTGTTGTAGCATTCTTTCTTGTTGTTGTCGAATCCTTTCTTGTTCTTCCTTCTCTTGTTGTCGAATCCTTTCTTGTTCTTCCTTCTCTTGTTGTCGAATCCTTTCTTGTTTTTCCTTCTCTTGTTGTCGAATCCTTTCTTGTTTTTCCTTCTCTTGTTGTCGAATCCTTTCTTGTTTTTCCTTTTCTTGTTGTCCTATTCTTTCTTCTTGTTGTCGAATCCTTTCTTCTCGTTTTTCAAGCATTGCCATAATAGCTGCAAGTTGGGCCTCCATGTTTGCACTTTGACGTCTTGTTATTGGCATAAAATAAATTTAACACACCACTGTTCCGAAAATCTCTAGTCCGGTTCTGAACACAAGTCTTTAACCCGAAGTTTAGTTCCAATTCACGTCGCACTAACGTCTGATCGCACTTCTGACACCAATTGTTACGATTTTCCCGTGGGTTCACACAAAGTCAATTTAACTCAACGATTAATAAATTTATTACACTTCAAAACACTCCGTACAATAATTAACACAGCTACTAAAAACACTACTACAATTCCACAATTATTCCACTATTTAAACTTTACCGCGTTCCCAAATTCACTACTATATACTCTCCTAACTAACTACGCCGTCGTCGAGGCCGCTTCTTTTATATTCGCAAACCACGTTCTAGAATGACCGCGAAACGCTTCGCGGGTTGCCTTGACCATTCAAGAATCTTCCAGGTGGCGCCTCCTAACTGTGGCCTACTTTAACACGCGCCCGGCCAGATATTGCGGCGCATCGATTTCATCCTGACTCGAGTATAGTAGGCCCAAACCGTAACAATATATATCGTATAATATACGTATTCTTCATATCTCTATATAACATCTGAAGAGATTTCATGGAGATGATCATACCTTTTTGAAATGTCTGTAAGGTATTTTTTCCTATTGCTCGCATTGACATAATGACTTCAATCATTTTTTTTAAGTGATTTTCTTGCATTTCTAAATTAAGACCATAAGCATTTTTCGAAGAGACTGAGCCACATTTTAGGTAACTGTTAAATATATCAAACCATATATTTATGTCTCCAATAAAGTGACCTAGAGCACTTGCCATTTCTTTATTAGGGCCGGGTGTATAACGAATTAGCGCAGTAGAGACATTGTTCGATAAAAGTTCAGCTGCCATTGTGACAACTTGTCTTCTTTCGCAATCAATGTGACTTTGATTAATTTTCCAGCAAGGATTAACTTCTGATTTGGTAAGGTTTACTAAAGCTTGAAGAGGCTGTTTTGTAATAATAATATTATCTTTTAATAAATATCCAGTGTCTAATAACCAGCTTCTAACAAGTTTCAATAAATGTGGTGCATCAGCAAACATGTATATGTTCGATTCAGTTATTGGATGTTTAAAGAAAGGTTTCTCTATATCAACTTCTAGTTCCTTCCACAATCCAATGTTTCCACCCCCGCAATCACTAACACATGCCACTACATTATATGAAATGTTGTGCAATTTAGAAATAATATCGTTTAAAATATGTTTGGTAATCTTCTGATCAAAAGCCAGATAGACGGGCTGCTTCCATTTTGAAAAAAGCCCTCGGGCTTGTACGACTTGCATTTGACTATAAGGACCTAACACCTGGTCCTTTGATACATCGTACTCCTCAACTGATCTCACTTTAACTTCATCGAACTGCAACACAACAACTTTCTCAAATGAAGTAAAATCTTCGCCCGCTAGTTTCATCATTAATAAAACATCCTTTAATATTCCCTCAGAAACATCTAAACGAGATGCCCAGCGTTTTAAACTAGAAAGGGCCGGCAATGGGTAATTTAACATACTACGGAGATATACATAACTTTTTTTACTGTAGTATCTTAAAGTAAATGCTTTTGCAATTTCGTCATGAGTCCAACAAACCCTTTTTTTTTTACCTGAGAGCAAAGCGATTTGATTTTTTGATAGCACCATATTTAAAAGTTTTTCTGACATATCAGCCTTGTCATGTTTTTTCAATGAATGATTGTATAATTTCATTTTATAATACTTTACCATTTTACTTAACCTACTTACTTTCGCCTTAGAATTACTCTTAAACTCATTAAATTTGAATAATAAATCTTCGTATTTTTGTTTGTAGTCAGGGTCTGCACAGTATGAAGCATTTGATTCATTTTTTTCCGGTACTGAGGTGAATACAGACGTATTCAAAGATGTACTTGGAACATCTAAACAAAGAGATATACTCTCATTCATGTGCGTTATTTCCACAATTTCTTCATGGGTGGTTTCTTGGTTTTTAGCGGCTTTTAGTAGTATTGTTTGCACCATTCGCTTGTTGCTCCTTCTTTCAGCTCTTGCAGAACGAGGTGTTTCATTAACAAAATTTTTATTTTCGCTGTCATGTCCATCACTTAAATTCAAAGTAGGAATTGCCGTTTTTTTTAGAATCTTACGCAAAGGCAACCCTGAAAATACATAATTTAAATTAGATGCGCAACATTTGCCATCACTATCTTTTTCATGAGCAGTTTTAATAACAGAAGTAGGTACATTATAGACTAATAGTTATTTTACTAGGTAAATACCTAAAAGTTCATTTTGAAAATCTCTTTCATAGTCATTAGGTTTAAAGTGTAATGAACAAATCCGGGATGTATCTGGATTGAATTTATCCTTTCGTCTACACCGACGAATCCACTCCTGCCTAATTGTGGACGACACTAAGTTACTTTCCTTTGGAAAGGAATGAAAACTTATAGGAATATTTTTTTTCTTCATTTTAACTGTAGTGCATTTGCAGGTTGCAATAGCGCATGCAAACCCGGGCATTGTAAACTAAAACAAAAACACATTTCATTTAAAAAGCTTTCTAATTAGTATTTATACAACTTACCAACTCGTCAAAACAAACGTAAAAATGTAATTTAAAATGATTAATGGCAGCACAGACGGAGGTTGTGATTGTTAAACCAAGGGATATTTAACTGTGCTAAAAATTGGGGTTATTATTCGATTAATAAGGGACTAAACATGGGAACTGAATCTGAACATTGGCAAATTGAAATTTTATACTGCAGTTATGTTTTTAATCACTTACCAATTATTTTATATTCAAAAAAATAAAAATTAATGATATTATACCGAAAAACATCTACGTTTACGCGCGAAAATCTTTGTATTCACACACGCCTAACGACCAATATTGACGAGAACCGAATCGTTTCGCCACGGGGGACGTCACGATCGCGTTTCTAGCGTAGCAAATACAGGCAACATTGCGCTTACGGGAATGAGCCATCCTTTACGTCTACCGTCCTTGGTTTAAACTGACTGCTTGAAAAACCTTGATTAAAAAAATTATAGGATTTAGTGTTTTTGAAGCGGCCAATAATTCTATGTTTACCAGCAGGTCTAGATAGCGCCAGGTTAGTTACTTTTGCAACGTACTAGAGTAGAGCTTACACCTTGGTTGAAACCACCCTACCTCAAACATTTTTATGAAAACTAGAGTTTACGACCAAGATATGCAATGATTACATTAATTGATTCATTTGTCCAGCAGAATATAACTCTACTTCATATTTTTCTGATATTTTTTTTGTGTATTTGTACTTATTCAGTGCTTCCTAAAGCAAAAGCGCTCAACACCAGCTTAAAAATTATTATATCCATGTTAACATGGCGGAAATGCATTAATTTGTTTAATACCAGAGTTGAAGTTTATTTAAAACTGAAGATGTATGTGGGTGGCCACCGATCTTATGGTTACCATATCTATTGCAAAAACAGGTCAGAAAAGGTCTTGTGGGACTTTATCAAATTTTAGTTATCGAGACATTTAAATAAATATACATAAAGTCATAGATATTCTGTCCTTTAACAAACTACATTTAAGTTGATTGGGAATTGAAAGTAAACTAGTTTTTATTTCAGGCATAAGTTGCTGTGTACACAATTTCCAAATATGGATCATGAAGCAAAACGGCCTTCCTACAAATGTTTGACGCGCGTAGAACCGCAAAAGGATCATCGCGAGTTCAAATGTCACCAACATCAACAATCCTGCAAGTACTTCTGTCGGCAACTTGATACTCAAATTAGCAATTGTGATCTATGTTATTGGACACAGCATGGACTATGAACCAGAACCCGAGTATAAATGCGCAGGCTGTTTTTTTTTTGTTTTTCAAAAGAGTTCTATTGAAAAATTGTATCACATCAATTACCAGATGCAAATTGTGAGACTGACGCAAACTGATTTAAATGTGGCTTCTTTTAATGTAAAAAAAGCACCCAGAAATCTCTTCCATTTCCGTCTTATGTGCGAACTATTATTAAAAGGAAAAACCAAACACCCATATCTTTGACAAAAAAGATCATCATAATATCAACCATATATTGGAAAACTAATCAATCTTAACTGCAGATTCGAGAAGAGGATCAGGTACTACAATATTATTTCTCATGGTTAGGTATTCTACAGGGTGTCCAGTAAACATATGATTAATAAGGTACCGTGACCTTCGTTAGATCAAAAGATGACGATTTTACGAAATTGTCATTAAGAAAAAGTGCCTGGTTCCAATGCTAGTGATGGTCAAATTTCTTAAAAAAAAATCTATTTTCAGAAATATTTTGAGTACGTTCTGATGGATTTTAATGAATCTTGCTCTGGACTTGTCTGTAAGTAAGGCTCATGTTTTGATTAACAAAATATCTGTCTTTGATATAACAAAATATAATATAATATCATATATATAACAAAATATCTGTCTTGAAGTTTGATAGTGAATTTATAGTTATAAAATCAACTGGTGGCCACGTTATTTGTATTAAGTAAATGTATGAAACGGTAAACAGCAGGGAGACAAAAATATTTATTGCTAAAACACTTTGAATGCTAGAATGAAAGATTTGACCAAGAGTACTAAAGCCTTGAAAAAGGTTCAATGCATCTGATAAAAAATAAATAAATGTATTTCATGGCATGGAATTATTTATTTTAATAATAAACTAAAGATGGAGGGGTGAGTTGTGTGTAGTTTTATTTACTATTTTGCTTTTCTATTACAGTACTTGTTACTGTTTTGCTATATGCAGCATTTATTATGTGCGTAATTTATTCTTTTGTCAGCTTCACAGTAGTTGGCCGAAGAGTTTTTATTTAATGTGGGTAATGTGTATTAGGAAAACTGTCATTCCTTTTAATGTCAATCTACGCATGGCGAACTGAGTAACTGTGCAGAAGTTGACATTGGGAGTGAACAAAGACCAGCAATCAGCCATTCATATCTATCAAACTTACGATTTATTTTCCAACTGATTGGCATTCTACAGCAAGTTTTATGAATTTATTTATTCCTTACCAACCTCCACCTGTTCGGTGTACAACATTTTTCAAACTTAAAAACTTCCTATTAGCTCGCAGTCTGCCGCTAGCACTTAGACTACGAGTAGTAAAGTGCTACATATGGCCCATTTTACTATACGGCGCAGAAACGTGGTCGAGGTGTTTGAAATGTGGACCCTCCTTAGACTCTTGCGCGTGCCGCGGACCGCACATGCCACGAATGAAGAAATTTTAAGAACTGCAGGCTACGAACGAGAAATACTTAACATCATTAAAGAAATAAAAGTTTCCTATCTCGGCCATATCCTTACAGTGAGTGATACTTTATGTGCAGTATTGGGTTCGATGTTGTTGAACAAGTAAGATACACCAGTACTGGTTAAGATGTTTAATGTACTACGCTCCTAAACTAAAAATCTATTATAACATGACTGGTTGGGAGTCGAAATGGTAATGCTTGCGGCCTAACTTAAAACTAGTAAGCGAAGGTGAATTACGATTAATGAGAGAGATGGAATGAAGTGGGTCTAAGCCTGACTAAGTATAAAACTAAATGTGTATATATATATGCATTTCGACATATACACCTCCGACTCGCATAGTTTAACATTCGCACACGCCTCCAAAACGGAGGCGAATTCGAAAAATCGGAGGCCAATACGAATCGACCTTAATAATTTCTCAGGATGTCTCTCTGGCCTCCTGGAGGCCGTACGCAAAATTTATGTCGGAGGCCATTTTAGCAATACACATATACAGTTATACAATGTAGTTCACAAAAATTCCACCACGTGGCGGAGCGATCTCATACGTTTATACAAACGACACATGGCCTGTGCGGCATCAACTCCGCATAAAATACCGCTAAGCCGACTCAAAAAAGCGGCAACACCGCGGCATAACTCACTGGAGGCCAGTTGATCGAGAGCATATACCAAATTTCGTAGTTGCATATAAGAGTGAGGGGGTTGGAGGCCAAATGATCGAGAGTACATAACGAATTTGAAGGCCACTCAACTTATATTAATATATACTGGGCGTCCTAACTAGTTTGCTGTCTTATACAGAGTGTCGCACCAATATCGGCTTCATTAATTGAATGTGTGATCTTTTAAAAAGTTATGTATGCAACTAAAGCTGACTTGGCATACTCATTTAGAATATTTTCTAGAGAGAGGCACTTTTATTCATGTCGGAAGTAGAGACCAACTGGTTGACTTCATTTTTTTAATTCTGTCTATTATAAGTTTTCGACTTTGATAGTATTGCGCTAGCGGAAAGGAACCAAAAATTTAAATATTTTCGACCTTCTTTTGAAACAGCAAAATTTCTGGTTATTTTGTGAACTTTATCAAGAGACAGAAATTAATCTTTCTACCGTAGTTTGTATACTACTTTATTTTCAACCATTTATCAAAATCTCATCAAACTTTTAATAAATCATTCAGTTGAAATATTGATTGCTAATAGTCTCTAACAATAAGGTAGTATAGGTACGAGTAGTTATGACTTCAACCATAATAAACGACTGGTGATTTGTTTACTAACTTGACAACGCCATTGTTGTGCTATGCTGTCTTTCATATTTGGAGCTGAAACGTCTCTTAAAGTGCTTTTAACATGGAGATTTCTGAAGACGCAGATGTTACTCATCATCACCTGAGCTGCGAGCTGTTGCAAAGCTGGCGGCACAGTCTCTTAACTATAAAAAGTAAGCTCAGATATGACAAAACGCATATTGATCTTATCCACCCGGGTGGAAAGTGACATTTACCGGGTGGAAAGTAAGAGCAGGTAATTTTCATCTTTCCACCTGGTTTACACATAAGAAATAACGTTATTAAATACCTGGTTGAAAATAAAAGTAATTTCTTTATTTATTACAGAATACAGGATACGAAAAATTGTACTAGACGTTTTTGCATACAACCTAGATTAATTAATAGCTGGGAACATTTTAGAACTTTAGTTGTGTCATATACAATAATAGGTCTGAATGGTATCTCAAAACACACGTTTGGAAATTTTTAAAATTTAAAAATTGCTACCCATGTTCCGAAATTTTTAAATTACGGCGTATTTTTGAAAGATGTCTTCTGTTTAGATCTCTAATAGTAAAAGGTTAAAATTTAATTCACAAACTTGCAAGCGTAATGTCTATTTTAATATTACATTTTATGGTGTTGCACCTTAATTCGAACACTTCCACCATTAGGAGAATTGACTAGTAGGAGTGCAGTTTTTGAAAAGTAACTTAGAAGGATAACCAACTTAAACATATCTAACTAATTAGCTTTTACTGTTTTAAAGTCTTAGTGTTGTGAAAAATTTCAGTATTTTGTTGTACAAAAATGTCAGCCCAAAATGTAAAAATTGTCAAATGGACAGAAGTAATTTTTAACTTTTTTACGTTCATTTATTTTGACAGTAATTATGTACTAGGTTAAGAGCCAGTAAAATAAAAGTATAGTAGTAAAAGTATACCATTCTTGAATGGATTGCTATAAAACTTTTAGACGATATTGTTTGAATACTATTTAGTAGCTAATATCAAAGAATAGCTATTTAACAAGAACAGACAGTTGAAAAGAGAAAGCGAATTAGAGAGAGATGGACTCTTCCTACCAAAGTTAAATTGACAATCGACTTATATCTGCTTTGGCCGTTGAATATCAGGAGTTATATTGGTTGGTCATTCAAGTCAAGTTGTTGAAAAACGTTGCCGTATCTCAGACCACATAAAATATTTGTTTTGAAACATCGGTTTAAAGTTAATAATAGTTAATAAGGACTTATATCTTCCAATGATTAATAGGCGAACTTAAAACACTTTGACTCAAAAGAAGTTAGTTTATCTTATATTTGATTCTGAAAATTGGATGCAATTTTCATTTTAAAGAAAGAGACAACCGGCAACATGTTTCCTACCAAAGGTAAACCGAGGTCAGCCAAAAAAATCACCCCATCATCAAAGAAATTATGTCTCTTCTTGTTAAAATATATTAGGCATTTTACATTTTTTTTGCATGTTGAATTTGTATTAGCGCCATGCGCATTGCATACTGCTGCAATAAAAAATAACAATAAGCTTCAAATAACAACATTTTAAGACAAGTTAATATACAGTGTGCTGCACCTGAAAACCCTCGGATGCATACGGATTTATATCTTGCCCAATTGAAAAAAATAAGTGTCGGTTGGAACAGGCTGTCCCAGATAATTGTGGTGTAGAAAAGATTTGCTTTAAAATTTAACACCCTGTATACTAAGGCAATCATTCCTTTATGTGGCACTCTGAAGATAAAATGTAAACATTTAATAATACAGTTCTAAATTATTATGTTTTTAAACAAACTGTAAGAACTAGTTATTTGCCATAGCCTTTTTTATCGACCTATGGTTCGACAACAAATTTATAACTTTTATTTATTTTGAAGTGTGCTTATCCCTTACATAAATATGCCCAATTTGCTAAAAGATGGCATGCGTTTTAAGCAATAGACAACATGCTCTACTAAAAGATGGCATGGCCATCTTGCCAATAGATGACACTCGCAAAGTTGCATTGGTTCTCAGTTTCTTCCAAATATAGCTAATTCTCTCTCTCTCTTCACACTGATTTCCGGCTGCCATACTCGAAATAAACTTTGGTCCATATTTATGGCCGGTAGTACATCAGTTTCATTGAGAATAACTTGTTTTTGGACAAACTATACTGGTTTAAATTCCATCAAATATTTTGACCCTTCGCCTGGGGGTTCATTTTTAACTTTTTCAGACTTTTTATAGGTCGTCATCTATTGATAGTTTTACCTTATTTCATTTTGTGAATAGTTTTATTTCTATATAAGAAGGATTAGTTATATGCTGAATTAAATCTAAATTTAAAGCAAACATTTTATTCCAAGTTTTGTCGATTTTTTTTTACCCGAAAAGGAATCACAAAAGGCATTTTGACATAGTTTAGATAAATGAAAAAGTGCAAGTCAAATTCCTTGACGTTCACTACTTCTAATTTCTTCTTTGGTTTTCGGATTTGCAAACATGGAAATTTTTAACTCTTGCACGTTTTTTTCTGAGAAAACGATGCACGCTAGATGTGTCATTAATTTAACAAATCCTTCCTACAAACAATAAAACTATTTAAATAAATGTAATATAAGGCATTTAAAAAAATGCAACTTTACCACATCTTAAATTCCTGCGGCACTCTGTAAAGTTGACCATGAATGCCACGGATTATAGTTATATGATGGTGTTTTTAGGCACAATGCCTGATATTAGACAGTTATTGGTAAGGTTACGTTTTTAAACTTTTTCTTCATATTGGCACACGAATATAATGTATTAGACTCAGCAAATAGTTTTTGTCTACAAGCATCAAATCATAATGCATTTTTTTACTTTGGTATTAAGAAAATTACATTTGTGCCAAGTTGATTTTTTTGTAACCAATCAGTTGACAGACTGAAAATACGAATATTTTAGTTTATAGACTGAACAAATTATAGGCAAGGCTTTTTTACGTTAAAAAATTTAAGTGACTTGGTTGTCAAACAAAAATAACAGGCATTTTTAATATATAAGCGTTATAAGTTAGAACATTCTTTAATTTGCCACCCTAAAAACTATAATTTGTTTCCCCCAAAAAACTAGAATTTAAAGTTTTAAACAAACAATAGGAAAATTTCCTTTTTCACGACCTATTGAAAAATTGAGGTCACTGAAAAATGACCCAACTCAATAAACATTGTTAATCTAAGGAATTAATCACGTTTATAAAATAATAACAATATTGATTGTAAATACTCAACGACTCGTATTATAATTAAAATGAGATAGTCTAGAAATGCAAGTCAAAGTGAAAATTATAAATTAATAAACCATTTATAATTATATTGCAATGTTTGACCAAACTTGTTCAGCCATTTATTTTATCAATTTGCTTGAGTTAATGAAGTATTAAAAAAGAAACAAAAATATTGATGTCATTATATTCAGTTATTGTTGTCAGACATGTGTCTAATACTAGAATTAATAACGCAGAAACTATACGATCAGTATATAATATAGAACACCAAAAACTGTCTAATGTGGCTCCTATAGCGATCGAAAAAGAACGAAAATACGGCTGGACTGAATATTAAAATAAGTTTCCTGTTCCAAGAAATCTATTTTTAGCTGTCAAGGCCAAATCAGTCGGCGAACCAGACAGATAAAATTGGCAACTGTGTCGGTGACGCCTGCGTCGGTTCCACATGGCGCTGTATATTGCGCGGAGGCCAGTTAACCGCAGCATCGTGGAGGCCGGTTACATTTAAACCCATACCGTATATACAACTTTTTTCCTTATAGTTTTTCCTTACCCCTCTGCTGTGCCCATGAAAGACCTTGAATTATGAAGCGTAATCATGCAAAATACACTCCTGTAACTATGGCGGTTATAGTGGAGGCTTGGGCGCCTGTGTTATGTATGGAGGCGACTAAGATAGAAATGCATGTATATATATATATATATGTATGTGTAATAAAATACAGGGAAAAACGTTCTAACATAGGGAATAAGCGTGGGAATATAACAGCAGTCACCAAAGTTGAAAAAACAAGTTATGTTTTAACATTGATATAAGCAATGTAAAGTACTCCATAATCATCACCATACCAAACAGGATCACCTGATCTTTAAATTCTCAGCAAAGAAGTAATTGAGATTATACTAAACAGATGAGAGAGATGAGATAATGTGACATGTGATAAATAAAAACCTGACTAGTTGTTTCGTATGATCTATAGAGAATCACTCTTATTAGGAATAGAGAATTACAGCTATACAGTTTAGATTTTGGATGCTACATAATGGCTTAATATGTGTGTATAAATAAACAGTAAACTTACCAATAATTACAACCTCATCAACTTTGGTGTTGGAAAACGGTTCTTTTGTACGTCTTCCTAGTCTTGTAGAGAATATAATACCCTACAACTCCCCCTAATTATACTTTTCTGAATCTTTTTCAAATAACCAAGTTATGGAGTCGTTTTATTTTTTAAAACAGTTTTGGGGGAATTTCTCCTTTAAAGGAATTTTTAGGTCTTGTAGTGTAGTTCTTACAACTCTCCCTTATTATGCTTTTTTCATATTTTTTATTATTTATTTATATGACTCGTTTCATTTTTCAAAACAGTTTTGGAGGAATATCTTCCTTAAGTGACTTTTTAGGGCAAAGGTGCCCTGATGCAGTCTTGTATAGAATATAATTTCCAACAACTCTCCCTTATAACACTTTTTTCAAATAACCGAGTTATGGACTCGTTTCATTTTTTAAAACAGTTTTGGGGAAATTTCTCTCTTAAATGACCTTTTTGTTCAAACGGAGGTGAAGTACTCACTTCACGTAAACGGCCCATACATTATACAATTAGTTATACGACAAGTTGTACGATAGATTGAACAGACAATTGATGCGACAAGTTGCACATGATTTTGGCCACAAACACAAACGATCTGAGCATCAATCGGTCTTAAAGATTTGCAGTACGTTTTAAATTTCTGTAGCACACAGAGCATCATGCCGCATTCGTTGTCAAAAACTACTACAGCAGCAATAGTGGTCGCTTTAGTTCATAATGAAAGAAAAGTTAGGAAAAAGAAAAGAAAGGAAAAAGTTTATGATTATTGGCATATTCATTGAATTTCACATCCCACAAACAAACCTGCTCACGATAGAGATCAGTAAATTCAGTCCAAAATGTATTGGTCTCCATATTTGCGAGAATTTTAAGTTCTTTTGACAGCATCACACACTATGCAATTATCGTTTCGACGGTCGGAGCTACCTGAGTTGTACAACTTGTCGTACAACTAATTGTATAGTGTATGGGCCGTTGTACTGTTTAGCGGCCGTGAAATGCACTTTTACGGCCGGTGTAAATAGCAACGACCGAAAAAAAATACAGGGAAAAAGTAAATTAACAATCACTATGTCACCGTCTACGCTTATGGTTGCTGGTTACGATTTCTCTATGTGACCACTGTGTGCACCAATTACAGCAGTACACCCATCCATATCAGTACAGCAATCTTCGTCTCCCAATTTTATTTTCGCGAATATGAAAAAATGAAAAATATTTCTGACAAGAGTCAGTTTATTATTTAACGTCACATCAACAATGCATAACCAGCAAACATAACAATAAACCTCACTGTGATTGCTAGACCCTTCTCATTTTTATTTATCAAAAATTAAGAATTTCTATATAAATATCGTTTGAACAAAAAATTTTGTGTACACCTCGGCCGTGAATTAATTTTTTCGTCCTCAAGATTGTTGTCCTCGGACGCCAAACTTTCTTTCGGCCGAAAAAATACCATTTCCCGGCCTAGGTATTCAAATAACTATTTTGTACGACTTGTCTAATTTTGAGTGTTTACAGCACCTGTTTTGAAGGCGGGAAGGACTAGTTCCTGTCTGGTTTTTGGTTGCTAAGGCTAACAAACCGGGAAATAATTACTTGCTGTACTTACCGTTCAGCTGAACGGGAAGTAACATACACGATTAAAAGGAATTTGTTGGAATATTTTCATTTTATTTAATAATTAGGATGATTTTGTTGAACTTAACTTAACCGAGTTATGGACTCGTTTATAAAGTTGACCTTCGGGGGGGACAGTAGGTCGGTCATAGGGACTTCAAGGACATATAGGCGACCTCTACCAACGTTTTATTGAGCCAGATACAAAAAATGTTGGAAAAAAGGGTAATAGGGATGACCCCTCTTAGACTTCCCGACTGCCCTGGCCCCCTCTCTACGACCCTCAAGTTTGGTGGTCCTAGCTCTAAACCCCTTCAAGTTATGGAGCCTCAAATTTTTTTCCGCCCCCGTAAGGAAAGTTGCCGCCCCTCTAGTAATATAGCAATGCCGGTACGGGACCATTTTGATGAAATGGTGAAGGCGCGAGGTTCTCGTAGCGTGGTGCCCGTAGCCCCGGAGCCCCGAGCCGGAGCCCCGTGGGGCCCCCCCACCTGTCACCGTGACGTCACGTGGGGCCCCGCCGGGGCCCACCTGTCACTTGTCAAAACAGGTTCAAATGGTGAAGGTCACCCCACCCCTACACCCCAACCCCTAACCCGAACCCTAAACAACCACTAGTGGAAAATAAAAAAAAATACTAAGTACTTAATGTTTTTTTATTGCGGAAGTGTATTAGACACCCAATCATGTATTTCAATACAATTGCGAAAACTACAAACATATGGTTTATCTGCTAAATGCTCCATGCATTTTGGGTAACTCGGTTGAGTTGGCGGTGCGGACCAATCCAATGACATATCAATAATACTTGGGCTAATATCTAAACCATTAAGAACTTTTTCTAAGAAATCTTTATTTGCAACACTTTTAACGTAAACGGCGTCACAACCGTACAGCGCTCGTTTAATTATATCATTTATTTGGTTATAATTAATATTACCACGCGCAAATTGAAGTCCATGGTAATTAAATGTTGCCCGACTGACTATTTTCTTATTGGCAGCAGATAAGGATGCGTACGTCATTGGCGATTCAAACAGGTAATGGTTAACTTGCGACCCATTTGAAATGGTAACTTCTTTAGCAATAAATTCTGAACCTTGCGCCCCGTTTAAGGTAAAACCTTGAATATCAACAGCAAACACTTTCATTTTTTTTTCGGAGAGAGCTCAACTTTTTAGGTCAACAGTCGGACACCTACTGAAAAATGATCAAAAAGTGATTTTTTAATTTCATACATGGTCTGACCAGAGTCACTACGTAGTCATTTTTTACGCGTATTTTTCAAGTAATTAGGTATTTGGTTGCAAATATATTCAAAAACAACAAATTATGCTTTTGTTAATGTCCTATCAGCCCCTATTTAGTGCTGCACTTTTCCCACCATCGACACATAATTGTTGTTGATGTACGCTTATTTTTCATGTATCTACCCACAAAATATATTTAAAAACAACAAATATGGGGTTTGTTAATGTCCTATCAGCCCTACTATCAATACATAATTGTTGTTTTTCGCTTATTTTTCATAAATCTGACCACAAAAATATATTCAAAAGTGACAAAAATATGTTTTTGGTAATGTCCTATCTCCCCTTCCTTTGGTCACAACTGCATATAAAAGCAGCGAACGCAGTAGTAAAAATAAACAGAGCTTTTCTTCCAAGTCAGTTTGCAGCAGCTAAGATACAACAAAGAACAATGTCTAAGTCACCTGCCATTAGTGATTGTGCTGAAACCCTCATCGAGTTGTGCAACATTGTTACACCACCACAAATCCGGCCAGACGAAGTGATTGAAGAAGAAGAAAACCAAAATAATGATGGCGAAGATGTCGTAAGTGAGACCTATAGCTGCTGTACGTACAATCCGAATATTGACGTGTCATTACGAATAAGGGAAGTGAGTGATTTCTATGAAGCTCCAGTGGACAAGCGCATCCAAAACTTATTCAAAATTTAATTATGAATATTTGCCCCGAATGTCATGAAGATTTTGACGATGAGTTTTACAAAAAAGTGGCTTATCACTACAAGGGTGTGTCTTTTTTGCTAGTGCATGAGCATAACTATTTTCATATGAATTGCGATGTGTGTTGTAAAGCTACAAGCGCCTATAATTTCAATTTTTCATGTGTTTGGGGCAACAATATACATAAACGTTTAGAAATGATAAAATTATGGGGAGCACGAGAAGAAGAAGAAGAATAAAATGTGTTTTTTTATACTTTTTGGTTCTTTATTTTTCCACACAAAAACTCTCTTACAGCAGCAGCAGCAGCAGCAACATTGTTTTTATTAGTACCCCCACTTGAAAAACAAAAAAAAACTTGTTTATTTAATTTACTTTGCGAACAATTTCACTAAGTGGTAATTGCTCCATAATACAATCCTGAATTATTACACAATAAGCTTTAGTAGCTGCTGGTATACCCACTCTTGTTTCAATTTCTATTTTAACATCAATAGCAGATGATTTTAGGCTATCATCACGCCGAGAACAGTCAATAACAAAAATACTGTGGGTTTTAAAAGCATCATAATCCAAAAGTGTTTCCCTCCTTTCCGCTGAATTAAAGAAACTCGATGCAAATTGTACATAGTTGTAGTGGGCGTCAGCATAATCATTATTGGTAAAATTTAAATTCAATCGCTCATAAGGATAATATTCACCGTTGAGAAATAGTCTGATATCAGATATATTCAAATTATCAAACTGAGTTAAGTCCTTCATAGCTTGATTAATTCTGTTTGTTTGAAATCCAACGATGATGTAACGAGGCAATCTACATCTGTAGTTGTTTTCACACTCCAAATCTCTTTTGTAGAACCTCCATTAAGGCTAGGTAATTCATGTAGTTCCCATTTTCGGAATGGAATTAGAATGGGTTTATCGTTACGTAATGATTTTAGCAGCTCAAGTTTAGTTTGATCATTGGTGCCACATGTTTGACTTTTAATTCAATATTATCAATAGTTAAGGTGAATGTTGTATCATTCTTGGATACGAGAACACAATTAGTGTCAGTTCGTGAACGAACGAATCTAAAAGTGTGTCTTCCACTCATAATTACTTGATAATCTTGGAAAATGCCAAAAAAGTGTTTTAAGGGTATCCTCATGTAAAAAGTACCATCCGTATTTACTGACACATTCTCTGGGTAACTCCAGCTGGCTGTTTTTAAATGATTTTTATCACTTGTATTGTAACACAGATAGCCACGAATTAGGCTGACAATTCCGGGATTTTTAACATGTTCAACTTCAACACCGTTTAGTTCATAGGTCATGGAATCAAAGAAAAATCCTGCTGCATTATTCACTAATTTCACATCACCCGTTCCCGCTATTTTTGATAGTTTTCCTTTAATAGACAAAGCTGCATCGCATAATAGAACCCAAGCATCATTGCGGTTTACAGTTATCTCAATAATATCATTGTTTTGAAAGGATTTTATGTATGGTAAATACGTTCGAAATTCGATGTGATTAATGGAATTGTCGCTTGTAGGCAGTTGGTAGAGGTCTAAAATTTGGCTTGACAACATAGCCGATTGAAGATAAGAATAAACTGTTGACGGTAGATAACGTTCCGCTTAGGTTTTTACTCCTGCTGTGCCGCAAGGGAACTGCTGACGGTGTACCATGCACTTGATTTTTATAGGGTGTGATCACTAAGACCATTTTTTTAATTCCAATCGAATAATAATTTCTTCTCCACGAAAATTTACTAAATTAGAAGTCTGATCAAGAACTTGTAGAGTAATGTTACTGATATCAGTACGATCGATCGATAAATATATTAAATTTCGCGGCACTTCGTCAATTGCAAATCCGGGGTCGCTGTTTATCGGAAATTCGTAGTTGATGTGTGAAGGTCGATCGTTGTAGTAAGCTCCTTGTGTTATGTTACTATCAATATGAATGGTTCGTACTTTTACAATGTTTACAGGTAGATCGGATTTATGTACTTCACCAGCTTTTAACAACCGATGTGAAAAACCAAAAGTCCGGCTAATGAATTCTCCGGCCTAAAGTCTATGTCGAAAGTGGGGTGAAATATTTCACACTTTAACGTATTATTATTTGGTCGCAAGAAAAACGTTGACTCTCCTTCTTTAACTATAGTGTTTGACCCTTGTTGAAAGAAGCTTTTTAAATAATTGTATATATCGGTGAAGATTAAGGACATACTGACTGACAGTAGTGGGATTGTGGGGTATTTTATAGACAACTGCTACTGTTGAGTGCGACGGCAGCACCGTCCGTATTTTGTGACGTCTTAAATGCGGCAACAGTGCGTGCAATAGACTTTCCCAGGACTGTCAATTCAAGTGTCAAAAATTCTGTCTGCTTTTTTTAACCTAAGAATCAACTACAACTTACTCGATGTAATCTACCACAATTTGCAATACAACTTCGTTATTTGTTAATTTAAAAATTTGCTTTATTACGTGAAATACAAATAATATTCGACAACACATCCCAACAGCTACTAAAGAAAACACAAAATTTTATTCAATTACATGATTCAATTACATTATATAAAAATTCAATACAAAGATGACCGCAATTATATGTGTTGAATTTCTGATAACGGTCCTTATTGTATAATATTTTAACATTAGAACCAAAGTAACAAACTAGTTCTTGTGGTGGTTTTAATTGGCCGAAACTATCAAATAATTTACAGTGTTGCCATGTTTTTTGTATGCCACCCAGTGAGTACCTTTATGAACTGAAGAGTCCAAGTTGACTATACCACATTCCCTGTATTTAATAGTTTTGGGAAGCGTATCTCGCATAAAGACCCCTCTAAAATGAGGTATTTGCAATTGTTTTATATAATTTAAAATTTCATAATTGCTCAAGGCATGTTTGGGAAGGGCTATTGGAAGTTTTTTTTTTTTTAAATATAACCCAAATCCCCGTTGCGTTTTTTTCAGATAAAGTCCCGAGCCTTTCACTCCAATTTCCTCAGTTTTCTTTTATCTCCTGTTAGTTTATTTTTTGCATTTGTAATATCTATGACATTCTTGGCGACAGTTGATGCACCCCCAGCCAGTGCTCCAAGCGCTCCTAACGCCGAGAGAATTGGTAAAAGTGGTAATATTCCCCCCAATTTTTATCATCAAAAGGGATGCTTCGGGGAATTCGAATTTTTCTTTTACCTCCAGCTTTCTTTATAGCAACAGGCGCTGCACGAAGCGCATGTAACGATGATTTCCTTAACAATTTACCATTCTTACCATTTAACAAATCATTCTTATTTTAAGTAGTTCAGTCAACGACTTGGCAGTAGGTCTTAAAATGGTGTTGAATGATAGGGTTTTCTTTGCTTTCTTTTCATGCCCATTCCCAATTTTCTTTTTACTTTCATAGTGTTTGTAATTAGCCACGCAGCACTTTTTTCACCAAAACTTGAATTTTTCGCCTTAACACGGTCCCAAGCTTGATTTTCTAATATTGCATCAGCTTTATGTCGGTCTTGTAACGATTTATTTTTGCTGTATGCAAGATCGTGCTCTTTGCAGGCACTATCTAAAGGATTAATTCCAGTGTCTCCTCTAGCTAAGCGTTCTTTCACACGAGTTCCGGGTCCACACCACTGATAGGAAGGTAGATGTAGTTCAAAGGTANGNNGCGCGCGCAGNGNNCCCNANNTTGAAATNNNNGNTACANNCAGNCNNNGGGGTTGCGTTNNTGNGGCTNCATAACACAAANNTCGCCCTNCCCTCGGCAGNCGCGCCACATCTNGCCCGGCCANGTNAGACGCTTTGCNCNCCCACNANAACGGNCTGNNTCTTATNTNTCGNCAGCGNATTGNTAAGACCNTGCANCTNATGCTGTNNNAAGTAAGNCTANNNTNTCGTACTCGTAACCAGAAGCTAACTGTAACACCTTTNTGANAANAAGCCCGNGGCCNTNGGAGANNNAGGACNTGNCNGANGCCTTTAANCGGTCCAAAGAGNGANGGGGCCANTTGCCAGAGTTATNTATGCNGTGCTACNCTANANCAATCANANCNNGTGCCGANCGTNACCTNAAGGNNGTNNAAGNNNTTNNGAGCCATCCCNTNTTTNCTAGGNACGNTCACTNCGCNNTTGCCGNCTNGGCCACAGATNCNTTCACGTTTAATAAAAGTCTTTGTTACACTACACCATTTCTAACTGTAATTCAGGAAGAGTCAAGTGAAATTCAGAATAGTCATTTCAAATTCAGAAAGAAACAAGGGTAATTTAGAATAGTTGATTGTAATTCAGAAAAAATCATGAGTAATTCAGAATAGGCAACTGTAATTCAGAAATTGTTAATTACAATTCAGAAAGTATACGTATAATGTGTAATTCAGTTTAATTTTTAACCTAACTTGTGTTATTTTTTTTCATAACATTCATTGTATTTTAATTAGTATATTAATTTATTAAAGTGCCTTGGAGTTTCAGCTTTGGTAATTTTATCCACAGATTACACCATTTCCAAATGTAGTTCAGAAAAGGCCAAGTGAGATTCAGAAAAGGTCAAGCGTAATTCAGAATAGGCAACTGCAATTCAGAAATCATCAAGTGCAATTCAGAAAAAAACAATTTAAATTCAGAAACCATCAAATGAAATTCAGAACATTCTAAGGTAATTCCATAAAATACATTATCTGTGGATAAAATTACTAAAGCTGAAACTTCAAGGCACTTTAACAAATTAATATACTTTATAATACAATGAATGTTATGAAAAAAATAACACAATTTAGGTTAAAAATTAAACTAGATTACACTTGATATACTTTCTGAATTACAGTTGCCTATTCTGAATTTCTCTTGACATTTTCTGAATTACAATTAACTATTCTAAATTACCCTTAACCCTTTCTGAAAGCACTAGTGCCCTAAAAAGCTATTTTGAATAGTTTAGTTAAAAGTTGAATTTTTAATGCGTTTATAGAAAACAGTTATTTATGCAACAAGTGCAAAAAGTACATCTTTTTTGCACGCAAGTGAAAGTTGTTATACGAAACCGAAGGTAGAGTTTAACAATACGTAAGTTCAAACAAGGACTTTTTGTATGAGTTGCATACAACATTTTTTATAAAATCCACTTGTTTGATGACAAAAGCACAGCAAACATAACAATGCATAAAAGTCTTTGTTACACTACACCATTTCTAACTGTAATTCAGGAAGAGTCAAGTGAAATTCAGAATAGTCATTTCAAATTCAGAAAGAAACAAGGGTAATTTAGAATAGTTGATTGTAATTCAGAAAAAATCATGAGTAATTCAGAATAGGCAACTGTAATTCAGAAATTGTTAATTACAATTCAGAAAGTATACGTATAATGTGTAATTCAGTTTAATTTTTAACCTAACTTGTGTTATTTTTTTTCATAACATTCATTGTATTTTAATTAGTATATTAATTTATTAAAGTGCCTTGGAGTTTCAGCTTTGGTAATTTTATCCACAGATTACACCATTTCCAAATGTAGTTCAGAAAAGGCCAAGTGAGATTCAGAAAAGGTCAAGCGTAATTCAGAATAAGGAACTGCAATTCAGAAATCATCAAGTGCAATTCAGAAAAAAACAATTTAAATTCAGAAACCATCAAATGAAATTCAGAACATTCCAAGGTAATTAAAAATCATTAAAAAAGTGTACTTTTTTGCAACACTACGTAACAAAATTTGGGTCATGTTTGGTCCAATTGACAAAATGTGTTATTTTGGGTTTCTTGGGTCCAATAGAGTCAAATAGTGGGAAATGGCCATTGAAGCTCTCGGAAAGTTCGTATAAGCTCAGGAAAATCGGAAGATAGCAATTTTTTAGTTTTTTTGCCAAAATTTGCACTATATTTTAACAGTGAGCAAAAATGTCCGGTGTTTTTGTCAATGTGGGGTTCTAAAATGGTCAGGGGACCTCAAAAAAAGCCAACCCACGATTTTGGTTCGGTTTCCTAACCCATAATCTACTTAAATTAGACCATTTTAAGCCAATTTTTACCCTATTTCAAGGATTTTTTCGAATTCTTTTTAAGATATCTTAAAATTTTTATTTTTGATCGGGCCTGGAAAAATGGAGGACTTTGACGATTTTTACCAATTTTGGAATTTTTGCTATAACAAAATTTAATGTTGTCTATTTTCAATTAGTATACATCAACAAAAGAACACAGAACCACTAATAAAATTACATTTATAGGCAATATATTAAGTTGCTGCAGTTAAAAATATTGCAAATAGTCCATTTTTTGACTTAAATCAAAAATTTACATTTTTCTTGTAAATTTTACGTTCTCTGACTGCTACTCAGTAAACAGTTTTATTTTTACTATTGCAAAATTGGCAACATTGCAATTTGTTATAAAAAAATCGCAAAATCGATCTAAATCGTATGTGGCTGTTTTTAGCTGAATTTACGATAGTTTGTCCACGCCCGGTAAAAAATAAAGTTATTAAGTTATTTTAGAAAAATCTCAAAAAAACGCTTACAATGGGTAAAAATTTGCCAAAAATGGACTAATTTAAGTAGGTTAAGGGTTAGGCAACTCTACCAAAATCTTGGGTTAGCTTCTTTTAAGGGGTGCTACCCTCCTAGAACCTCACATTGACCAAAACACCCAACATTTTGGCAAAAACTTAAAAAGTGAAATTTTCTGAGCTTATTCCAATTTTCCGAGAGTTAGAAGAAACCCAAAAAAACACTTTTAGTCGATGGGACCAAACATGACCCAAATTTTGTTACGTAGTATTATTAATACCTTGAAAACGATGTAGATTATAGTGTTCATAATAACCTGAAGGCATTAAAATCGTGAAAAAAAGCGCATAAAAATCATTTTTCTCAGAAAAGCGTATAAATCTGTAAAAAAGCTCAAAACTCTTTCAGAGACACTTTTTGAAGTTTTCAAACTGCTTCAGAAGTATATGGGTATACGGAAGATTTTAGACTATTTTGAAAACTTTTAAAACTATTTTGAACTACTTGAGAAGGTTTTTGAACAGTTTAAAGAGCATATTGAAAGTTCTGGAATGCTTTAGAGGCATTTGGAAACTCATATACGGTTCTAGAATTTTTTGAAAGCTTTTAGACTGTTTTGATATCTTTTGGGAGCTTCTAGACTAGTTGAAACACATTTGGAATCTTTTAGACTGTTCTAAAAGCTTTTAGAACGCTTTTCGATTGCTTTGGAGTTTCTGTAGTATTATTCATATATTATTCCTTTAGGATCATTTGGAAGGTTTCTGGAGTGTTTTAAAGATACTGGACTACTGCTTTTAAGGCATTTGAAACATTGTAGACGGTTTTAGAACCTTTAGAAGCTGTTAAACTGCTCTAGAAGCAACCGGAAGACTGTGTTGATCTTTTAGATTGTCTTGAAATTTTTGATAAGTTTTAGATAAGTTGAGAAGCATTTGAAAGCTCTCAGAATGTTCTAAAAGCTTTTGGAAGCTACTAGGCTGTTTTGTAAGCTTTTGCAAGGCATTTTAGAGCTTCTATAGTGTTTTGGTATGTTTTTACATTTTTTTAGACAATTTCAGGAGCATTTGAACATTTTTTGGTCAGTTTAAATTTGTAATATACAGGGTGGTCCAGTTTTAAATGTCAATAATTCGCCAATCCATAGCCAATTAAAAAATAAGTTGATATTCATTATGTCATTTTCCTGAAAGATGCATCCTAAGGAAAATACAGTCCTTCAAATTTCAGTTTAAAAAATCGTTTTTTTTGTCATAACTGTCAGACCGTTGGAGCAATATTTGATCAAATTTGGAACAAGCACTTATGATTTACTCATTACACGTTATTACGGTCAAAGACCCAAAACTAACCCAACCCAATCTAAAAAAATAAAAATTGTCTTGGAAACGGAAATTCACTTAAGAAGTTAAAAAATATTATTGTAGACTTAGTTTTCATAGTTTTACAGACAAATGAAAGACTTTAGTTTTGCGAAAAAAACTGACTTTAGTCATGCAAATCGAGAGACTTTAATACTGAAAACTGACGTAGACATAAAAACTAAGTACTTTTTCAAGAATTTGTTACTACAAATTCATACATTTAAACCTTAAAAATTGACTTGAACCCAAAAAAAGTGACTGAACTAATGAAAAGTGACATCAGAAGCTTAAAATTTGCATTTGAAGTAAGTTTTCATAATTTGAAGACAAATTTCAATATTTTAGTATTGAAAATAGTATTAGATGCAGGACATTGACATTAGATTCATGAAAATTGTCTTGAAAACGAACTTTTCGTGCTTTTTACTTTGCTTTTCATTTTCTTCGAATTCTGACTATTTTTAGTGCTTCAAAACTGCTTTCAGCTTGGAAATCGAGTTTCAAGACTATCTTCACCAAGTTATTGACATAGCAAACTTAAAAAACAATTTTTACATTCTTCATAGACTTAAAATGGCATTCCAAGCTTTGTCACTATTAAATCGACTTCTAGACACCTCAGTGCTAAAAATTCGGTATTTCTTAATAAACTAGACTGTTTTTTAGTGTTTTAAGACTGTTTTCAGTGCCTCAAATCGAGTTTCAAGACTATCTTTACAAAGTTTTTGACTTATCAGGCCTAAAAGCAGTGTGTTTACTGACCATAGTCTTGAAAATGTTATTTCAAGCTTTTTCACTATTAAATTGACTTCTACACTCATAGGTGCAATAAATTGTAGCACCTCTAAGAAATTCAGACTGTTTTTACTGCTTTTTAAAACTGAAAAATCGAGTTTAAGACTATTTCCAAAAGTCAAGTTTCTTCAGTAACAAAAGTAAAAAATGTTGGTACCAAATGCTACAATAATAGTCTTGAGAACTAATTTTTAGAATTAGTCCAAAATAGTCCGAAAATTTAATTTACTTCTAGACTTGTTGTCCAGTGCAGAAAATTGAGTTGTACACCAATTAAAGTCTTGAAAATATACTTTTGGACTCTCTTTAGTCCTAGTAAAGTCAGTTCTAGCATTAAAAGTCAACTTTTATAAGCTTATTTTTAGTAGTAAAAATGAGTTTCATGCACAATACAATCTTTGTCTTGATTTCCGGACTTTTTTTAGTTCTTGAATGCCAGTTTCAGCCACTCAACCAGGATGGCAGTCTGAGAAAGCGAATCATAAGACCATTCCTAATAGTAAAAAGCAAGTTTTTAGACAAACAGTTTTTTAGTACAAATTTGGACTTTCACAAGTCTTGAATGTTCAGTTTTAAACTGATAAAACGATTTTTTAAATTGAAATTTGGAGGACTGTATCTTCCTTAGGAAAGCATTTTTCAGAAAAATGACATAATGCAAGTCAACTTATTTTTTGATTAGCTATCAAATGGTGAATTATTGACACTTAAAACTGGACCACCCTGTATATTGATACTTACTTTTTTGTCAAAGAAGTTATTTTTCACATTAAACTTATTAAACTAATAAGCTTGATAACAATTGGTAAGTATTTAAAACTAATTGCTTCGAAAATAAATTTAAAGAAAAAAAAAAATATATATATAATATAATTAAGTATTGAAATTAAATAAAAAACCCTTTTTAAATAGATTTATTCTAATTTATTTAAAAAACTTGAAAATCTTGTTTTGTCAAAACCTAGTTAAACCATAGAAAAAATAGCAGCAAATAAACACAAAAAACTAAAATAAGCACAAAAAAAAAGAAAAAAGCATGAAAAAATCTGTCAAATGACGTTTTTTTGCATAAATTGTACACATTGATGTTAAAGATTGATTGCTTTTATTATTTATAAAAAGCAAAATTTCTACAAATCCGTACTCTATTAATAACGTTACTTCTTATGTGTAAACCAGGTGAAAAGTGAGTACTCTCTGTTAAATGTAAATGATTATAATGATTATACTTTTAGCTTATATCTTAACTTACATAATTGTTCAAAGTGTCCATTTTCCCATTGTAAGCATAGTCTAGCCCTTTTAATGATGGGGATGATCTTCACACATCTTCATAGAACTTTTTTGACTCGAATTCACCTAAAGAACACGAATTTTGTCTCTTACCTACTTCTACAGCATTAACTTAAAATTGGAATTTTGTTTGGTGTAAAATACAAAAAGTTTTTATTATCTTTGACGTAAGCATTGATGTTTGCATTAGTTCTCTTTTAATACCGTTGATTTCCTATGAAATTATCATATCTGTATATTTACGTTTCGTTGAAAATATCCACTGCACAGCAGCTTTGCTAGTTTGTTTTTTAAAGCTTTTACCTTTATTTACAACGTTCCAACTGATTGTTTGGACAGTAGATTCCGAAATGTCTAAAGCATCGGTAACACTTTAAAATGTGACATTAATAGTCAACAAATCGCACGTTATTAAAAAAAAACAAATAATTTTCAAGTATAGGTTGAGCAGGTGGAGAAGAGTAGTAGAAAATGCATTTGGACATTTAGCTAATAGATTTAGAATTTTTCTTACTACAATTTACTTACTACTTTTAAAGAAGGAAAATCCTGCTCAACTTTTTGAAGACACAGATCAAAATTTTCTTTTCAAATTTGGATTGCCTAAGTAATAACTAAAAATAAAATGAGAATATTCATTTATTCTCTAGATTCAATCTTCTTCTACTTGAGCCTCGTAAGTTAATTAATAATTTTATTATATTTTTTCTCAGATATCTACTTTTGCTCGGGTGCTTAATTTGTCTCATTTCAGCAACTCCAGACCTAAAAAAAATTGTTATTACATGTTGGTCCACCAAAAAAACTGAATAGATTGATAATTATAACTAGAGTACGGATTTCTAGAAATTTTGCTTTTTGTAAATAATAAAAGCAGCCAACCTTTGACATCTAATGTGAACGATTTAAGCAAAAACACGTCATTTGACAGATTTTGTTGATGCTTTTTTTGCTTTTTTCTTCTTTTTGTGCTTATTTACTGCTATTTTTGTATGATTTAACTAGTTTTTTACAAAACAAGCTTTTTAAGTTTTTAAAAATAAACTAATAAGTGACTTGACAAAAAATTGCTATATTGAGATATTGAAAGCTTCTGAACGACAAAAACATGTTGAAAAATGTAATAATTTACAAATTTAAACTGAGCAAAAAATGTCCAAATGCTGCTGAAGTAGTCTAAAAAAAATTAAAAACATTCCAAAACACTGTAGATCCTTTAAAATGCCTTGCAAAGCTTACAAAGCAGCCTAGAAGCTTCTAAAAGCTTTCAAATGCTTTTCAATTTATCTAGAAGCTATCAAAAGCTTCCGCTATGCTTCTAAAGCAGTTTAACAGCTTCCAACATTTCTAAAACCGTCTACAAGGTTTCAAATGCTTTCCAAAACAGTCTAGAAGCTTCCAAAAGCTTTTAGAACACTCTAAAGGCTTCCATATAATCTAAAACTAGTCTAGAAGCTGTCAAAAAATTTCAAGGCAGTCTAAAAGCTTCCGTATGCTTCTAAAGCAGTTTACCAGCTTCTAAAACCGTCTACAAGGTGGTTTAAATGCCTTAAAGGCAGTCCAGAACCTTCAAGGCTCTTTAAACTGTTGAAACACCTTCCAAATGCTCCTAAAGTAGTCTAGAAATGTTTTAAAACACTACAGAAACTCCAAAATGCTTCTCAAGTTGTCTGAAGCCTTCCAAAACCGTCTAGAAGCTTACAAATGCTTTTCAATTTATCTAGAAGCTCTCAAAAGCGTATATAAGCTCCGTATGCTTCTAAAGCAGTTTAACAGCTTCCGAAAGTTTCTAAAACCGTCTACAAGGTTTCAAATGCCTTCCAAAACAGTCTAGAAGCTTCCAAAAGCTTTTAGAACACTCTAAAGGTTCATATATAATCTACAACTAGTCTAGAAGCTGTCAAAAAAATTTCAAGGCAGTCTAAAAGCTTCCGTATGGTTTTGGAGCAGTTTACCAGCTTCTAAAACCGTCTACAAGGTGGTTTAAATGCCTTAAAGGCAGTCCAGAACCTTCAAGGCTCTTTAAACTGTTGAAACACCTTCCAAATGCTCCTAAAGTAGTCTAGAAATGTTTTAAAACACTACAGAAACTCCAAAATGCTTCTCAAGCTGTCTGAAGCCTTCCAAAACCGTCTAGAAGCTTACAAATGCTTTTCAATTTATCTAGAAGCTCTCAAAAGCGTATATTAGCTCCGTATGATTCTAAAGCAGTTTAACAGCTTCCGAAAGTTTTTAAAACCGTCTACAAGGTTTCAAATGCCTTCCAAAACAGTCTAGAAGCTTCCAAAAGCTTTTAGAACACTCTAAAGGCTTCCATATAATCTACAACTAGTCTAGAAGCTGTCAAAACATTTCAAGGCAGTCTAAAGCTTCCGTATGCTTCTAAAGCAGTTTACCAGCTTCTAAAACCGTCTACAAGGTGGTTTAAATGCCTTAAAGGCAGTCCAGAACCTTCAAGGCTCTTTAAACTGTTGAAACACCTTCCAAATGCTCCTAAAGTAGTCTAAAAAGGTTTTAAAACACTACAGAAACTCCAAAATGCTTCTCAAGTTGTCTGAAGCCTTCCAAAACCGTCTAGAAGCTTACAAATGCTTTTCAATTTATCTAGAAGCTCTCAAAAGCTTTCGTATGCTTCTAAAGCAGTTTAACAACTTCCGAAAGTTTCTAAAACCGTCTACAAGGTTTCAAATGCCTTCAAAATAGTCTAGAAGCTTCCAAAAGCTTTTCGAACACTCTAAAAGTTTCCTATAATCTAAAACTAGTCTAGAAGCTGTCAAAAATTTCAAGGCAGTCTAAAAGCTTCCGTATGCTTCTAAAGCAGTTTACCAGCTTCTAAAACCGTCTCCAAGGTGGTTTCAAATGCCTTAAAGGCAGTCCAGAACCTTCAAGGCTCTTTAAACTGTTGAAACACCTTCCAAATGCTCCTAAAGTAGTCTAGAAATGTTTTAAAACACTACAGAAACTCCAAAATGCTTCTCAAGTTGTCTGAAGCCTTCCAAAACCGTCTAGAAGCTTACAAATGCTTTTCAATTTATCTAGAAGCTCTCAAAAGCTTTCGTATGCTTCTAAAGCAGTTTAACAACTTCCGAAAGTTTCTAAAACCGTCTACAAGGTTTCAAATGCCTTCCAAAATAGTCTAGAAGCTTCCAAAAGCTTTTAGAACACTCTAAAAGTTTCCATATAATCTAAAACTAGTCTAGAAGCTGTCAAAAAATTTCAAGGCAGTCTAAAAGCTTCCGTATGCTTCTAAAGCAGTTTACCAGCTTCTAAAACCGTCTACAAGGTGGTTTCAAATGCCTTAAAGGCAGTCCAGAACCTTCAAGGCTCTTTAAACTGTTGAAACACCTTCCAAATGCTCCTAAAGTAGTCTAGAAATGTTTTAAAACACTACAGAAACTCCAAAATGCTTCTCAAGTTGTCTGAAGCCTTCCAAAACCGTCTAGAAGCTTACAAATGCTTTTCAATTTATCTAGAAGCTCTCAAAAGCTTTCGTATGCTTCTAAAGCAGTTTAACAACTTCCGAAAGTTTCTAAAACCGTCTACAAGGTTTCAAATGCCTTCCAAAATAGTCTAGAAGCTTCCAAAAGCTTTTAGAACACTCTAAAAGTTTCCATATAATCTAAAACTAGTCTAGAAGCTGTCAAAAAATTTCAAGGCAGCCTAAAAGCTTCCGTATGGTTTTGGAGCAGTTAAAAAGCTTCCAAAAGCATTAAGACACTCTAAAAGCTTCAGTATGCTTCTAAAGCAGTTTACCAGCTTCTAAAACCGTCTACAAGGTAGTTTCAAATGCCTTAAAGGCAGTCCAGAATCTTCAAGGCTCTTTAAACTGTCCAAACACCTTCCAAATGCTCCTAAAGTAGTCTAGAAATGTTTTAAAACACTACAGAAACTCCAAAATGCTTCTCAAGTTGTCTGAAGCCTTCCAAAACCGTCTAGAAGCTTACAAATGCTTTTCAATTTATCTAGAAGCTCTCAAAAGCGTATATAAGCTCCGTATGCTTCTAAAGCAGTTTAACAGCTTCCGAAAGTTTCTAAAACCGTCTACAAGGTTTCAAATGCCTTCCAAAACAGTCTAGAAGCTTCCAAAAGCTTTTAGAACACTCTAAAGGCTTCCATATAATCTAAAACTAGTCTAGAAGCTGTCAAAAAATTTCAAGGCAGTCTAAAAGCTTCCGTATGCTTCTAAAGCAGTTTACCAGCTTCTAAAACCGTCTACAAGGTGGTTTAAATGCCTTAAAGGCAGTCCAGAACCTTCAAGGCTCTTTAAACTGTTGAAACACCTTCCAAATGCTCCTAAAGTAGTCTAGAAATGTTTTAAAACACTACAGAAACTCCAAAATGCTTCTCAAGTTGTCTGAAGCCTTCCAAAACCGTCTAGAAGCTTACAAATGCTTTTCAATTTATCTAGAAGCTCTCAAAAGCTTTCGTTATGCTTCTAAAGCAGTTTAACAACTTCCGAAAGTTTCTAAAACCGTCTACAAGGTTTCAAATGCCTTCCAAAA
The DNA here is from genome assembly GCA_018691245.2 of Ips nitidus. Classification (NCBI taxonomy): domain Eukaryota; kingdom Metazoa; phylum Arthropoda; class Insecta; order Coleoptera; family Curculionidae; genus Ips; species Ips nitidus. Next base: position 18,356,965 of record CM042792.1, on the reverse strand, counting down.
CAGTCTAGAAGCTTCCAAAAGCTTTTAGAACACTCTAAAGGCTTCCATATAATCTACAACTAGTCTAGAAGCTGTCAAAAAATTTCAAGGCAGTCTAAAAGCTTCCGTATGCTTCTAAAGCAGTTTACCAGCTTCTAAAACCGTCTACAAGGTGGTTTAAATGCCTTAAAGGCAGTCCAGAACCTTCAAGGCTCTTTATACTGTTGTAAACACCTTCCAAATGCTCCTAAAGTAGTCTAGAAATGTTTTAAAAACACTACAGAAACTCCAAAATGCTTCTCAAGTTGTCTGAAGCCTTCCAAAACAGTCTAGAAGCTTACAAATGCTTTTCAATTTATCTAGAAGCTCTCAAAAGCTTTCGTATGCTTCTAAGCATGTTTAACAACTTCCGAAAGTTTCTAAAACCGTCTACAAGGTTTCAAATGCCTTCCAAAAATAGTCTAGAAGCTTCCAAAAGGTTTTAGAACACTCTAAAGGCTTCCATATAATCCAAAACTAGTCTAGAAGCTGTCAAAAAATTTCAAGGCAGCCTAAAAGCTTCCGTATGGTTTTGGAGCAGTTTAAAAGCTTCCAAAAGCAGTAAGACACTCTAAAAGCTTCAGTATGCTTCTAAAGCAGTTTACCAGCTTCTAAAACCGTCTACAAGGTAGTTTCAAATGCCTTAAAGGCAGTCCAGAACCTTCAAGGCTCTTTAAACTGTTGAAACACCTTCCAAATGCTCCTAAAGTAGTCTAAAAAGGTTTTAAAACACTACAGAAACTCCAAAATGCTTCTCAAGCTGTCTGAAGCCTTCCAAAACAGTCTAGAAGCTTACAAATGCTTTTCAATTTATCTAGAAGCTCTCAAAAGCTTTCGTATGCTTCTAAAGCAGTTTAACAACTTCCGAAAGTTTCTAAAACCGTCTACAAGGTTTCAAATGCCTTCCAAAATAGTCTAGAAGCTTCCAAAAGCTTTTAGAACACTCTAAAGGCTTCCATATAATCTAAAACTAGTCTAGAAGCTGTCAAAAAATTTCAAGGCAGCCTAAAAGCTTCCGTATGGTTTTGGAGCAGTTAAAAAGCTTCCAAAAGCATTAAGACACTCTAAAAGCTTCAGTATGCTTCTAAAGCAGTTTACCAGCTTCTAAAACCGTCTACAAGGTAGTTTCAAATGCCTTAAAGGCAGTCCAGAATCTTCAAGGCTCTTTAAACTGTTGAAACACCTTCCAAATGCTCCTAAAGTAGTCTAAAAAGGTTTTAAAACACTACAGAAACTCCAAAATGCTTCTCAAGTTGTCTGAAGCCTTCCAAAACAGTCTAGAAGCTTACAAATGCTTTTCAATTTATCTAGAAGCTCTCAAAAGCGTATATAAGCTCCGTATGCTTCTAAAGCAGTTTAACAGCTTCCGAAAGTTTCTAAAACCGTCTACAAGGTTTCAAATGCCTTCCAAAACAGTCTAGAAGCTTCCAAAAGCTTTTAGAACACTCTAAAGGCTTCCATATAATCTACAACTAGTCTAGAAGCTGTCAAAAAATTTCAAGGCAGTCTAAAAGCTTCCGTATGCTTCTAAAGCAGTTTACCAGCTTCTAAAACCGTCTACAAGGTAGTTTCAAATGCCTTAAAGGCAGTCCAGAATCTTCAAGGCTCTTTAAACTGTTGAAACACCTTCCAAATGCTCCTTAAAGTAGTCTAGAAATGTTTTAAAACACTACAGAACTTCAAAAATGCTTCTCAAGTTGTCCTGAAGCCTTCCAAAACAGTCTAGAAGCTTACAAATGCTTTTCAATTTATCTAGAAGCTCTCAAAAGCTTTCGTATGCTTCTAAAAGCAGTTTAACACTTCCGAAAGTTTCTAAAACCGTCTGCAAGGTTTCAAATGCCTTCCAAAATAGTCTAGAAGCTTCCAAAAGCTTTTAGAACACTCTAAAGGCTTCCATATAATCTAAAAACTAGTCTAGAAGCTGTCAAAAATTTCAAGGCAGTCTAAAAGCTTCCGTATGCTTCTAAAGCAGTTTACCAGCTTCTAAAAACGTCTACAAGGTGGTTTAAATGCCTTAAAGGCAGTCCAGAACCTTCAAGGCACTTTAAAACTGTTGAAACACCTTCCAAATGCTCCTAAAGTAGTCTAAAAATGGTTTTAAAACACTACAGAAACTCCAAAATGCTTCTCAAGTTGTCTGAAGCCTTCCAAAACCGTCTAGAAGCTTACAAAATGCTTTTCAATTTATCTAGAAGCTCTCAAAAGCTTTCGTATGCTTCTAAAGCAGTTTAACAACTTCCGAAAGTTCTAAAACCGTCTACAAGGTTTCAAATGCCTTCCAAAATAGTCTAGAAGCTTCCAAAAGCTTTTAGAACACTCTAAAGGCTTCCATATAATCTACAACTAGTCTAGAAGCTGTCAAAAAATTTCAAGGCAGTCTAAAAGCTTCCGTATGCTTCTAAAGCAGTTTACCAGCTTCTAAAACCGTCTACAAGGTGGTTTAAATGCCTTAAAGGCAGTCCAGAACCTTCAAGGCTCTTTAAACTGTTGAAACACCTTCCAAATGCTCCTAAAATAGTCTAGAAATGTTTTAAAACACTACAGAAACTCCAAAATGCTTCTCAAGTTGTCTGAAGCCTTCCAAAACCGTCTAGAAGCTTACAAATGCTTTTCAATTTATCTAGAAGCTCTCAAAAGCTTTCGTATGTTTCTAAAACCGTCTACAAGGTTTCAAATGCCTTCCAAAATAGTCTAGAAGCTTCCAAAAGCTTTTAGAACACTCTAAAGGCTTCCATATAATCTAGAACTAGTCTAGAAGCTGTCAAAAAATTTCAAGGCAGCCTAAAAGCTTCCGTATGCTTCTAAAGCAGTTTACCAGCTTCTAAAACCGTCTACAAGGTGGTTTAAATGCCTTAAAGGCAGTCCAGAACCTTCAAGGCTCTTTAAACTGTTGAAACACCTTCCAAATGCTCCTAAAGTAGTCTAGAAATGTTTTAAAACACTACAGAAACTCCAAAATGCTTCTCAAGTTGTCTGAAGCCTTCCAAAACCGTCTAGAAGCTTACAAATGCTTTTCAATTTATCTAGAAGCTCTCAAAAGCTTTCGTATGCTTCTAAAGCAGTTTAACAACTTCCGAAAGTTTCTAAAACCGTCTACAAGGTTTCAAATGCCTTCCAAAATAGTCTAGAAGCTTCCAAAAGCTTTTAGAACACTCTAAAGGCTTCCATATAATCTACAACTAGTCTAGAAGCTGTCAAAAAATTTCAAGGCAGTCTAAAAGCTTCCGTATGCTTCTAAAGCAGTTTACCAGCTTCTAAAACCGTCTACAAGGTGGTTTAAATGCCTTAAAGGCAGTCCAGAACCTTCAAGGCTCTTTAAACTGTTGAAACACCTTCCAAATGCTCCTAAAGTAGTCTAGAAATGTTTTAAAACACTACAGAAACTCCAAAATGCTTCTCAAGTTGTCTGAAGCCTTCCAAAACCGTCTAGAAGCTTACAAATGCTTTTCAATTTATCTAGAAGCTCTCAAAAGCTTTCGTATGCTTCTAAAGCAGTTTAACAACTTCCGAAAGTTTCTAAAACCGTCTACAAGGTTTCAAATGCCTTCCAAAATAGTCTAGAAGCTTCCAAAAGCTTTTAGAACACTCTAAAAGTTTCCATATAATCTAAAACTAGTCTAGAAGCTGTCAAAAAATTTCAAGGCAGCCTAAAAGCTTCCGTATGGTTTTGGAGCAGTTTAAAAGCTTCCAAAAGCATTAAGACACTCTAAAAGCTTCAGTATGCTTCTAAAGCAGTTTACCAGCTTCTAAAACCGTCTACAAGGTAGTTTCAAATGCCTTAAAGGCAGTCCAGAATCTTCAAGGCTCTTTAAACTGTTGAAACACCTTCCAAATGCTCCTAAAGTAGTCTAAAAAGGTTTTAAAACACTACAGAAACTCCAAAATGCTTCTCAAGCTGTCTGAAGCCTTCCAAAACCGTCTAGAAGCTTACAAATGCTTTTCAATTTATCTAGAAGCTCTCAAAAGCGTATATAAGCTCCGTATGCTTCTAAAGCAGTTTAACAGCTTCCGAAAGTTTCTAAAACCGTCTACAAGGTTTCAAATGCCTTCCAAAACAGTCTAGAAGCTTCCAAAAGCTTTTAGAACACTCTAAAGGCTTCCATATAATCTACAACTAGTCTAGAAGCTGTCAAAAAATTTCAAGGCAGTCTAAAAGCTTCCGTATGCTTCTAAAGCAGTTTACCAGCTTTCTAAAAACCGTCTACAAGGTGGTTTAAATGCCTTAAGGGCAGTCCAGAACCTTCAAGGCTCTTTAAACTGTCCAAACACCTTCCAAATGCTCCTAAAGTAGTCTAAAAAGGTTTTAAAACACTACAGAAACTCCAAAATGCTTCTCAAGCTGTCTGAAGCCTTCCAAAACCGTCTAGAAGCTTACAAATGCTTTTCAATTTATCTAGAAGCTCTCAAAAGCTTTCGTATGCTTCTAAAGCAGTTTAACAACTTCCGAAAGTTTCTAAAACCGTCTACAAGGTTTCAAATGCCTTCCAAAATAGTCTAGAAGCTTCCAAAAGCTTTTAGAACACTCTAAAGGCTTCCATATAATCTAAAACTAGTCTAGAAGCTGTCAAAAAATTTCAAGGCAGTCTAAAATGCTTCCGTATGCTTCTAAAGCAGTTTACCAGCTTCTAAAACCGTCTACAAGGTGGTTTAAATGCCTTAAAGGCAGTCCAGAACCTTCAAGGCTCTTTAAACTGTTGAAACACCTTCCAAATGCTCCTAAAGTAGTCTAGAAATGTTTTAAAACACTACAGAAACTCCAAAATGCTTCTCAAGTTGTCTGAAGCCTTCCAAAATAGTCTAGAAGCTTCCAAAAGCTTTTAGAATACTCTAAATACTTCCAAACAACCTTCAACTAGTCTAGAAGCTATTCAAAAATTTCAAGGAAGTCTAAAGGCTTCCGTATGCTTCTAGAGCAGTTTAAAAACTTCCAAAAGTTCAAATTCACATGTCTTAAAAGCAGTCCAGAACCTTCAATGCTCCTAAAGTAGTCTAAAAAGATTTCAAAACACTACAGAAACTCCAAAATGCTTCTAAAGCAGTCGGAAGTCTTTCAAAATAGTCTAGAAGCTTCCGAAAATCATTTAGAACAGTCTAAAACATTCCAAATGCTTTTCAACTAGTTTAGAAGATATTAAAGCAGTTTATAAGCTTCCAAATGCCTCTAAAGCATTCCAGAACCTTCAATATGCTGTTTAAACAGTCCAAAAATCTTACAAATGCTCTCAAGTAGTTCAAACAAATTTTTAAAGTTTTCAAAACAGTCTAAAATCTTCCATGCTTCTAAAGCATTTTGAAAAAAAAATTTGCATCTCTGAGAGAGTTTTGTGCATTTTTACAGCTTTTTTTGAGGAAAATTATTTTGCTTTTTAAGCGCTTTTTTTCACGATTTTTGTGCTTTTTAATCCGGACTCTAATTATAACATAGATAATTTATTTTTTACTTACAAAGCGAAGGCATCTAGCAGTGTTACTTCAGCTGGTGATGTGATTTGGGGAACATTCAATAATTCTAAAGCCCTTGTGGCTTTTTCCAAAATCTTTGTTCACTCAGATAAAGTCTTCCCTGCCTTGGATTTTCTTCTTCTTCTTGTGGTTCCTATCCGTTACGGATGTTGGCAATCAGCATGGCGAGCCTAACTTTGTTTACGGCAATGCGGAAGAGTTCGGTTGATGTTTTTCCGGTCCACTTCCTGAGGTTATGCAGCCAAGATATTCTTCTCCTTCCTGGACCTCTTCTTCCATCGATTTTTCCCTGGATGATTGTCTGGAGTAAGGAGTACCTGGAGTCGTTTCTCATGATGTGGCCCAGATATTGCAGTTTTCGGATCTTGATGGTGTTCATAATTTCTTTTTGTTTATTCATCCTTCTTAGTACCTCTTCATTAGTGATATGTTCGGTCCATGATATCCTCATCATTCTTCGATAGAGTCGCATTTCGAAGGCTTCTATTTTCTTGGATCTGCTTTTCTTGGATCTAATCTAATATCACCAGATTGCCTAGTAGAGGGTCTAGAGGTCTAGATGGTGTGGTAGGTGAAGCCAAGGGATTTTGAGCATCTCCATCAAAAATAATTTCAAAGTGTGAATCGGAATCCTGGCTTTCAAGGTTCTCTATTAGGACAGCAACGAATAGCACCAAAGAGTTGGTGTATATTTTATTATATGGTATTTATTTTTTACTTTATTTTTTTCATTGGCATATTGAGTTCTTAGGCCATTGAAGGTTAATGGTGGCTTCAAATTTGCTATTAAACTGTTCTGTTATGTCTTGTAACATACGAAGTCTTTTTCCTTTATTCTTGTAGTCCATGTGTTTAACATCATATAAGATTGGGCTTAGTTCATAAGCAGCTATAATAAATTTTGTTTGATCCTTTGCAAAACAGTATTGTTTCTAAAAATGATTTATTACAGTTGTGATGTGAAGAAATTATAAAATAATTAAATTGTTTCAAATTCTTACATCTTTTCCGCAACTTATATTTAAATTTTTAGTACCTAAAATGAGATAGTAAAACTAGAAAACGGGATATAGGATTATTTAGTGTGACTGTTTATTAAATCCGTCAAACACATAATTCAAAATTAATAACGTTAACCTCACTTTTTTGTGTGTTGGCAACACGAAAATACCGTAATTGGATCCAATAAATTGGGTAAAAATAGAACATGTTCTATTTGAATTTATGCAGTACTTTACAAAGACATTGTATACAGAAAGTAGTAAAACTGACAGTTTTTTTGATAAATATTCACTTTTTATTTTTCAAATTAACACGTAAATCTTTTCAAAGCGAAATTGCTAGCCAGCTCTATCTGAATTGCTAAATATTGATTGCGGTAGTTCCACCAACACGCTGTCAAATCAACACTTTTAGTTTATGATTTATAAGCCGTTGAAATTTTAATTGCTTTTCATAAATAATGTTTATTAATTATTACCGTCGTATCTGTATTAACTATGTTTTTAACCGGAATAATTTAATTTACATGACGATAGTCTGATTCCATTTGTGGATACGTTGTATGTTACATTGTTGTAGAAACGATTTTAAATATTTTTTTAAGAGATTTAGTCGAATTGAATGAAAAAAATGCAAGATAGTATTCATGAGGCAAATTGAATTTTTTTTGTCTATTTTCAAAAATTGCCTTTTTACAATTTTCTTTTAGGGTACTATACAGGGTGGTCCAGTTTCCATGGCGGAAACTTGACAGAGCGATAGAGAATCGAAAAATAATATTTGATAATAAAAAAAAATAAAATTATAAAAAATTTGTTAAAAAGAAAAATATAATTTGCATTATAAACTATATTATATAAAAGCTTCGTTAAAGAAATAAAGGGGGTTAAACTTTTATATATTTTTTAGTTTTTGCTTTATAGTTCTTACAGTTTTAGAGATATTTAGTTAAAATTTGGACTGTATGTATCTTGTCATGCCCTACATCACTAGATATAAAAAATAAAAAAATTAAATAAAAAAAAATTAAAATTTAAATTTTTTTTATATAGTTTATAATGGCGTTTTCAATAATTGGAAAGAACAACAATTAAAAATAAAAAATTACAACAATTAATGATAAATTAAAAATGAAAAAAAAAAAATTGATATGATTGTACTTGAAATATATCCGCACATTAAAAATATTAATTACAAAAATAAATCATGATTACCACATACAAACTTGATTACCATAAATTGATGTGATGCATTACTTTTTAGCTACCTGTTGCTAATATTAATAATAATCGAACAATTATTATATGAAAATAACAGAAATAACAGAATAACAATTTAGAATATGATACATAAATTAACCTAATTTATTTTTCCCAACCTAGTGCGGAAAAATAATTTTAATAATAAATAATTAATTTCTTTCCGGGAAAATAATTTCTTTCCGCACTAGTGCGGGAAAGTCTATATTTCGAGAACAAAAATAGTGCGGGAATGTTATCATTCGCTCACGCAGGTAGAAAAAATAATCATTTTAAAAGCCTTGCATCTCATAAATGCCTTGTTCGAAGTTAATCTACAGAAAAGAATTTGCAATAGCATTTCTTTTAAAATCGGAGCTTTTAACTTCTCTTTTTTCCTGGTATCCGTGGGCTTTTTATAAATTGATCGTATTAAATACTTTACGGAACTTTGGCTGTCACTTAAGCGAACAAAAAACCGAAATATTCCACTTTTTTTTTTCGCCTAAACTTTTCGCCTAAACACACGAAGTGTGTTCTTCTTTAATTTCATCACTGACAAGGGCATTTTTCGGTCCTGCTTTTCAATAAAATATAAAATTGTCCTGAATTTTTCAATCAATTTAGAAAAATGGACGTCTTTGTTACGTTTTGCGATTGGTTTTCGAGGTAAAAACAAAAAGGTGATAACCTGAAACCTCAGTAGTAAAATATCAAATCTGCTTGGGTTATTTTCTGAAGGATTATCAAAGTCTGACCGTGGATGTAATATACCTATTATTTTATAGATGTGGTAAAACAAAAACAGACCATAGGAAAAGCATGCAACTGACAGAGATAATTGCGTGCGCGAGACAAAGACGGAAAACCTAAAAAAAGTCCAAGTAGGCGGAAGCTTTGCTGCAATGTTGTCAAACGTCTCTCTGAATTCGTCGCAAACTTGCAAAATTACATTTCCATTTATTTGATAATGTATTTTCGATAAGTGTTCTGTGTTTAGTTCCTCTTCTGTGTATATTTTTTTAAAACTTCAACTTTATGGGAACTATACCGCATAAAAACTTAGTACAAATAGGCCAAAAACAAAATTATGTAACTAATCCAATTAATGAATTCAGATAAGCTTCTGGCAACATTGCCTCCAAATTTTTGCTTACCAGACTTTTTTATTGGGTTTTCTGTCTCGCGCATGCAATTATCTATGTTTCTCTGTCAGTTATACAGTTTTGCTATGGCCAGTTTTAGCTTAACCACACCTAGATAACAACATAGCCACCCTAAAAAATTTAATTTACACGTAAAAGTAGGACAAGGGATAAATGTATGAGTAGGTATCTCTATATCGTAAATTACACTATTCGATTTTACAGCGTATCGAAATTTCAGGAAAACAGGATTAATATAATCTTAGCCTATTTCGTGTTGTATTAAATCAGATAGGAATCCAATCTAACACCGATATTGAATGTGCTTGTGCTTTCGAAGCTTCATTTCAGGCCAAACAAGTCAAAAAGTCGGTTATTTTGAATTATATTCAGTTGAACACTGCTTTTACAAGGCTTTAGGAAAATTTGTATCAGTCAAAACAAGGACATTTGCAGCGTTGCCAGTTGGAAAGCACAATAAAGTGTTTTCACCGGTTAAACCAGTAAAAAATCGGTTATTTTAAATTATTTGTAGTGGAATATGACAACACTGCCTTTATAAGGATTTAAGCGGTTATAACAATGAAATTTCAAGTAAGAAAAGGGTTTTGGTAGCGTTGCCAGTTTAAAAGCGGACTCACCAAGTTAAACAATTCCAAAAGTCGGTTATTTTGTAATATTTTCACTTAAATGCGGCAACACTGCCTTTACAAGGCTTTTAGGTCAATTCTTAGCAGTGCAAAAGCAGGATTTTTAAGCCAAAACCAAATTGAATGAGCTTTGCTATGTAATACAAATTTCGTAGCTTGTATTACAATGTCCTTAGCTGATCTTGGTTTTCTAGGCTTCATTTCAGGTTAAACAAGTCAAAAAGTCGGTTATTTTGAATTATATTCAGTTGAACACTGCTTTTACAAGGCTTTAGGGAAATTTGTATCAGTCAAAACAAGGACATTTGCAGGATTGCCAGTTGGAAAGCACAATAAAGTGTTTTCACCGGTTAAACCAGTAAAAAATCGGTTATTTTAAATTATTTGTAGTGGAATATGACAACACTGCCTTTATAAGGATTTAAGCGGTTATAACAATGAAATTTCAAGTAAGAAAAGGGTTTTGGTAGCGTTGCCAGTTTAAAAGCGGACTCACCAAGTTAAACCATTCAAAAAGTCGGTTATTTTGTAATATTTTCACTTAAATGCGGCAACACTGCCTTTACAAGGCTTTTAGGTCAATTCTTAGCAGTGCAAAAGCAGGATTTTTAAGCCAAAACCAAATTGAATGAGCTTTGCTATGTAATACAAATTTCGTAGCTTGTATTACAATGTCCTTAGCTGATCTTGGTTTTCTAGGCTTCATTTCAGGTTAAACAAGTCAAAAAGTCGGTTATTTTGAATTATATTCAGTTGAACACTGCTTTTACAAAGCTGTAGGGAAATTTGTATCAGTCAAAACAAGGACATTTGCAGGATTGCCAGTTGGAAAGCACAATAAAGTGTTTTCACCGGTTAAACCAGTAAAAAATCGGTTATTTTAAATTATTTGTAGTGGAATATGACAACACTGCCTTTATAAGGATTTAAGCGGTTATAACAATGAAATTTCAAGTAAGAAAAGGGTTTTGGTAGCGTTGCCAGTTTAAAAGCGGACTCACCAAGTTAAACAATTCAAAAAGTCGGTTATTTTGAATTATATTCAGTTGAACACTGCTTTTACAAGGCTTTAGGGAAATTTGTATCAGTCAAAACAAGGACATTTGCAGCGTTGCCAGTTGGAAAGCACAATAAAGTGTTTTCACCGGTTAAACCAGTAAAAAATCGGTTATTTTAAATTATTTGTAGTGGAATATGACAACACTGCCTTTACAAGGATTTAAGCGGTTATAACAATGAAATTTCAAGTAAGAAAGGGGTTTTGGTAGCGTTGCCAGTTTAAAAGCGGACTCACCAAGTTAAACAATTCAAAAAGTCGGTTATTTTGTAATATTTTCACTTAAATGCGGCAATACTGCCTTTACAAGGCTTTTAGGTCAATTCTTAGCAGTGCAAAAGCAGGATTTTTAACCCAAAACCAAATTGAATGAGCTTTGCTATGTAATACAAATTTCGTAGCTTGTATTACAATGTCCTTAGCTGATCTTGGTTTTCTAAGCTTCATTTCAGGTTAAACAAGTCAAAAAGTCGGTTATTTTGAATTATATTCAGTTGAACACTGCTTTTACAAGGCTTTAGGGAAATTTGTATCAGTCAAAACAAGGACATTTGCAGCGTTGCCAGTTGGAAAGCACAATAAAATGTTTTCACCGGTTAAACCAGTAAAAAATCGGTTATTTTAAATTATTTGTAGTGGAATATGACAACACTGCCTTTATAAGGATTTAAGCGGTTATAACAATGAAATTTCAAGTAAGAAAAGGGTTTTGGTAGCGTTGCCAGTTTAAAAGCGGACTCACCAAGTTAAACAATTCCAAAAGTCGGTAATTTTGTAATATTTTCACTTAAATGCGGCAACACTGCCTTTACAAGGCTTTTAGGTCAATTCTTAGCAGTACAAAAGCAGGATTTTTAAGCCAAAACCAAATTGAATGAGCTTTGCTATGTAATACAAATTTCGTAGCTTGTATTACATTGTCCTTAGATGATCCTGGTTTTCGAGGCTTCATTTCAGGTCAAACAAGTCAAAAAGTCGGTTATTTTGAATTATATTCAGTTGAACACTGCTTTTACAAAGCTGTAGGGAAATTTGTATCAGTCAAAACAAGGACATTTGCAGCGTTGCCAGTTGGAAAGCACAATAAAATGTTTTACCAGGTTAAACCAGTAAAAAATCGGTTATTTTAAATTATTTGTAGTGGAATATGACAACACTGCCTTTACAAGGATTTAAGCGGTTATAACAATGAAATTTCAAGTAAGAAAGGGGTTTTGGTAGCGTTTCCAGTTTAAAAGCGGACTCACCAAGTTAAACCATTCAAAAATCGGTTATTTTGTAATATTTTCACTTAAATGCGGCAACACTGCCTTTACAAGGCTTTTAGGTCAATTCTTAGCAGTGCAAAAGCAGGATTTTTAAGCGAAAACCAAATTGAATGAGCTTTGCTATGTAATACAAATTTCGTAGCTTGTATTACAATGTCCTTAGCTGATCTTGGTTTTCTAGGCTTCATTTCAGGTCAAACAAGTCAAAAAGTCGGTTATTTTGAATTATATTCAGTTGAACACTGCTTTTACAAAGCTGTAGGGAAATTTGTATCAGTCAAAACAAGGACATTTGCAGCGTTGCCAGTTGGAAAGCACAATAAAGTGTTTTCACCGGTTAAACCAGTAAAAAATCGGTTATTTTAAATTATTTGTAGTGGAATATGACAACACTGCCTTTACAAGGATTTAAGCGGTTATAACAATGAAATTCCAAGTAAGAAAGGGGTTTTGGTAGCGTTGCCAGTTTAAAAGCGGACTCACCAAGTTAAACAATTCAAAAAGTCGGTTATTTTGTAATATTTTCACTTAAATGCGGCAACACTTCCTTTACAAGGCTTTTAGGTCAATTCTTAGCAGTGCAAAAGCAGGATTTTTAAGCCAAAACCAAATTGAATGAGCTTTGCTATGTAATACAAATTTCGTAGCTTGTATTACAATGTCCTTAGCTGATCTTGGTTTTCTAGGCTTCATTTCAGGTTAAACAAGTCAAAAAGTCGGTTATTTTGAATTATATTCAGTTGAACACTGCTTTTACAAAGCTGTAGGGAAATTTGTATCAGTCAAAACAAGGACATTTGCAGCGTTGCCAGTTGGAAAGCACAATAAAGTGTTTTCACCGGTTAAACCAGTAAAAAATCGGTTATTTTAAATTATTTGTAGTGGAATATGACAACACTGCCTTTATAAGGATTTAAGCGGTTATAACAATGAAATTTCAAGTAAGAAAACGGTTTTGGTAGCGTTGCCAGTTTAAAAGCGGACTCACCAAGTTAAACAATTCAAAAAGTCGGTTATTTTGTAATATTTTCACTTAAATGCGGCAACACTGCCTTTACAAGGGTTTTAGGTCAATTCTTAGCAGTGCAAAAGCAGGATTTTTAAGCCAAAACCAAATTGAATGAGCTTTGCTATGTAATACAAATTTCGTAGCTTGTATTACAATGTCCTTAACTGATCTTGGTTTTCTAGGCTTCATTTCAGGTTAAACAAGTCAAAAAGTCGGTTATTTTGAATTATATTCAGTTGAACACTGCTTTTACAAAGCTGTAGGGAAATTTGTATCAGTCAAAACAAGGACATTTGCAGAATTGCCAGTTGGAAAGCACAATAAAGTGTTTTCACCGGTTAAACCAGTAAAAAATCGGTTATTTTAAATTATTTGTAGTGGAATATGACAACAGTGCCTTTATAAGGATTTAAGCGGTTATAACAATGGACTCACCAAGTTAAACAATTCAAAAAGTCGGTTATTTTGTAATATTTTCACTTAAATGCGGCAACACTGCCTTTACAAGGCTTTTAGGTCAATTCTTAGCAGTCCAAAAGCAGGATTTTTAAGCCAAAACCAAATTGAATGAGCTTTGCTATGTAATACAAATTTCGTAGCTTGTATTACAATGTCCTTAACTGATCTTGGTTTTCTAGGCTTCATTTCAGGTTAAACAAGTCAAAAAGTCGGTTATTTTGAATTATATTCAGTTGAACACTGCTTTTACAAGGCTTTAGGGACATTTTTATCAGTCAAAACAAGGACATTTGTAGCGTTGCCAGTTGGAAAGCACAATAAAGTGTTTTCACCGGTTAAACCAGTAAAAAATCGGTTATTTTAAATTATTTGTAGTGGAATATGACAACACTGCCTTTATAAGGATTTAAGCGGTTATAACAATGAAATTTCAAGTAAGAAAAGGGTTTTGGTAGCGTTGCCAGTTTAAAAGCGGACTCACCAAGTTAAACAATTCCAAAAGTCGGTTATTTTGTAATATTTTCACTTAAATGCGGCAACACTGCCTTTACAAGGCTTTTAGGTCAATTCTTAGCAGTGCAAAAGCAGGATTTTTAAGCCAAAACCAAATTGAATGAGCTTTGCTATGTAATACAAATTTCGTAGCTTGTATTACAATGTCCTTAGCTGATCTTGGTTTTCTAGGCTTCATTTCAGGTTAAACAAGTCAAAAAGTCGGTTATTTTGAATTATATTCAGTTGAACACTGCTTTTACAAGGCTTTAGGGAAATTTGTATCAGTAAAAACAAGTACATTTGCAGCGTTGCCAGTTGGAAAGCACAATAAAGTGTTTTCACCGGTTAAACCAGTAAAAAATCGGTTATTTTAAATTATTTGTAGTGAAATATGACAACACTGCCTTTTAAGGATTTAAGCGGTTATAACAATGAAATTTCAAGTAAGAAAAGGGTTTGGTAGCGTTGCCAGTTTAAAAGTGGACTCACCAAGTTAAACCATTCAAAAAAGTCGGTTATTTTGTAATATTTTCACTTAAATGCGGCAACACTGCCTTTACAAGGCTTTTAGGTCAATTCTTAGCAGTGCAAAAGCAGGATTTTTAAGCCAAAACCAAATTGAATTAGCTTTGCTATGTAATACAAATTTCGTAGCTTGTATTACAATGTCCTTAGATGATTCTGGTTTTTTATGCTTCATTTCAGGTCAAACAAGTCAAAAAGTCGGTTATTTTGAATTATATTCAGTTGAACACTGCTTTTACAAGGCTTTAGGGAAATTTGTATCAGTCAAAACAAGGACATTTGCAGCGTTGCCAGTTGGAAAGCACAATAAAGTGTTTTCACCGGTTAAACCAGTAAAAAATCGGTTATTTTAAATTATTTGTAGTGAAATATGACAACACTGCCTTTATAAGGATTTAAGCGGTTATAACAATGAAATTTCAAGTAAGAAAAGGGTTTTGGTAGCGTTGCCAGTTTAAAAGTGGACTCACCAAGTTAAACCATTCAAAAAGTCGGTTATTTTGTAATATTTTCACTTAAATGCGGCAACACTGCCTTTACAAGGCTTTTAGGTCAATTCTTAGCAGTGCAAAAGCAGGATTTTTAAGCCAAAACCAAATTGAATGAGCTTTGCTATGTAATACAAATTTCGTAGCTTGTATTACATTGCCCTTAGCTGATCTTGGTTTTCTAGGCTTCATTTCAGGCCAAACAAGTCAAAAAGTCGGTTATTTTGAATTATATTCAGTTGAACACTGCTTTTACAAGGCTTTAGGAAAATTTGTATCAGTCAAAACAAGGACATTTGCAGGATTGCCAGTTGGAAAGCACAATAAAGTGTTTTCACCAGGTTAAACCAGTAAAAAATCGGTTATTTTAAATTATTTGTAGTGGAATATGACAACACTGCCTTTACAAGGATTTAAGCGGTTATAAACAATGAAATTTCAAGTAAGAAAGGGGTTTTGGTAGCGTTGCCAGTTTAAAAGCGGACTCACCAAGTTAAACAATTCAAAAAGTCGTTTTTGTTTTAAATATTTTTACTTAAGTGCGGCAACACTGCCTTTACAAGGCTTTTAGGTCAATTCTTAGCAGTACAAAAGCAGGATTATTAAGCCAAAACCAAATTGAATCAGCTTTGCTATGTAATACAAATTTCGTAGCTCGTATTACAATGTCCTTAGCTGATCCTGGTTTTCGAGGCTTCATTTCAGGTCAAACAAGTCAAAAAGTCGGTTATTTTGAATTATATTCAGTTGAACACTGCTTTTACAAGGCTTTAGGGAAATTTGTATCAGTCAAAACAAGGACATTTGCAGGATTGCCAGTTGGAAAGCACAATAAAGTGTTTTCACCAGGTTAAACCAGTAAAAAATCGGTTATTTTAAATTATTTGTAGTGGAATATGACAACACTGCCTTTATAAGGATTTAAGCGGTTATAACAATGAAATTTCAAGTAAGAAAGGGGTTTTGGTAGCGTTGCCAGTTTAAAAGCGGACTCACCAAGTTAAACAATTCAAAAAGTCGTTTTTGTTTTAAATATTTTTACTTAAGTGCGGCAACACTGCCTTTACAAGGCTTTTAGGTCAATTCTTAGCAGTACCAAAAGCAGGATTATTAAGCCAAAACCAAATTGAATCAGCTTTGCTATGTAATACAAATTTCGTAGCTCGTATTACAATGTCCTTAGCTGATCCTGGTTTTCGAGGCTTCATTTCAGGTCAAACAAGTCAAAAAGTCGGTTATTTTGAATTATATTCAGTTGAACACTGCTTTTACAAGGCTTTAGGGAAATTTGTATCAGTCAAAACAAGGACATTTGCAGGATTGCCAGTTGAAAGCACAATAAAGTGTTTTCACCAGGTTAAACCAGTAAAAAATCGGTTATTTTAAATTATTTGTAGTGGAATATGACAACACTGCCTTTATAAGGATTTAAGCGGTTATAACAATGAAATTTCAAGTTAGAAAAGGGTTTTGGTAGCGTTGCCAGTTTAAAAGCGGACTCACCAAGTTAAACGATTCAAAAAGTCGGTTATTTTGTAATATTTTCACTTAAATGCGGCAACATTGCCTTTACAAGGGTTTTAGGTCAGTTCTTAGCAGTACAAAAGCTGGATTTTTAAGTCAAAACCAAATTGAATGAGCTTTGCTATGTAATACAAATTTTGAAGCTTGTATTACAATGTCCTTAGATGATCTTGGTTTTCTAGGCTTCATTTCAGGTTAAACAAGTCAAAAAGTCGGTTATTTTGAAGAAGACTGCTTTTACAAGTCTTTAGGACAGGTAGGTACAAAATCGGTTATTTTGAATTATTTTCAGTTCAGTAGGACAGCAGCCTTTACAAGGCCTTATGGCAATTCTAGCAGTACAAAATGAAGAATTTTTAAACCAAAAAGTGGCTTTTGCAGCGTTGCCAGTTTCGAAGCACCCTCACCAGGTTAAACAACTGAAAAAGTTGGTTATTTTGCCATATTTCCAACACCATCTTTAACAATTCTTATCTCCTGAACAAGGGCAGATACCGCCTTGATTCTTCTAGAGTGTACAGCCTAGAATATGCAGATAATACCGTAAAAAAATCATTTGCTGTATCTGGGTAAGCACGGCTGTAGCCAGGTCAAATAAATACATCTCAGTTGCTTAATAAGCAAAAGTGACACTTTCGGCAACTCTAAATTTAAACATTCATATCTTCTGATCTAAGGCAGATACCGCATTGATTTTTTTAGGCTCCATAGCCTAGAATCTGGAGATATTACGGTAAACACGGCTGTAGTCAAGTCGAATACATCTCGGTGGCTTAATGACCAAAAATGACAATTTTGGAAACACCAATTTTAAAAATTCGTAGGTATCTCGAAAAGTAGCAGAGCAATTTTAGTAAACCAATTCAATACTTTTTTTCGTTTTTTTTAAGTCAAAAACCAAATTTCTTTTCTTCCATCTATCCGATTTATTATTGCTTGTAGAAAAATAGTGCTTATATAAAAGTTGTAATTATTTTTTGCCAGATTTCAAAATTTTTTCAATAGAAAGCAAAGTCGAAAATTACATCTTTAAAGGTTATTTTTAAAGCTTTATCACGATATCAAAATATACAAAATTATTTTTTTAAATGTCGGAATTAAACCATTTTTTCTTCTATTTTTTGAAGGAGAGTTGTATGAAATTTTCTTCTTTTTCTCATATAACCCAAGTAACTTTAATACAAAACATATATTGCAAACATTGACATTATATTATATCGATCGCAGCCCTCAATATTACTTGTTTATGTTTCTCTCGCCACTATAATACCATTTGTAATAAATCATAATAATATCTGAAGGTTTATAGCAGAATAATAAGTTCTGACTTGTTTGTATCGTTTCGCTATACTTAACATAAAAGCGTAAATAACAATTTAGTCCGATATTTTCCATTATTACGGTGCATCAATTGATTATCGAAAAAAGCGCATACTTTCCATGTGCGTGGGCGTTTCTATGACAAATTTCTCTGATTGATTACACTTTAGAAAATTGATAATGTTCGAGGCAATTTAAGAAGCGATTCAACATCAAAACATAATTAAAAGTCAATGACTACGTTTACATCAAATCCTCGATATAAACGAAGCGGATTAACGATTCGGATTGACTAATCAATTCTAAACAATAACAGGGTCGAAATGCTGGATGTCCGATGTAAACAGGATTGAATTGACATGGATACATTCATTTGACGGACGGTTGTCCTTTTTTACTTAAAGTGTGTACTATTAATTTCAAATTACCAAACTTTTTGAGTTTTGTTGTAAGGTAGGGTTTTATAGGTAAAATACGTACCTATATTTCTGTAACATTTGTGACACTGCTGGTAGATAAGAATTACGGATATGTTGTATATCTTTCTGCTTGAATAGTGATATTTTTTCGATCCTTTCGGATCTTTATCAAAATTATCAAATGTAAGTAAAACACGATAAATACTCGACTGAATACTCCTTAATTCAATCCGCTTTGTCGATCGGATTAACAGCGTACGACATAAACGTATTCACTGTTTCTTTAAAATTGATTAGCTATTTCAATATTTTTCGATTCAACCTAGAAAAATCCTTGCTCTTTTCTATATGACGAAACACTTTGATTATAATTTGATTAAAAATACACAACCTTTACATCACGCAAATAACTAATTAATTTCAATTGTTTTTTTCTTAATTTCTGGGCAAAATTCAGAGAGTCATTTTACGCAACGGTTTACTATAATAAATCAAACGACATAAGACATACAGGGTGAGCCAAATTGGTTTAAATGTTAGGTGTTTGAAATGAACTGTATACACTAATAAAATTTACCCTTTTCATTTTTCCTACAGTTAGGTTTTAATAAAAAATTGAACTTTTAACATGTGCTAAAACAACATTAGCCCTATTATCTATCTAACCTATTTTTTTAATTTCTCAACCAAACCACACACTTCTGTCATAAAACTGTCAAATCAGTGTTGCCAGCTTTCTCGACAGCGCACAGCCACTTCATTTTCAGATTGAAGTAGTTTAGTAGGCCTTAAACCTATTTAAAAACTGCCCAACATGTTTCGAGCGCAGAAGCAGCACATCATCAGGGACTAGAAGAACATGTTGAATGTAAAAAAATTATACAAAAAAGCTACTATAGTCTATCCGGCGAACCTACGGAGTAATAAAATTGGATGGGCGGCAACTTTGGTCGGTCCGCATTACACTGTAAAACAGGTACGTAAAAGTGAATCGAGACATGAGACCCGAGAAGTCCTTGGGTTGCCCATATTCGACGGACCCATCTGGCAACGCCATAACTTTTGACAGAGATGTCAGATCGCTTAATGACATACCGCGTTTGAAGCGTCAGTCCAAGCAGATTTTTACCATGAAAAATTTTCGACTGGTGAGGCTCTTTCTAATCCGAAGAGGCCAAATAAAAGTCGACCAAGGCGATCGGCTGAGAATATCGCTGCCGTACGAGCCAGTGTTGAGAGGTCCCCAAGAACATCCCAAAAACGCCGTTCTCAGCAGTTGGGCATGGCTCGGTCCACTTTACAACGGATTATTCGCGTTGATTTGCATTTGTTCCCGTACAAAATTCAATTGACGCAAAGATTGTTGCCTGCGGACAAGCCTCGTCGATTGGAATGGGCCCAAAGAGTCATCGAAATGGCCGAAGATGACGAGCAATTTTGGAACAAAATTATCATGTCCGATGAAGCCCATTTCACATTGATTGGGACCGTAAATAAGCAAAATTGCCGTATTTACGCCACTGAAAATCCTCAGGAGATTCAAGAAGTGCCTCTTCATGACGAAAAAGTCACAGTTTGGTGCGGCGTTAGTGCGAAAACGGTCATTGGGCCGTTTTTCTTCCAAAATGAAAATGGCCATGTTGTTACCATCAACCAGGAGCGTTATCGCGACATGATGACCAATTTTGTGATGCCAATTATTCGTCGAAAGCGTATGAGGCAGTTCTGGTTTCAACAAGACGGCGCTCCACCGCACACAAGTCGCATAACAATCGATTTTCTGAAGAAATTGTTTCCGGGCCGTTTGATGTCGAAAAGTGGTGATTTGGACTGGCCACCGCGTTCGCCCGATTTGACGCCGCCTGACTTCTTCTTGTGGGGATATTTGAAGTCAAAGGTTTACGTTAACAAGCCAAGGACCGTAGAAGAGCTCAAGGACAACATTCGTGAAGAAATAGCCGCTATTCCGGCCGAAATGTTGGCGAAAACGATGGAAAATGCTGCAAAAAGGGCACAATACGCCATCAACGCCAGAGGCGGCCATTTGAGAGATATCATATTCAAAAATTGATGTAAACAAATCTACTTGGAACAAATTAAATGATTAAGATTGTCAACCGCCAAATTTGTATTTTTTTCTTTGATTTTTTTAAAAAAAATCATGGGTCCGTCGAATATGGGCAACCCGTTATTAGAGAGAGAAAAAGATATTATATTGTAAAACGGACCGGATATAGACCAATACTAATGGACGGCGCGGGTCAACCCTCCTAATTTTCGCTTTTATTACTCCGTAGGTTCGCCGGATAGACTATAGTACAAAGTTCCAAAATCATGCTGTCATTCTGTAAAAGGGGACAGCAGACCTGGGGTTAAGTGTTGTTGTTGTTTGGTGTTGCGGGGGGCTGTTAACCCAGGTATACGCATAGGCCTCAGATGGACCCGTCTTGACTCCGTATGTTCCCTTCACTTGAGCTTCTATGCCTTGGTGCAAATGGGTCTTTGCGGATCTCAAATTGTACCCTTTATTCATTCCATTTTTCCTGCGCCGTTAACTGCGTCTGCGAGGGCGTGTCCACTAATGTGGGGATTAGCAGACGGGAATGAAACGAGACGCCTCCACCATGTCACGTTAAGGGGTAGCTCAGAGGGAAGAATACTCAGGTTTCCACAGGTAATCCACTTTTATTCGAATGTAATAATTAATAGTTTTCCAATAACCATACCCCCAAATCGCCAAGATGGCGGGGAGCATGATGTGGTCCGGGTTGACGGGAGGAATCGTACCGACTTTCTTCTGCGCCTCCTCTGCTGTCGGTATGACTCCGATCAACGATGGAGTCCACCCCACCCTCGTCAGAAGCAATGGACAGTCGTTCATTGACGTGACTCTAGTGTCGCAGGAGCTCGTCGGTGCATCGTGGAGAGTACTGCATGACGCGGAGTCGCTTTGCGACCATCGTCCCATTCTAATTGGGATTGAGACGAAAGACAAGCGACCAAGCATCATCAAATTCATTAAAAAGGCAGACACCAAGAATTTCGTTAAAAATTTAGATAGAGTCGCTAGAGAATACTGGGGCGGTGACGTCGGCCAGGCAATACACAGAATCGAGGAAAGTCACAGGAAATCCAAAAGACCCCTTAGAGTTGATCCCTCTGCCGCCCTACCCTATTGGTACGAGGACGACGTGGATCCCCAGATAAAACTGACAAGAGCTGCGCGCAGACGTTTCCAGAGGGAACTCAACGGAAATGACCGAGAACACCTACGAGAAGAATATAAAAACTCGACAGCAGTCCCGTTGATTCAATGAATCTAACAATGCTGGTCCGATGCAACTCCCTTAGTTCTCTGTGCCACAGCGTTGGCTGTCCCGGGTAAGTGTGACGAAGGCGAGAAAAGACGGGACAGTCACCAAGTACATGCCCCGGTGTTTCCTCCTCCTCCAAGCAGCCTCCGCAGGCCGGGTCTTCGTGAAATCCCAGTATGTGCATACGCCGCAGAAGCTTCTAGAACTTGTCAGAATGTTATAAAGCCTTTGGCAACGTTCCCAAACTTTCCAGGACTTTGCAGAAGCTTCTAGAACTTGTCAGAATGTCATAAGGCCTTTGGCAACGTTCCCAAACCTTCGAGAACTTTGCAGAAGATTCTAGAACTTGTCAGAATGTTATAAAGCCTTTGGCAACGTTCCCAAACCTTCCAGAACTTTGCAGAAACTTCTAGAAGTTGTTAGAATGTTATATAGCCTTTGGCAATGTTCCCAAACCTTCCAGAACTTTGCAGAAGCTTCTAGAACTTGTCAGAATGTTATAAAGCCTTTGGCAAAGTTCCCAAACCTTCCAGAACGTTGCAAGAAGCTTCTGGAACTTGTCAGAATGTTATGAAACAGTGACCCGTCATTAAACCAGTCACCTTTCGTAGTTTACCTCTGTTTAGGTTTAGCAGAAGTTTAGTTCGTTTGGGGCACGGACCAGATATTAGGTCCTTTGCCTGTCTCATGCCGGGAACAGTTGTCCAGCGTTGCTGGAAAAGTTTTCCAGCCATGCTTTCTATTGAGCGAGCCGCCGTGCTATAGGAAATCCCCACACTAGGTTCAGGTCCTGAGAGCGGTTTCCTAGTTCCAAAGCCGGCGAGTCTGTCAGCCTCCATGTTGCCAGGGACAGCCCGAGACAGGGCCTCCAAGGTACTTTTGCACTCCATTACCAGCATGGACCCCACCTCATCGGCCTCAATGGCCCTGATTGCAGCCTTACTGTCGGAACAGATAACTGTTCTGCCACCCCTCTTCGGATCGGATAGGAGAACCAGCCCGCAGACAAGGATGGCGTATACTTCAGCCTGAAAGACTGTAGTGTAACGGCCGAGAGCGATACTCTGTGACAAGGGACTGGAGCTGGCAAAGATGTCTGCGTCCTTCTGCTAGCGATTCGTCTGTGTACCAGACGTCGCTATTCCGGAGGAATTCCTCCCTCCTATCAGGAACTAGGACTTTGAAGAGATTTGAGGGCACGAGCTTGTAGATCTGATGATCGCTTGGCATCAGTAGGAGCGGACATTGGTCTGTGACCCAGCCCCATATCCTGCCGTGCCCAAATGAGCAGGCTTGTAGTTGGAATCGAATGTTCAATGAATTTTTCCTACAAGTTACTAAGTTTGAGAGGGTTTTTTCCATCAATTCTACTGAACTTTGCAAAGATCTTAAAGATATTGCTTTATCAGACACAGCCATTATGGTTTCATTCGACGTTTCTAATTTGTTTCCTAGCATTCCCCCTCGAAAATGTATTTTATGCACTTTAGGGATTAAAAGTGCACTTTTAATCCCTCATTTGAGGGATAAAAGAGACACTAGGATTAAAAGTAATTTTAATGATAAATAAAATATGTAATATATAATATAATATATTTTAAAGCTTTTATGATCCGAGACATCGTTGCAGTCTAGCTGGCAGAGCTCCTTTCCTCGACATGCTCCAGCGACTCCCATAATCAGCACCACCTGCAACAAAATTGTCTCCTGTCAGTACATTTTGTAGTTTTGTAGACAAAAATAATCAATGGTGTTATTTTTAGTAGTACTATCAGGAAAATATTCAAAGTAAAGAAAATAATCTTACCTTTTGGGCTAGATATTGTTCATCTGAAGCATTTTGAAGAAAATCTCTTATATGGTCGAAATCCAATGTCTTGGACTTCTTCGGCTTATAATGGTCATTCTGTCTCTTTAGAAATGCCTGGAGTTTACTGTATTTGCTGATGTCGACGTTTGCTTCAGATATTATCGTGGCTTTGATCATGGAATATTGGCTCCATAGAGAAGATGCCTTGAGCTTCTTAGACTTCTGCAGGAAGTAAGCCAGGAGCACCTTTTCATCCGTAAAATTCTCTGCATTCTGTTCAACGCACCATTTTTTGGTAAACAAGAAACTGTTTTTTGTAAGCCCCGCGAGATTTTTCTGGAAGAAGGCTAGCGATGGCCTCTTGGGCGGCCTCTTCAATGTTCATTTTCAAAAAATACGATTTTTCTGGACTCACCGTTTGAGAACAACTGATTGACATTTGTTTTGTGCCATAGCAACACTTCCAGGGCACAATAAATTTTATGCACTTTAGGGATTAAAAGTGCACTTTTAATCCCTCATTTGATGGATAAAAGACCCTAGGTTTATAATATACCATTATTTGTTAGGGACCTGTTGTTAAGCTGTTACAAACTTGACTTTAACCAAGTTGATAATCTGGTTTCTTTAGCTTCAATTATAGTTGAACAAAACTATTTTCAATTCAACAACAATTTTTATTCACAAACAGTAGGACTAGCTATGGGCCTCTCCTCCTGGCGGAGATTTTTATGTCTAACTTGGAAAAGGCACTCCCAACTTTTCAATATTCTTCTATAAACGCTACGTGGAGGACATAATATGTGTTTTTGATGGGGATCTGATGGATATCCAATACTTGTGTGATTTTCTTAATAATTTACACCCTTTGATTTCTTTAACCATGGAAGTAGAATCAAATAATTCACTACTCTTTTTTGATATTTTACTTCATAGATTACCTGATCACATAGAATTTTCTGTTTCCCACAAGCACAGACAACATAATCCCTTATTCATCTAATCACCCTTTTAACCAGAAAATTGCTTCCCAAAACTGTTTTTTCCACCGCCTGTTTAATATCCTCGTGTTACAAGAAAATTTTAACAAGGAGCTTTCTTGGATAAGAGCTATTGCTTTCAGAAATGATTTCCCAGTGTCTAACAAAGTTTATTACAACCATTTCAACAAATTTATTAACAGATGCTTAATTACGTCAGATATTAAAGAAACCACTAAATATGTTTCCATTCCTTTTATTGGCAATCTATTAAAAATTTTCAAATTAAAAATGTATTTAAACAGCAAAAAGCTTCTTGTTTAACTCAAAGGATCCAACTCCCACCCCTCAGAAATCCGGAGTTTACCAACTTTCTTGTTGCAGTCCTCACTGTGATGCGGTTTACGTTGGTCAGAAAGTTGGTCATTTTTTTAGGGCTAAGAGTTGTTGACATACCTACACACACTGGCAAAATTAGAAGAACGGTCAAAATTTAGACTTAGTTTAACATCAATTTCCTCTTCAATCCTTCGCTCCTTTTTGATAATCTTTTTTATGAATTGTAGCTTGATTCTTCACGAATACGTCTGTCTTATTACGATTTTTAAATGGTTTGTCTTTATGTCATATACAGGGACGAAAAGGAAGTAAGAAATTTTAACAAAAAAAAACAAAACAAAAAACAAACAAAAAAAAACATAAAAAACAAAAAACAACAAAAAAACAAAAAAAAAAACATAAAAAAAAAAACAAAAGTAAACATTTTTTATCATTTATTTCTTCTTTAGTTGCAGCCGATTTCAATAAAATTGCATTTTTTTTTCAATTTGCAAGATGATATGACATATATGACAACTTCTGTTTTTTTTTCAGAAATGTGCACAGAAATTGTGGGACATTTTGACGCAGACTAATTTTGCTTTAATGTCCCATAAAATTATCCCAAACAATAGGACATAATAGCCCAATTTACCATTTCTTACCAACAAAATCTGAAACGAGAAGCATCAAATTACACACATTACTTTTTTGTACAACGTAGGTTACATCTACGACTCCTTTTTCTCATAAAATGATATTAAATCCAGCCAATAAGTTCAAAATAGAAAAACCTGGAGTGGAACAAAGCAAAATGCATTTTCCTCGCAGTGTCAATAGGATTTCTCTCTGAAATCGATTTGAATCAAACGGGTTAAATATCACTTAAAACTGGATTAAACCTTGAAATCATTAAATTAGACTATTAAACCAGTGACTAATGCCAATAACATAAAAATGGGAATCATTCGTTAGCTCCTAAAATCAATCTGGCATTTGTCCAAAGTACATATTTTGTGCTAAACTTTGCTTGTTTTTTCAATTATGATTCCAAATATTTGCATTACTTTATGACAGATATTGCAATATTATGACTTTTTTTGCTTGAATGTTTCCTTAAATTTCTGTAAGGTTTCCTTCTATTTTCTAAACAGTTTTTACGACCAGTTATCGTTAAGTGCAGCTGGGTTTTATACGCACTATGAAATACTGCAATCAGAGGTAATGCCTTCAAGCAAAAAGGATCTCTAATTATGTAATTTTACTTATTACTAATGATAAAGTGCTTTGTAGAAAGAAATTAGAAAATCTCAAAAAAATATTATTATCAGTGACAAAAATAAAATGATATAAATAATTGGGAAAAATGGCCGACACTGCTGATTTCACGTAAAAAATATAACCATACAACATATAACATAATATGATATTTTTGTCGATTTTTTGTTTTTTTTTTCAGACAAATATAAAAGAACATTTTCAAGGGAAAAAACAAAAAAACAAAACAAAATCAAAACTTACTAACTATAATTAAAAAAAAAAAAAAAAACCAAAACAAAATAAAATAACAAAACTCAATGCATTTTTAAAAACTCAATGCATTTTTAAAATTCATGTGTTTGACAACACTGCAGCAAAATGAGCTCCTATTGGACTTTCCATTGGGAATCAATTCTTTCAATTGAAAAATAGAATAAAATAATATTTCAAACTAGTGATGGATAAATTACTGATAAATTACAAATACTGTGTTTCTGGCAGTTCAAACTTTGACACCGCTTTTCTCCCTGACTGTATCAAATTTTGTTGTATTTTATCAGATTATTGAATAGGCAATTTAATGAAGATTCCAAAAATGTGCTTAAAACCATAATTTTCTTGCTCCGAGTGGGTTTTAAAAGCGATTTTGTTCCTGACTGTCCTGTTCAAATTTCAGACCACAATCTCAAGTATTTTCAATATTTGTTGCACCAAACCAGTTTTTCTCTTAACTGAACTCAAAACCGGTGAAAGTTAACAAAAAAATGCAAGAGACAAAAAATATTCCTAATCAACTCCTTAATCCAACACGGTTTGCAGGTGTGCAAGATAATTATAGTAGTTCCCTATTTTTGCCACCCTGTACGCAATTTTTAAGATAGAAATTTTATTCTACACTATTCGAAAGAGGAGCTCAAAACGGTTCTTTTAAGTGGTTGATCCACCCTGAACTCCCAAAAATAACTGAGTTACAGGGTGTTCAAATTTCAAACCACAATTTCAACTGATTTGAAAATTTGTTGTATCAAACCAATTTTTGCTAAATAACTCAGAAACAGTGAAGTTACGAATAATTTTAAAGAGAACAAAAATGTTCGTAAAGAACTGTTAAACCGATCCCTTTTACAGTCTGTCAGTGCAGAAAATGGTCCAAACTCATATTTGAAGGAGTTCAGAATTAATAACCCAAACAAAACTATTATCACAAACTTTCAATGAGATTCTTAACTTATGTAATTACTTCTATACTGGGATTAAATTTACTTTTATTGCTCGTTTTAAAGACTATTTAAAACAAGTAGCTTTTCCTTTCCTTTGTTCTTTTAAAGTTATAGGATTCATGTATTTTTGACAAAATTGCAATACACAAAAGGAAGTTTTATTGCGAGTTTCCAAAAGTTTTACGTCCCCTGATATTTATCTAATTACTCGTTGTAATTATAGGGAAAGGAATTTTAAAGATTAAACCGTAGGCGTCTAATAAATTTCGTTTGAAACTTATGTTCTACAAACATATTGCTGTTTTAGGGTAGTTGCCTGTCGTCTAATATAGTCCTTTAAAGGTTGTCTAGAAGCAACCTGAAGATTGGTTATTGGCAGGTAAAAATTCATAAAGATGGCAAAGAAAAGACCAGATTGCGCCACGGTTTATACCAATTGAAAGTGATGTCCTTCAAGCAGTTAATAAAGTTGGTTTTACGTCGGATGACACAAGGGTTATTGGTAACGATTTTGATTACCACATGAGGAAACTTAAAGGAACTTTCTTAAGATTCCTCCAGGCGAGACTGTGTGCGATCGAAATCTGTTCCAGGAGCATGATGATGTCAAAGAGGAGCAGCTACCATGAAGCATTGAAGACGGGTCATTCCGGCTTCACAGGTAATGCCAGGGCTGATAAACTTGCGAAACAACTCACAGTGAAGCAAAAAGTATCGTCTCAGAGTGGTGCAACGAAGAACACTCGGTCCATGGCTGGGAATGCCGGGGATGGTCCATTCCAAGGAATTTATGAATGAGCAGACAACACTTAAATGACTATGACGACACTGTCCGGCTCTCGCTAGTTCCAGGTTTTGCGCTTTTGGACAGAAAGCACTCCACATCTTGCCCAGAAAGGTCATCCGGTTCCTGGAAGAGTTGGATTTCAAAGTTAGCTGTGATCGAAGAGATTGTAGTATGAGCCACAATAGACCGATGATCGCACTTCACATATAACCCTGATGATATTAACCCTGTGGTGAAAATTGTAAGTTTTATATGGTTGCTACGTTTTTATACCCAACTGCTATAAACTGTATTTGGAGATGCTTTTTCAGCGCCAAACCAACAACCCCTTTCAAAAACCAAAGCTCAAACGCTTGCCCTTTACCTTCCTGGTCCAGAATCACCGTGATACTGGGTTGCGAATAATCTACCTATAGATTGTAAGCTTGGTGAACGGTATCAAAGATATAATTCTTCTTCTTCAGCCTTCTTTCAACCCTTTTTGGACATAGGCCTCTCCGCGTCTCTTCCACTTCTGCCGGTCTTGTGCTATCTGAAACCAGCTTCGACCTACTTTTTCCTTGATATCTTCTATCCAGCGCCTTTGTGGCCTACCTCTACTTCTCTAGGTTCCCAAAGTACAACCCTGATGGACCATTTTTCACTGTTCTGGCGTGCAAAATGCCCTACCCAGCTTCATTTTCTTCAGCCTTCTTTCAACCCTTTTTGGACATAGGCCTCTCCGCGTCTCTTATACTTCTGCCGGTCTTGTGCTATCTGAAACCAGCTTCGACCAACTTTTTCCTTGATATCTTCTATCCAGCGCCTTTGTGGCCTACCTCTACTTCTCTAGGTTCCCAAAGTACAACCCTGATGGACCATTTTTCACTGTTCTGGCGTGCAAAATGCCCTACCCAGCTTCATTTTCTTCAGCCTTCTTTCAACCCTTTTTGGACATAGGCCTCTCCGCGTCTCTTCCACTTCTGCCGGTCTTGTGCTATCTGAAACCAGCTTCGACCAACTTTTTCCTTGATATCTTCTATCCAGCGCCTTTGTGGCCTACCTCTACTTCTCTAGGTTCCCAAAGTACAACCCTGATGGACCATTTTTCACTGTTCTGGCGTGCAAAATGCCCTACCCAGCTTCATTTTCTTCAGCCTTCTTTCAACCCTTTTTGGACATAGGCCTCTCCGCGTCTCTTCCACTTCTGCCGGTCTTGTGCTATCTGAAACCAGCTTCGACCAACTTTTTCCTTGATATCTTCTATCCAGCGCCTTTGTGGCCTACCTCTACTTCTCTAGGTTCCCAAAGTACAACCCTGATGGACCATTTTTCACTGTTCTGGCGTGCAAAATGCCCTACCCAGCTTCATTTTCTTCAGCCTTCTTTCAACCCTTTTTGGACATAGGCCTCTCCGCGTCTCTTCCACTTCTGCCGGTCTTGTGCTATCTGAAACCAGCTTCGACCAACTTTTTCCTTGATATCTTCTATCCAGCGCCTTTGTGGCCTACCTCTACTTCTCTAGGTTCCCAAAGTACAACCCTGATGGACCATTTTTCACTGTTCTGGCGTGCAAAATGCCCTACCCAGCTTCATTTTCTTCAGCCTTCTTTCAACCCTTTTTGGACATAGGCCTCTCCGCGTCTCTTCCACTTCTGCCGGTCTTGTGCTATCTGAAACCAGCTTCGACCAACTTTTTCCTTGATATCTTCTATCCAGCGCCTTTGTGGCCTACCTCTACTTCTCTAGGTTCCCAAAGTACAACCCTGATGGACCATTTTTCACTGTTCTGGCGTGCAAAATGCCCTACCCAGCTTCATTTTCTTCAGCCTTCTTTCAACCCTTTTTGGACATAGGCCTCTCCGCGTCTCTTCCACTTCTGCCGGTCTTGTGCTATCTGAAACCAGCTTCGACCAACTTTTTCCTTGATATCTTCTATCCAGCGCCTTTGTGGCCTACCTCTACTTCTCTAGGTTCCCAAAGTACAACCCTGATGGACCATTTTTCACTGTTCTGGCGTGCAAAATGCCCTACCCAGCTTCATTTTCTTCAGCCTTCTTTCAACCCTTTTTGGACATAGGCCTCTCCGCGTCTCTTCCACTTCTGCCGGTCTTGTGCTATCTGAAACCAGCTTCGACCAACTTTTTCCTTGATATCTTCTATCCAGCGCCTTTGTGGCCTACCTCTACTTCTCTAGGTTCCCAAAGTACAACCCTGATGGACCATTTTTCACTGTTCTGGCGTGCAAAATGCCCTACCCAGCTTCATTTTCTTCAGCCTTCTTTCAACCCTTTTTGGACATAGGCCTCTCCGCGTCTCTTCCACTTCTGCCGGTCTTGTGCTATCTGAAACCAGCTTCGACCAACTTTTTCCTTGATATCTTCTATCCAGCGCCTTTGTGGCCTACCTCTACTTCTCTAGGTTCCCAAAGTACAACCCTGATGGACCATTTTTCACTGTTCTGGCGTGCAAAATGCCCTACCCAGCTTCATTTTCTTCAGCCTTCTTTCAACCCTTTTTGGACATAGGCCTCTCCGCGTCTCTTCCACTTCTGCCGGTCTTGTGCTATCTGAAACCAGCTTCGACCAACTTTTTCCTTGATATCTTCTATCCAGCGCCTTTGTGGCCTACCTCTACTTCTCTAGGTTCCCAAAGTACAACCCTGATGGACCATTTTTCACTGTTCTGGCGTGCAAAATGCCCTACCCAGCTTCATTTTCTTCAGCCTTCTTTCAACCCTTTTTGGACATAGGCGTCTCTTCCACTTCTGCCGGTCTTGTGCTATCTGAAACCAGCTTCGACCAACTTTTTCCTTGATATCTTCTATCCAGCGCCTTTGTGGCCTACCTCTACTTCTCTAGGTTCCCAAAGTACAACCCTGATGGACCATTTTTCACTGTTCTGGCGTGCAAAATGCCCTACCCAGCTTCATTTTCTTCAGCCTTCTTTCAACTCGGCCACTCGTGATATTCAACCTACTTTTTCTTGATATATTCTATCCAGCGCCTTCGTCTGCAAAATCTCTCTAATCCTTGTTCTAATTTCTTGATTTCTCACTCTATCTCTAAGAGAAATAGACCTCTCGTTTCAGATTCATTGGGATGTCAGTGTTTTTCAGTAAGTGTTTAGGTTTACCGAAAGTAGCCCACGTGAATCTCACTTATTATAGTCTCACAGTTATCTCAGCTGTTTGCTTTTCTTTTTCTAGTTTGATTGTATGACCTAGAGATAAACGTATTCTTTTACATTCTCCACTATCTGTTCACCTATGTTGATATGAGCCTTGGTTTGGTCTTCTGTTTGCATAAGTTGCTGGAAATGATGACAAAAGTCATTTGCAAAGCGTAGATTATTTAGAAATGAGAAATCAATCGTTATTCCCTCTTGTTCCTACTGACTTTTTTGAAGTCGTCTTCCAGAGCCAAAGTGAAGAGCTTTGGCGATACTGTATTCCTTTGGCGTACTTCTCGATAGATAATACAAAGGGTATTATTTAGACACAGATTTGATAGTAATCAGGAAATGGTTGAGTAAAGATTTGAACGGACTAAAAGACACTTTGGAGCAATCCGAACTTTAGGAATTAACTGCAGAAGGTGCGTTTAGGTATACTGTAAACGATGTGACCTGTGTTAATCAAAGAAAAGTCTAAGAACGCGACCAAAAGAAGCAATGATGCAGTACATCTCCGGCAGTGTCTATGGGTAAGAGTCGACATTGCAAGCTAATTTAACCGAACTGAGTAGGCAGAAAATATAACCAAACTGAGTAGGCATCAAATATCTAATCAGCCCTGAATTATTTTTCAAAATAGCCAGAGGTGATATCTCTACTATTTTCTGTATGATTTGGAGATTAATTCCCGCTTTCTGCACTGCTTCAAAAACCTGATCAAACGCTTTTTCGTTAACAACGAAGAAGGCAAATACAGTGAGAGAGAACAGAGTCTCTCTGGGGCCTAATTCTTGAAAACAGGAAACGGAATTCTCAAGAGAAGTGTTGATAGAATGTGACAGGAGCTTCCCTCACATTCTACAAGTTTCATAATTCCCTTCCTCGAATACGCATTCTGGTCTCAAAGCCAAATCTAAAACTGGTTCTATCACATCTCGTTCTAATTTTCACATGTATCACTCTCTGAGGAAGGTCTTTAACAAGTAATCGTGGTTGTGGTTTCTCTCTACGACTATCAAATAATATACGCATTCCAGATGGTTTATTAGATTGATTAATGGTATCAATTCCACACCTTAGTTGAATTTCAAGTTGAAAATCACTGCTGTTGACCAACCAAATCATTCTTATTTTATTATGCACTCCCCACAGCCAATCTGGCAATAGTATCAACAATCAGAATATTATTTACATGAGAAGACCTGAATGGCAATTGTTATGTACATTGTGAATGTATTGCATTTTTAATGTAATTGTCAACCAGATTTTTTCCTAGAAGTGAATAATCGTTATTATTCACTCAGATGTAATCAGATATGTTTTTAATAAAACTTGACTCACCTATCAATGATTTTGTGATGCAACTAATCACGTTTTTAACAAGACCATACATATTATAAAATTGACATCAGCATGAGTTGAATCTGTTAAAAAAATATCATGATTAAAGGTTGTGAAAAAAATACTTAACCAAACTTTTAAAACCTTCTTTATATTGAAAATAAGCTACATTTCTATAATTAGTAATAAAGTATTTAGTAATTATTTGTATATTAAAGAAAATACAATACAGGATGGTTATTATCGAAAGTAGGTACCAGCTTGTTTATTCTAAATGGAACACCCTCTATATTATTGTATGAATTGTGCTTTTAGATATTTCATGTATTATAACCTATATCTATCTGCAACGGTTTTCGAGATTGAAAAATAACATTTTTACATTTTGGAGTGTCATAGATATATAAAACATACTTGAAATCGTTAGGAAAATCGAAAAATATAATAATATACAGGATGTTCCATTTAAAATAGTGAAAGAGGAGGAGAATAGGTGTGGAGGCTTCTACGCAAGTACTAAATGGCTTTGGAACATTTTGTGTATTCAAAAATTTTTTATTGAAAGTAATGGAATACTCAATTATGCACGTTGAAAAATTCAACTTAAAAGAAAAAACACTTTTGATATTAAAAAACATAAATTACCCCTGACATGAGAAAGAATATTAACCTTTAAAACCAGTTATTCACTTATTTTCAAATGAGATTGGCAAATCGCCTTGTAACTGTATAAAACGTTAATAACAATAATTATGATCATTTAATATTCAGCTGAACCTTAATTGATTTAGAGAAAATTTATTATTTTGCATTTCTAGCTTAATTGCAGAAATTTCAGTTTAAGAACTCTTTTACCAGCAGAAAATTTGCATAAACACCGAAATAGAATTTAAAGCTGCTTATTTGTTTTTCCCAGACTAAACAATTTTAATAGCCAGTTAATTCTCTTTTATTTCGATTTTTATGGAATACTTGAAAAATTCGAATAAAATTTGCGAATATACAAGAATTAGGTACAAAATACGATCAGTTAAATATAAATTTAATTAATTAACACCAAACGTGGGGTTTGGTGTTAATCTCCATTTGTAGAACCATGGTTTTTGAACCAATTTTCATGTTTTGATCAATTTTCATGATTTTGCTCATTTTTTAGTTTTTGGACCAATTTTCATAATTTTGCTATTTTTTTGTTTTTGGACCAATTTTCATATTTTGATCAATTTTAATGATTTTGCTCATTTTTTAGTTTTTGAACCAATTTTCATGTTTTGAAGAATTTTCATAATTTTGCTATTTTTTAGTTTTTGGACCAATTTTCATGTTTTGATCAATTTTCATGATTTTGCTATTTTTTAGTTTTTGGACCAATTTTCATGATTTTTTTTTAGTTTTTGGACCAATTTTCATGATTTTGCTATTTTTTAGTTTTTGGACCAATTTTCATGTTTTGATCAATTTTCATGATTTTGCTCATTTTTTAGTTTTTGGACCAATTTTCATGTTTTTTTTTGTTTTTGGACTTAATTTTCATATCATTTTTGCTCATTTTTTAGTTTTTGAACCAATTTTCATGTTTTGATCAATTTTCATGATTTTGCTCATTTTTTAGTTTTTGGACCAATTTTCATAATTTTGCTATTTTTTGTTTTTGGACCAATTTTCATGTTTTGATCAATTTTCATGATTTTGCTCATTTTTTAGTTTTTGAACCAATTTTCATGTTTTGATGAATTTTCCAATTTTCATAATTTTGCTATTTTTTAGTTTTTGGACCAATTTTCATGTTTTGATCAATTTTCATGATTTTGCTCATTTTTTAGTTTTTGAACCAATTTTCATGTTTTGATCAATTTTCATGATTTTGCTATTTTTTAGTTTTTGGACCAATTTTCATGTTTTGATCAATTTTCATGATTTTGCTATTTTTTAGTTTTTGGACCAATTTTCATGATTTTGGTATTTTTTAGTTTTTGGACCAATTTTCATGTTTTGATCAATTTTCATAATTTTGCTATTTTTTAGTTTTTGGACCAATTTTCATGTTTTGATTAATTTTCATGATTTTGCTCATTTTTTAGTTTTTGAACCAATTTTCATGTTTTGATCAATTTTCATGATTTTGCTCATTTTTTAGTTTTTGGACCAATTTTCATAATTTTGCTATTTTTTTGTTTTTGGACCAATTTTCATGTTTTGATCAATTTTAATGATTTTGCTCATTTTTTAGTTTTTGAACCAATTTTCATGTTTTGATGAATTTTCATAATTTTGCTATTTTTTAGTTTTTGGACCAATTTTCATGTTTTGATCAATTTTCATGATTTTGCTATTTTTTAGTTTTTGGACCAATTTTCATGTTTTGATCAATTTTCATGATTTTGCTATTTTTTAGTTTTTGGACCAATTTTCATGTTTTGATTAATTTTCATGATTTTGCTCATTTTTTAGTTTTTGAACCAATTTTCATGTTTTGATTAATTTTCATGATTTTGCTCATTTTTTAGTTTTTGAACCAATTTTCATGTTTTGATCAATTTTCATGATTTTGCTATTTTTCAGTTTTTGGACCAATTTTCATGTTTTGATCAATTTTCATGATTTTACTATTTTGTAGTTTTTGGACCAATTTTCATGATTTTGCTAATTTTTTAGTTTTCGAACCAATTTTCATGTTTTGATCAATTTTCATAATTTTGTTATTTTTTAGTTTTTGGACCAATGTGTTTTTTTTTAAATTATTGGATAGGAAATTTAATAAATTTTTAAAAAAATGTGACCCAGTTACTACAACTGGATTTTATAAATGATTTTGTCGCAGACTGTTCTTAAACCGTTATTTTTACAGTTCAAATTTTGACAGCGCTTTTCTACCGGACTCTACCCGATACTTAGTGTTTTTTTAGACTATTGTATAGGAAATTTAATGATAATTTCAAAAATGTTCTTAAAAATGCGATCCGGTCACAGACTGTCATTTAAACTTGATTTGATCAGCGCTTTTCTCCCTGAATGTACTGAATTATTTGGTGTTTTTTTTTTAGTTTATTGGATAGGAAATTTAATGAGGATATCAAAAATGTGCTGTTCAAAAATTCTGGCAGTTGAAAGGTTGACGTCGCTTTTCTCCCTGACTTTACCGACTATTTTACTGCTTCTTTAGGTTATTTGATAGGAAAGTTAATGAGGATTCGAAAAATGAAAAAAAATATCTTAATTTAATTAATTTCTTAATTTTTTCAAAGTTTGAGCATGTTTGTAAATGGGAAGTTACCACTTTTGAACTTGACACTTAAAAAAGATATACTTTTACCAAGTTTCGTTAAAATACAAGTATTTTTCCGAAAATGAGAAATAAAAACTAACGTTTTTTTGTATTTTTCTCAGAAACTTTGAGGTTATTCATAAAAGTGACCATAACTATAATTATAAATATTTATTCAATATCAACAACCACTGCAGAACACTTTTCTCCAAGACAACTTCTGTTGGAAATAGCAATAATACGATTTCAAACCGGTTTTTTGCATTTTCTCGGCAAATTTAAGGTTTTGTATATGAAAGTGGACCAAAACAAAAATTGTAAATTTTTTCAATGTCCTAAAAAAAAATTTACATCTTTACAATGTTTCAACGGATCGTTGATCAATGTTCGTGTTTACTTCCTTGCTGGTTAATTAATGACCTTAAATAAAGCCTTGATACTAATTACTAAAATCGCTTTGATGACTTATTATATTAAATTAGGTATACAATAATTTATGAGCAGTAAGCAGTAATGAAACTGCAATTATTTTTTTTATAACTTCGATTATTATTTTCATCATCTTTTTATGGCTGCCATTTGCATCTTTTTGTACGTAAACATGTCGTGTCAAAAATATTTTACAATTTAACTATTATATGTATCAATATCCGATTGAAATTTATTAATAAAAATTGTATACTATTTCCGTTTTTATTTATTTTTTTCCGATAAAACACATTATTTTAATGACTATTTAATTGAGTAGTAAACGTTTTGAAAGAAATAAATTTCTAAATAAATAATTTAATTGAACACTACTTTTGCCTTATTAATCTTAATCTTTGTTTTATTACTCCAAATTAGTTTGTATGTTTGCGGCACTGTTTTTATAGTACATACAGTGTTGCCAACCCTTAAATATATTTTCTCAAAAGGATTTTAAAAAAATTGCCATATTTCACTGATTTTGCTACCAGATTTACGTTTTGCTTGAATTCTACTTTCTTATTTATTATTATTTGTATGACAAAACTGTCAAAATTGTATTCATAATTTATATAATAATTTTAAAACTATAAAATGTATAATAATATGATTTACACTGACTGTATTGCTTTTAAACAAGTTTTGTAGTTTTATGGCTTTATGGAGTGGTATTTGACAGTTTCCGAGTTTATGACAGATTGACATATTCTCAAAATAAACAGATACACGTCACAAGTATCTAATGTTAAATGGAGCTTTATATTAGTATTTACACAGGTTTCAAGAGAAAAAATAAAGTTTTTCTTAAATATCCAAATGTGCTTCTAATTTTCTAGAGATGAGGAATTTTTCAAAGACTTGGCAACACTGAGTGCATTTAATAAATATTTTTCGGTATTATTTATGTTCAAACTATTTAAGGATGTTCCAAAAACGGATGTGTTAATCGTTTGCAATATAAATAGTCCTATTTGGAAGCTATACGAAAATCATTAAAATTGGGCTTACGTCACTCGCATTTTTAATTAGTATAAAATTTTTTGCATATGAAGTTACTAAATATTTTGTTATAATTGTTTATAATAAATACAGGGTTTGCCATCGAAACCATTTATTAGGATCAAATATTTATAGAATTTAGAAATTTTGGAAAATTCGATGCGTAGCATATTTTTAAAATATTTACATCTTTCTGCCACTTCCGGTTTAACAGGAAGTAGATATCAACTTGCTTATTGCTTATTATTTTAATGGGACACCCTGTACAGTGTGCCCAGAATAAGGAGGGCCACGGGGATCTTGAAAACCGTTAGAGATACAGATTTGGTTAAATAAAAAAAAAGTTGCCTAATGAAATGACTTTAAGAAAACATCATTTCGGTTTTTGAGATATTTTGAAAAAATGTTTTGATTTACAATTTTTTTGTTAATTTTAGGTCAAAACTTTAAAAGGTAGTCTTTAAACTGGCTTGCTCAGTTTTTAATCCTGACGTTTCGTTTTTGCAGTACCATCATCAACTTTATGTTTTAACAGATTCTGAAATCATTTTTTATTCCGAATTTAATGATGTACGATAATAATTAACTTTTTTATTTTTGGTATTGGAGAAAAATATTTTTTTTTTGTCCAGGCCATCCATTGTTACTCGCTTATTTGAAATATTCCGTCTGGACACATCATAGGACCGTAGATAGCAAATGAATACCAAAATACCATAAATGTCTTGACAGGATGCAACTTTTATCATACATACAATTTTCTTATAAAATGCACCGTTTAGCTGTAAAAAAATAAAAGCTAAAATTCTCTAATTTTACTTTGACAAAAGTTACTTATTTATTAAAATTATATAATTATTTATTTGGAAAATGGTACCAGTTAACGTAATTTTGACACCGGATTTGAGTTTCTGAAGCCTAAATTAGTTTAGAGCAGGAATTTAATTGGGATAGTACCAAATATGGTGCTTTAAAAGTTACCCTAATTTAAAACTGCAAAAAAACAGTAATTTTGACACAGTAACTGGCTTATTCTATGGCCATGATCTTACACTGGAAACAAAAATGAGACTTCTCAGATGTTACATCTTTTCTATCCTCTTATACGGGACGGAATCTTGGACACTCAATGAAAGCACATCCAAGAAAATAGAAGCCTTCGAAATGCGACTCTATCGAAGAATGATGAGGATATCATGGACCGAACATATCACTAATGAAGAGGTACTAAGAAGGATGAATAAACAAAAAGAAATTATGAACACCATCAAGATCCGAAAACTGCAATATCTGGGCCACATCATGAGAAACGACTCCAGGTACTCCTTACTCCAGACAATCATCCAGGGAAAAATCGATGGAAGAAGAGGTCCAGGAAGGAGAAGAATATCTTGACTGCATAACCTCAGGAAGTGGACCGGAAAAACATCAACCGAACTCTTCCGCATTGCCGTAAACAAAGTTAGGCTCGCCATGCTGATTGCCAACATCCGTAACGGATAGGAACCACAAGAAGAAGAAGAACTGGCTTATTGAACAGTGACAACCCTGTTTTATTAAAATCTATGAAACAGAAATAATACCAGAAGATGAGTGGCTTCGGTCTAAGTTTGTCGTAATTCCTAAGAAGCAGAATGCGAAGAACACGGTACAATCAGCCTAATGAGCCACACATTAAAGATGTTCCTCTAAGTCATCCACCGTAGAATTTTTAAGAAGCTGGAAGAACATATCGCCGATACTCAGTTTGGGTTTAGAAACGGAAGTGGTTCGAGGGAAGCCTTGTTTGCCTACAATGTCTTGATGTCAATCAAAAGGTCTACACCTACTTTATTAACTATAACAAAGCATTTGATAGTGAGACACAAACAACTAATAGACGCTTTGAAACAAAAAAATTTCGACAAAAGAGATATAAAACTAATTGTGGAACTGTATTTACACCAAAGTGCGTCTGTCCGCGTCCAATCCGAACTAACTAGGGCAGTGGAAATCAAACGAGGAGTCAGACAAGGTTATGTTCTTTCGCCACTCCTCTTCAATCTGTATTCAGAGAAAATTTTCACCAAAGCCCTCAAAAATAAAGAAGGTAGAATACGAGTTAACGGCATTCCACTGAACAAATTGCGCTATGCGGACGATATAGTACTTCTCGCCGAAAATACGTTCGACCTTCAAAGTATGTTGAATAACGTCATGACATCTAGTCAAGAATATGGTCTAACACTCAACGTTAAGAAGACCAAATTATGTGATTGTTACCAAAACTGAAGTGCCAAATGAGGATCTGTATGTGGAAGGTGAAAAGCTGGAAAAAATCGAGAGCTGTGACTACTGGGGGACAAATGCCAACTCTTCTGCGGACTATTGTTCAGGAATAAAGATTCTCATTGAGAAGGCCCCTGCATCCTTCATGAGGGTCAAGAAGTTGCTCTGTAGTCGCGATCTGAGCCTGGACCTAGGAACTCGTATGCTCAAATGCTATGTATTCCCGGTCCTTCTGTATGATGTGGAAGCGGAAAATTGGAAGCTTTCGAGATGTGAACATACCGTAGGATGATGAGAATATCATGGACGGAACATGTTACAAACGTAAAGTCCTAAGAAGAACGGAGAAACGCGTGAGGATCCTACATGAAGTTAAAAAGAGAAAACTGCAATACCTCGGACACGTTATGAGAGGTCGAAGGTATGAGATTCTGCAACTCATAATCCAGGGAAAGCTCGTGGAAAGGTCTGCTGGAAGGAGAAGAATATCCTGGCTTAGGAATTTACTAGAATGGTTCGGCTCCAACTTATTCAAAGCCGCAGTTTCCAAAGTAAGGATAGCAGTGATGATAGCCAACCTCCGACGTGGATATGGTACATGAAGAAGAAGAGTGTCTCCAACTGTTTTCACATATACCGTTTTTAAGATCCCCATAGGACCTTCTTATTCTGGACACACTGTATATTTTGGCATTTTTGGATTCTGCTTGTCATTTAAAAAACATTTTATGTATAATATTCTATGCCTAAGTATAATCAATCGTTTTCTGAGATATCGGACATAAAAATAAATATGTGCTTTTTGAAAGAGAACATTTTAAAACTTATATTACGGAAAATTACGTTAGACCAAATTGTTTTGAAGAACCAAACTGTATATAAGTTTAACACGAATCATCATTAATCTTGTTAAATATAGTTTTGAACTTCAATATGTTACAAAATAAACACATTTTAAGTTTTAGTGCAAAAAGTCTGTCCTTTTTAGGATTAAAAAAAAACAGTTGGATCATTTTCAATTGTATTTCTTATGCTTTCTTTTAAAAAAAGATTTTTGGTCAAGTCAGGTATTTACAATAAATCTCTAATTTTTATGCTTTGATTTCGTATTTTCCTCAAAATTTTTATGTGCAAAAGTATGACTTTTTAGTTTTTCAAGGTTACGCAAAGTTTTTTTCCAAAATCTACATATTTCAGAAGTTTCCAAAGGTCACGTGACCGTTGTTCAAAATAATTATTATTTTTTGAAAAAAAAAAACTTCAAAGAAGTAAAAAGACAGCTTGAACTGAGGATGCAAAAATAAAGTTGCAAAAAGTCGGCTAAACTGCAGTATGATTTCTCATCTTTTCCAAAACTAAGATTATCTTTTTCTTCTTCAGTTACCTTACCCTTTTTGGACGTTGGCTGTTAATATGGCGATTCGAACTTTATTAGCGATTTGTCTATAAAATTGAATAGATGACAGGCCAAAGATCACGGTGACAGTTATGACAAAAAAACGATTTTTTTAAACTTAAATTTGGGGGACTGTATCTTTCTTAGGAAGCATTTTTTGCATGACAACTTATTTTTTTAATTAATTGTGGAAGAAGCATAAGATAGATAGATAAACTAAGTTGTGTGCAGAGTACTTGAATTCAATTGCCAAATTAAGCTTCATAAACACTTTATGTATTATTGCTGGGCAGGAACAAAATCACTTTTTATTTTCAACGACCCAAACTTTGTTAGATTTCGCATCCAAGAGTTTCTTCTTCTACCCGGAACCCCTTCTACCGTCCACCTTGCCCTGAAGAATAAGCTGCTGAAGGCGATATTTGTCGTGTCTCATCAGATGGCCAAAGTATTCCAAAGACCACAGTCTAAAGATATAAGAATCAGTCCGATATTATACGTTATTTTGTCTTTTATGAGATAGGAATTTAATTAGTGTCCGAAAACATGGGAAGTCACGGATTCTACTGTGCGGTTGACAACTGCTGTGTTAGGTCACGTACCTTTTTTTCGGTGCCCCTATAAGGTATAAAATACATATATTTTTAGTTTTAATTTACTTACAAGGAGTAAAAGGAGAGACATAAGGGATCACAACAACAGCATGATAGAGTCCGTAATAGAAAACAATAAAAATATGAGAGTGCTGAAATCACTTGATAAAAATGGACAAGCTGCTGAAAGAAAAAGAAAAATTTAGAATAATAGTGTAACCGAAAATTAAATTAAACTTATTAACTATTATTTTAGATGCCAAAAAATAGAAGTTCATTTTAGGTTGTTGAAAAATTTAAGGACAGAAGAAGCACACAAGAAAATATGAATATGCAGCAATCATTTTGATAATAACCTGCTTTACATCATCGGAAAAACGTTTACTAAAAACTGCACTTCCAAGAGCATTTTTTTTCTGTCATTTTCAGTTTGGTTTTCCAAGTTTAACAAAAAACAGGATTTTTTCTGAAATTTTTCCAGTACGGCGCAGGTTTTTAGGTTTAATTTAGTAAATTCAGTGAAAATTTCAGGTCCGTAACTGCCCAATTACCCAAATTATGGCCCAAATTGTGTTTGTTTCAAGTTAGTTGAGTGAGTTTTCTGTCATTTTCAGTTTGGTTTTCCAAGTTTAAAAAAAAACACGATTTTTTCTGAAATTTTTCCAGTACGGCGCTGGTTTTTAGGTTCAATTTAGTACATTCAGTGAAACTTTCAGGTTCGTAACTGCTCAAATACCCAAATTATGGCCCAAATTGTGTTTCAAGTTAGTTGAGTGGGTTTTCTGTCATTTTCAGTTTGGTTTTCGAAGTTTAACAAAAAACAGGATTTTTTCTGAAATTTTTCCAGTACGGCGCTGATTTTTTGGTTCAATTTAGTATATTCAGTGAAAATTTCAGGTCCGCAACCGCCCAAATACCCAAATTATGGCCCAAATTGTGTTTCAAGTTAGTTGAGTGAGTTTTCTGTCATTTTCAGTTTGGTTTTCCAAGTTTAAAAAAAAAAACAGGATTTTTTTCTGAAAATTTTCCGGTACGGCGCAGGTTTTTAGGTTCAATTTAGTAAATTCAGTGAAAATTTCAGGTCCGTAACTGCCCAAATACCCAAATTATGGCCCAAATTGTGTTTCAAGTTAGTTGAGTGGGTTTTCTGTCATTTTCAGTTTGGTTTTCCAAGTTTAACAAAAAACAGGATTTTTTCTGAAAATGTTCCAGTACGGCGCTGGTTTTAGGTTCAATTTAGTAAATTCAGTGAAAATTTCAGGTCCGCAACCGCCCAAATACCCAAATTATGGCCCAAATTGTGTTTCAAGTTAGTTGAGTGAGTTTTCTGTCATTTTCAGTTTGGCTTTCCAAGTTTAAAAAAAAACAGGATTTTTTCTGAAATCTTTCTAGTACGGCG
This sequence comes from Ips nitidus, assembly GCA_018691245.2. NCBI lineage: Eukaryota > Metazoa > Arthropoda > Insecta > Coleoptera > Curculionidae > Ips > Ips nitidus. The sequence goes on along the minus strand of CM042792.1, from coordinate 18,314,314 downwards.
CTGGTTTTAGGTTCAATTTAGTACATTCAGTGAAAAATTCAGGTCCGTAACTGCCCAATTACTCAAAATATGGTCCAAATTGTGTTTCAAGTTAGTTGAGTAGGTTTTCTGTCATTTTCAGTTTGGTTTTCCAAGTTTAACAAAAAACATGATTTTTTCTGAAATTTTTCCAGTACGGCGCTCCTTTTTTCGTTCAATTTAGTATATTCAGTGAAAATTTCAGGTCCGCAACCGCCCAAATACCCAAATTATGGCCCAAATTGTGTTTCAAGTTAGTTGAGTGAGTTTTCTGTCATTTTCAGTTTGGTTTTCCAAGTTTAAAAAAAAACAGGATTTTTTTCTGAAAATTTTCCAGTACGGCGCAGGTTTTTAGGTTCAATTTAGTAAATTCAGTGAAAATTTCAGGTCCGTAACTGCCCAAATACCCAAATTATGGCCCAAATTGTGTTTCAAGTTAGTTGAGTGGGTTTTCTGTCATTTTCAGTTTGGTTTTCCAAGTTTAACAAAAAACAGGATTTTTTCTGAAATTTTTCCAGTACGGCGCAGGTTTTTAGGTTTAATTTAGTAAATTCAGTGAAAATTTCAGGTCCGTAACTGCCCAATTACCCAAATTATGGCCCAAATTGTGTTTGTTTCAAGTTAGTTGAGTGAGTTTTCTGTCATTTTCAGTTTGGTTTTCGAAGTTTAACAAAAAACAGGATTTTTTCTGAAAATGTTCCAGTACGGCGCTGGTTTTTAGGTTCAATTTAGTAAATTCAGTGAAGATTTCAGGTCCGTAACTGCCCAATTACCCAAATTATGGCCCAAATTGTGTTTCAAGTTAGTTGAGTGAGTTTTCTGTCATTTTCAGTTTGGTTTTCCAAGTTTAACAAAAAACATGATTTTTTCTGAAATTTTTCCAGTACGGCGCTCCTTTTTTCGTTTAATTTTGTAAATTCAGTGAAAATTTCAGGTCCGTAACTGCCCAATTACTCAAAATATGGTCCAAATTGTGTTTCAAGTTAGTTGAGTAGGTTTTCTGTCATTTTCAGTTTGGTTTTCCAAGTTTAACAAAAAACAGGATTTTTTCTGAAATTTTTCCAGTACGGCGCTGATTTTTTGGTTCAATTTAGTATATTCAGTGAAAATTTCAGGTCCGCAACCGCCCAAATACCCAAATTATGGCCCAAATAGTGTTTCAAGTTAGTTGAGTGAGTTTTCTGTCATTTTCAGTTTGGTTTTCCAAGTTTAAAAAAAAAACAGGATTTTTTCTGAAAATTTTCCGGTACGGCGCAGGTTTTTAGGTTCAATTTAGTACATTCAGTGAAAATTTCAGGTCCGTAACTGCCCAAATACCCAAATTATGGCCCAAATTGTGTTTCAAGTTAGTTGAGTGGGTTTTCTGTCATTTTCAGTTTGGTTTTCGAAGTTTAACAAAAAACAGGATTTTTTCTGAAAATGTTCCAGTACGGCGCTGGTTTTTAGGTTCAATTTAGTAAATTCAGTGAAGATTTCAGGTCCGTAACTGCCCAATTACCCAAATTATGGCCCAAATTGTGTTTCAAGTTAGTTGAGTGAGTTTTCTGTCATTTTCAGTTTGGTTTTCCAAGTTTAACAAAAAAGCTATTTATGTAACCAGTTAAGAAAAGTTCGATTTTGTGTAACGAATGAATGTTTGTAGGGCGAGCGCAGCGAAGTCCTACAATTTGAATGAGTTACACAATAAGATATTTTCGAAACGTGTTGCATACATAATTTTTTCTAAATTTTGACCAAAACGGTAAAAACCATCTTTTAAAGTGATTTAACACAAATATTCACTTTCATAGCACCTTATATAAACAGTGACAACGACATGTTATGATGGATGTCGCCAGTATGTTTCTACGGAAATGCATAAAAAACAGGGAGTGATGAAATGAACTTTTCTTAACCAGTTACATAAAGTGATCACTTTATGTAACTAGTTACATAAAGTAAAACGTTTTGTCACTCTAATCAGTTTTCTGAAAAGTGTCACTTTATATGCCATAATTAGAAAAACAGGATTTTTTCTGAAAATTTTCCAGTACGGCGCTGGTTTTTAGGTTCAATTTAGTACATTCAGTGAAAATTTCAGGTCCGTAACTGCCCAAATACCCAAATTATGGCCCAAATTGTGTTTCAAGTTAGTTGAGTGGGTTTTCTGTCATTTTCAGTTTGGTTTTCCAAGTTTAAAAAAAAACAGGATTTTTTCTGAAATCTTTCTAGTACGGCGCTGGTTTTAGGTTCAATTTAGTACATTCAGTGAAAAATTCAGGTCCGTAACTGCCCAATTACTCAAAATATGGTCCAAATTGTGTTTCAAGTTAGTTGAGTAGGTTTTCTGTCATTTTCAGTTTGGTTTTCCAAGTTTAACAAAAAACATGATTTTTTCTGAAATTTTTCCAGTACGGCGCTCCTTTTTTCGTTTAATTTTGTAAATTCAGTGAAAATTTCAGGTCCGTAACTGCCCAATTACCCAAATTATGGTCCAAATTGTGTTTCAAGTTAGTTGACTGAGTTTTCTGTCATTTTCAGTTTGGTTTTCCAAGTTTAACAAAAAACAGGATTTTTTCTGAAATTTTTCCAGTACGGCGCAGGTTTTTAGGTTTAATTTAGTAAATTCAGTGAAAATTTCAGGTCCGTAACCGCCCAAATACCCAAATTATGGCCCAAATTGTGTTTCAAGTTAGTTGAGTGAGTTTTCTGTCATTTTCAGTTTGGTTTTCCAAGTTTAAAAAAAAAACAGGATTTTTTTCTGAAAATTTTCCGGTACGGCGCAGGTTTTTAGGTTCAATTTAGTAAATTCAGTGAAAATTTCAGGTCCGTAACTGCCCAATTACCCAAATTATGGCCCAAATAGTGTTTCAAGTTAGTTGAGTGAGTTTTTTGTCATTTTCAGTTTGGTTTTCCAAGTTTAGTAATATTATGTCAACCCAAATTACGCAGGGTAATCAATTTATTTTCTTAATTTGTGGAAAAAATATTTTTTTCGACTACTGACTTTGAAAGTACCTCATGTACGCTTCCATTTCAAAGCAGAAAGTGGTTATTTGCCGCACGTGTACAGAAAGTGAATCATTTTCTGTCCTAAAGCGTTTTCGCTTCCTACTAACAATCTACTCACCAACTTTTTTGGCGTTTTCATAACAACGCTTGACATACCTGTTTGAAATAAAGCCATTCCGTCTATTTCATTTTTTACCTAAAAGTAACTTGATACTTGAAATAGAAGTCTTTATTACTAGAAGAACCTAAATTTGATAACAATCTTTACTATAATTTAGAATATTCATAAGAGCTCTTATTTAATTTTTCACTTCAAACACTTGAGACGAAAAGTTTGAAAAAATCCTGTAGTAAGTAATGCTCAAGAAATATTTACAAACAGTAATAAGTACAAAAACATAAGTGATATAAGTGAACAAGTTCTACTGTACTAAGCTTGAAAAAGACAAATTTGATGTATAAAATAACCGTCGTCCCCCGTATAACACTTCCCAGCGAAAACGTTGTAATGGGCCTATCCCACATATCATAAATTTTTATTTTAATGACTTGAATTTATAGGATCAAAAAACTAATTTTTCATATTCTTGAAGAAAAAATTATGGTCGTAAATGTTCCTACATTAGTTTGAATTTGTCCATTAAATTTAAAAGATCTGTTTTGGCGCGCATGTGACGTACGTAATTCTGGGCGATTTTATTGGCTGTTGCACGCCATCTGTTTCACTTCTTGTCGCTGATTGGTTGATAGTGTAGTACGTCACCGGCGGCGGGCGTTTTAAACATGAGATTAATGTAGTTTTTATCATAATTTTTTTTCTATTTAGACTTAATATTTTTGAAAACAAAAAAATACGGGTATAATATTTTCAATCCGTCTTTGTAGTTATGAAATAAAAAAAAATTGTGGGATAGGCCCATTATGTGTGTGACACATCAAAGCAGTGATCTTACTGGTATTATATTCTTTATACTGTGCCAAGACCATCAGACTGTGCCTATTTCTGCAAACTTGAATATGGTTTGCAGTCTATGTCCGTTTTTACTACTCCTTAGTATAATTACTATTCAACGTCAAGCAAATGATTATTGTTCTATTGTAGGAAACAATTAGGAAAACAATTCCATTAACATGAACCTCAGTGGAGGAGGCCGCCTTGTCACATTGATATACCGCGTGCTGGGTTTAATCATAATTATAGTGGGGCTCGTCTGTTTTAGCTGACTGTTTAGCCATTGAAGTGGTATTATTGGAATTATATTAGATTTGTACAGTCAATCATGTCACGAGTGGTTTTTGTTAATTAAATACTCGCTTTACCTAGATTCTTACAATATACAGAGTATCCCGATAAGCCGTTCATGTGTCTGTGCCTGAAAAAAATTGAACAATTGCTCCGTTATAATAAATAAAAAATAAATATATTACCAGCGCCGTACTGGAACATTTTCAGAAAAAATCCTGTTTTTTGTTAAACTTGTAAAACCAAACTGAAAATGACAGAAAACCCACTCAACTAACTTGAAACACAACTTGGGCCATAATTTGGGTATTTGGGCAGTTACGGACCTGAAATTTTCACTGAATGTACTAAATTGAACCTAAAAACCAGCGCCGTACTGGAACATTTTCAGAAAAAATCCTGTTTTTTGTTAAACTTGGAAAACCAAACTGAAACTGACAGAAAACTCACTCAACTAACTTGAAACACAATTTGGGCCATAATTTGGGTAATTGGGCAGTTACGGACCTGAAATCTTCACTGAATTTACTAAATTGAACCTAAAAACCAGCGCCGTACTGGAACATTTTCAGAAAAAATCCTGTTTTTTGTTAAACTTGTAAAACCAAACTGAAAATGACAGAAAACCCACTCAACTAACTTGAAACACAACTTGGGCCATAATTTGGGTATTTGGGCAGTTACGGACCTGAAATTTTCACTGAATGTACTAAATTGAACCTAAAAACCAGCGCCGTACTGGAACATTTTCAGAAAAAATCCTGTTTTTTGTTAAACTTGGAAAACCAAACTGAAACTGACAGAAAACTCACTCAACTAACTTGAAACACAATTTGGGCCATAATTTGGGTAATTGGGCAGTTACGGACCTGAAATTTTCACTGAATGTACTAAATTGAACCTAAAAACCAGCGCCGTACTGGAACATTTTCAGAAAAAATCCTGTTTTTTGTTAAACTTGGAAAACCAAACTGAAACTGACAGAAAACTCACTCAACTAACTTGAAACACAATTTGGGCCATAATTTGGGTAATTGGGCAGTTACGGACCTGAAATCTTCACTGAATTTACTAAATTGAACCTAAAAACCAGCGCCGTACTGGAACATTTTCAGAAAAAATCCTGTTTTTTGTTAAACTTCGAAAACCAAACTGAAAATGACAGAAAACCCACTCAACTAACTTGAAACACAATTTGGGCCATAATTTGGGTATTTGGGCAGTTACGGACCTGAAATTTTCACTGAATTTACTAAATTGAACCTAAAAACCTGCGCCGTACCGGAAAATTTTCAGAAAAAAATCCTGTTTTTTTTTTTTAAACTTGGAAAACCAAACTGAAAATGACAAAAAACTCACTCAACTAACTTGAAACACTATTTGGGCCATAATTTGGGTATTTGGGCAGTTACGGACCTGAAATTTTCACTGAATTTACTAAATTGAACCTAAAAACCAGCGCCGTACTGGAACATTTTCAGAAAAAATCCTGTTTTTTGTTAAACTTGGAAAACCAAACTGAAAATGACAGAAAACTCACTCAACTAACTTGAAACACAATTTGGGCCATAATTTGGGTAATTGGGCAGTTACGGACCTGAAATCTTCACTGAATTTACTAAATTGAACCTAAAAACCAGCGCCGTACTGGAACATTTTCAGAAAAAATCCTGTTTTTTGTTAAACTTCGAAAACCAAACTGAAAATGACAGAAAACCCACTCAACTAACTTGAAACACAATTTGGGCCATAATTTGGGTATTTGGGCAGTTACGGACCTGAAATTTTCACTGAATGTACTAAATTGAACCTAAAAACCAGCGCCGTACTGGAACATTTTCAGAAAAAATACTGTTTTTTGTTAAACTTGGAAAACCAAACTGAAACTGACAGAAAACTCACTCAACTAACTTGAAACACAATTTGGGCCATAATTTGGGTAATTGGGCAGTTACGGACCTGAAATCTTCACTGAATTTACTAAATTGAACCTAAAAACCAGCGCCGTACTGGAACATTTTCAGAAAAAATCCTGTTTTTTGTTAAACTTGTAAAACCAAACTGAAAATGACAGAAAACCCACTCAACTAACTTGAAACACAACTTGGGCCATAATTTGGGTATTTGGGCAGTTACGGACCTGAAATTTTCACTGAATTTACTAAATTGAACCTAAAAACCAGCGCCGTACTGGAACATTTTCAGAAAAAATCCTGTTTTTTGTTAAACTTGGAAAACCAAACTGAAACTGACAGAAAACTCACTCAACTAACTTGAAACACAATTTGGGCCATAATTTGGGTAATTGGGCAGTTACGGACCTGAAATCTTCACTGAATTTACTAAATTGAACCTAAAAACCAGCGCCGTACTGGAACATTTTCAGAAAAAATCCTGTTTTTTGTTAAACTTGTAAAACCAAACTGAAAATGACAGAAAACCCACTCAACTAACTTGAAACACAACTTGGGCCATAATTTGGGTATTTGGACAGTTACGGACCTGAAATTTTCACTGAATGTACTAAATTGAACCTAAAAACCAGCGCCGTACTGGAACATTTTCAGAAAAAAACCTGTTTTTTGTTAAACTTGGAAAACCAAACTGAAACTGACAGAAAACTCACTCAACTAACTTGAAACACAATTTGGGCCATAATTTGGGTAATTGGGCAGTTACGGACCTGAAATCTTCACTGAATTTACTAAATTGAACCTAAAAACCAGCGCCGTACTGGAACATTTTCAGAAAAAATCCTGTTTTTTGTTAAACTTGTAAAACCAAACTGAAAATGACAGAAAACCCACTCAACTAACTTGAAACACAATTTGGGCCATAATTTGGGTATTTGGGCGGTTGCGGACCTGAAATTTTCACTGAATATACTAAATTGAACCAAAAAATCAGCGCCGTACTGGAAAAATTTCAGAAAAAATCCTGTTTTTTGTTAAACTTATTACCTAGATTCTTACAATATGCAGAGTGTCCCGATAAGCCGTTCATGTGTTGTGCCTGAAACAAAATGACCGTAATAAATGTGGCCAAGAGCAATTGCTCCGTTATAATAAATAATAATAATAAAATATATTACTTTGTGCAGATAAAGTCGTCAATAAAAAGAAGTGAAATAAGTACTATAGTGCGAAAAAAATAAAGTAAGTGCGGAAAGTACTTTTTTCCGCACTAATTTTTAATTCAAGTTCAATGCAACATACTACCAAATAGGCATCATGTGACTTACCTACGCCGTCAGTGATGTTATGAATTTATCATAGTTGTTTCACTTGTCCGTGAAACTCATTCATGCTGATTTTAAAAGAATTCTATTGAACATTCATTCTTCGAAACTTCTGAGTAACATTGTATATTACGTGTAACAACAAACAAAGTAAACATATCAATTACAAAACGTGAAGTACATCAGTTTGAGTATTATTTGCTCCCAAAATATACTGCAAAATGCAGTCATTGGACTCATCAGATGAAGAACTTCGCATAAACAGGGTCAATCGCTAAAAGTTTGGATTTATTACTGTCAAAATCAACAGGACGCTACAACAAGGAAAATGTATTATTTTCAAATTGGTGTAATGAAAACCAGATGAAGAGCTTGAAAGAGGAACTGCTCCTAGTGTTAAGAGTACTANTGNGTNNGTAACCCGTNTGNAATCTTCTNATCGNGTGTAGCCGANNNCGTATNGNATGCANANGATNTGTGTAGNACGTCANATGNGAAACCCTTNGNGGCNGGANGCGTAATTGAATCCAGTTNATGTANCATAGNTGGAANTGGANCTNGAGTNTCNAACNNTAAGAGCGTAGTNGTTTCNATGCNAANANTNTNCCNCTTAATAACCTGGTCTCNTTTGGNCTGANGCNNGNNNGTAACACGNCNNTACTTCAAACTCGNATTTGGGATNNTATGNTNCCGTTAGAGAATNTAACCTGGNCNTNCTCCNGCNTANTTAGGGATTTNCGGGCANGNCGNNNNGTCNNNAGAACGCCNTAAGGCTTNGTAGAGATTACCNGGGANACGCGNGNAAATNNTTANGAATCNGNNTGATCNCNGCGNCNGNNCGGNGGCTTNNTCCNNAAGGATCCNCTNCTNGGAACAGNGTANTNACGATNGNNCACCAGTGCCCTNGCAATACTCAAAATATGGTCCAAATTGTGTTTCAAGTTAGTTGAGTAGGTTTTCTGTCATTTTCAGTTTGGTTTTTCCAAGTTTAACAAAAAACAGGATTTTTTCTGAAAATGTTCCAGTACGGCGCTGGTTTTAGGTTCAATTTAGTAAATTCAGTGAAGATTTCAGGTCCGCAACCGCCCCAAATACCCAAATTATAGCCCAAATTGTGTTTCAAGTTAGTTGAGTGAGTTTTCTGTCATTTTCAGTTTGGCTTTCCAAGTTTAAAAAAAAACAGGATTTTTTCTGAAATCTTTCTAGTACGGCGCTGGTTTTAGGTTCAATTTAGTACATTCAGTGAAAAATTCAGGTCCGTAACTGCCCAATTACTCAAAATATGGTCCAAATTGTGTTTCAAGTTAGTTGAGTAGGTTTTCTGTCATTTTCAGTTTGGTTTTCCAAGTTTAACAAAAAACAGGAATTTTTCTGAAATTTTTCCAGTACGGCGCTGATATTTTGGTTCAATTTAGTATATTCAGTGAAAATTTCAGGTTCGCAACCGCCCAAATACCCAAATTATGGCCCAAATTGTGTTTCAAGTTAGTTGAGTGGGTTTTCTGTCATTTTCAGTTTGGTTTTCGAAGTTTAACAAAAAACAGGATTTTTTCTGAAAATGTTCCAGTACGGCGCTGGTTTTTAGGTTCAATTTAGTAAATTCAGTGAAGATTTCAGGTCCGTAACTGCCCAATTACCCAAATTATGGCCCAAATTGTGTTTCAAGTTAGTTGAGTGAGTTTTCTGTCAGTTTCAGTTTGGTTTTCCAAGTTTAACAAAAACAGGATTTTTTCTGAAAATGTTCCAGTACGGCGCTGGTTTTTAGGTTCAATTTAGTACATTCAGTGAAAATTTCAGGTCCGTAACTGCCCAAATACCCAAATTATGGCCCAAGTTGTGTTTCAAGTTAGTTGAGTGGGTTTTCTGTCATTTTCAGTTTGGTTTTACAAGTTTAACAAAAAACAGGATTTTTTCTGAAAATTTTCCAGTACGGCGCTGGTTTTTAGGTAGAATTTATTAAATTCAATGAAAATTTCAGGTCCGTAACCGCCCAAATACCCAAATTATGGCCCAAATTGTGTTTCAAGTTAGTTGAGTGAGTTTTCTGTCATTTTCAGTTTGGTTTTCCAAGTTTAGTAATATTATGTCAACCCAAATTACGCAGGGTAATCAATTTATTTTCTTAATTTGTGGAAAAATATTTTTTTCGACTACTGACTTTGAAAGTACCTCATGTACGCTTCCATTTCAAAGCAGAAAGTGGTTATTTGCCGCACGTGTACAGAAAGTGAATCATTTTCTCTCCTAAAGCGTTTTCGCTTCCTACTAACAATCTACTTTTTCGGCGTTTTCATAACAACGCTTGACATACCTGTTTGAAATAAAGCCATTCCGTCTATTTCATTTTTTACCTAAAAGTAACTTGATACTTGAAATAGAAGTCTTTGTTACTAGAAGATCCTAAATATGATAACAATCTTTACTATAATTTAGAATATTCATAAGAGCTCTTATTTAGATTTTCACTTCAAACACTTGAGACGAAAAGTTTGAAAAAATCCTGTAGTAAGTAATGCTCAAGAAATATTTATAAACAGTAATAAGTACAAAAACATAAGTGATATAAGTGAACAAGTTCTATTGTATTAAGCTTGAAAAAGGCAAATTCGATGTCTAAAATAACCGTCGTCCCCCGTATAACACTTCCTAGCGAAAACGTTGTAATGGGCCTATCCCACATATCATAAATTTTTATTTTAATGACTGGAATCCAAAGAATAGGATCAAAAAACTAATTTTTCATACTCTTGAAGAAAAAATTATGGTCGTAAATGTTCCTACATTAGTTTGAATTTGTCCATTAAATTTAAAAGATCTGTTTTGGCGCGCATGTGACGTACGTAACTCTGGGCGATTTTATTGGATGTTGCACGCCATCTGTTTCACTTCTTGTCGCTGATTGGTTGATAGTGTAGTACGTCACCGGCGGCGGGCGTTTTAAACATGAGATTAATGTAGTTTTAATCATCATTTTTTTTCTATTTACACTTAATATTTTTTGAAAACAAAAAAATAGGGGTATAATATTTTCAATCCGTCTTTGTAGTTATGAAATAAAAAAAAATTGTGGGATAGGCCCATTATGTGTGTGACACATCAAGCAGTGATCTTACTGGTATATTATATTCTTTATACTGTGCCAAGACCATCAGACTGTGCCTATTTCTGCAAACTTTAATATGGTTTGCAGTCTATGTCCGTTTTTACTACTCCTTAGTATAATTACTATTCAACGTCAAGCAAATTATTATTGTTCTATTGTAGGAAACAATTAGGAAAACAATTCCATTAACATGAACCTCAGTGGAGGAGGCCGCCTTGTCACATTGATATACCGCGTGCTGGGTTTAATCATAATTATAGTGGGGCTCGTCTGTTTTAGCTGACTGTTTAGCCATTGAAGTGGTATTATTGGAATTATATTAGATTTGTACAGTCAATCATGTCACGAGTGGTTTTTGTTAATTAAATACTCGCTTTACCTAGATTCTTACAATATGCAGAGTATCCCGATAAGCCGTTCATGTGTCTGTGCCTGAAACAAAATATACCGTAATAAATGTGGCCAAGAGCAATTGCTCCGTTATAATAAATAATAATAATAAAATATATTACTTTGTGCAGATAAAGTCGTCAATAAAAAGAAGTGAAATAAGTACTATAGTGCGAAAAAAATAAAGTAAGTGCGGAAAGTACTTCGTACTATTTTTCTGCGGAAAAAATCCTGTTTTTTGTTAAACTTGTAAAACCAAACTGAAAATGACAGAAAACCCACTCAACTAACTTGAAACACAACTTGGGCCATAATTTGGGTATTTGGGCAGTTACGGACCTGAAATTTTCACTGAATGTACTAAATTGAACCTAAAAACCAGCGCCGTACTGGAACATTTTCAGAAAAAAACCTGTTTTTTGTTAAACTTGGAAAACCAAACTGAAACTGACAGAAAACTCACTCAACTAACTTGAAACACAATTTGGGCCATAATTTGGGTAATTGGGCAGTTACGGACCTGAAATCTTCACTGAATTTACTAAATTGAACCTAAAAACCAGCGCCGTACTGGAACATTTTCAGAAAAAATCCTGTTTTTGTTAAACTTGTAAAACCAAACTGAAAATGACAGAAAACCCACTCAACTAACTTGAAACACAACTTGGGCCATAATTTGGGTATTTGGGCAGTTACGGACCTGAAATTTTCACTGAATTTACTAAATTGAACCTAAAAACCAGCGCCGTACTGGAACATTTTCAGAAAAAAACCTGTTTTTTGTTAAACTTGGAAAACCAAACTGAAACTGACAGAAAACTCACTCAACTAACTTGAAACACAATTTGGGCCATAATTTGGGTAATTGGGCAGTTACGGACCTGAAATCTTCACTGAATTTACTAAATTGAACCTAAAAACCAGCGCCGTACTGGAACATTTTCAGAAAAAATCCTGTTTTTTGTTAAACTTGTAAAACCAAACTGAAAATGACAGAAAACCCACTCAACTAACTTGAAACACAATTTGGGCCATAATTTGGGTATTTGGGCAGTTACGGACCTGAAATTTTCACTGAATTTACTAAATTGAACCTAAAAACCAGCGCCGTACTGGAACATTTTCAGAAAAAATCCTGTTTTTTTGTTAAACTTGGAAAACCAAACTGAAAATGACAGAAAACTCACTCAACTAACTTGAAACACAATTTGGGCCATAATTTGGGTAATTGGGCAGTTACGGACCTGAAATCTTCACTGAATTTACTAAATTGAACCTAAAAACCAGCGCCGTACTGGAACATTTTCAGAAAAAATCCTGTTTTTTGTTAAACTTCGAAAACCAAACTGAAAATGACAGAAAACCCACTCAACTAACTTGAAACACAATTTGGGCCATAATTTGGGTATTTGGGCAGTTACGGACCTGAAATTTTCACTGAAAACTTTACTAAATTGAACCTAAAAACCTGCGCCGTACTGGAACATTTTCAGAAAAAATCCTGTTTTTTTGTTAAACTTGTAAAACCAAACTGAAAATGACAGAAAACCCACTCAACTAACTTGAAACACAACTTGGGCCATAATTTGGGTATTTGGGTTAAACACCAAACTGTTACTTGGACGTACTGGAAATTTTCAGAAAAAATGTTTTTTGTTAAACTTGGAAAACCAAACTGAAACTGACAGAAAACTCACTCAACTAACTTGAAACACAATTTGGGCCATAATTTGGGTATTTGGGCAGTTACGGACCTGAAATTTTCACTGAATATACTAAATTGAACCTAAAAACCAGCGCCGTACTGGAAAATTTTCAGAAAAAATCCTGTTTTTTGTTAAACTTGGAAAACCAAACTGAAAATGACAGAAAACCCACTCAACTAACTTGAAACACAATTTGGGCCATAATTTGAGTAATTGGGCAGTTACGGACCTGAAATTTTCACTGAATTTACTAAATTGAACGAAAAAAGGAGCGCCGTACTGGAAAATTTTGTTTTTTGTTAAACTTGGAAAACCAAACTGAAAATGACAGAAAACTCACTCAACTAACTTGAAACACAATTTGGGCCATAATTTGGGTATTTGGGCAGTTACGGACCTGAAATTTTCACTGAATTTACTAAATTGAACCTAAAAACCAGCGCCGTACTGGAACATTTTCAGAAAAAATCCTGTTTTTTGTTAAACTTGGAAAACCAAACTGAAAATGACAGAAAACTCACTCAACTAACTTGAAACACAATTTGGGCCATAATTTGGGTAATTGGGCAGTTACGGACCTGAAATCTTCACTGAATTTACTAAATTGAACCTAAAAACCAGCGCCGTACTGGAACATTTTCAGAAAAAATCCTGTTTTTTGTTAAACTTGGAAAACCAAACTGAAAATGACAGAAAACTCACTCAACTAACTTGAAACACAATTTGGGCCATAATTTGGGTAATTGGGCAGTTACGGACCTGAAATCTTCACTGAATTTACTAAATTGAACCTAAAAACCTGCGCCGTACCGGAAAATTTTCAGAAAAAAATCCTGTTTTTTTTTTAAACTTGGAAAACCAAACTGAAAATGACAAAAAACTCACTCAACTAACTTGAAACACTATTTGGGCCATAATTTGGGTATTTGGGCGGTTGCGGACCTGAAATTTTCACTGAATATACTAAATTGAACCAAAAAATCAGCGCCGTACTAGAAAAATTTCAGAAAAAATCCTGTTTTTTGTTAAACTTATTACCTAGATTCTTACAATATGCAGAGTGTCCCGATAAGCCGTTCATGTGTTGTGCCTGAAACAAAATGACCGTAATAAATGTGGCCAAGAGCAATTGCTCCGTTATAATAAATAATAATAATAAAATATATTACTTTGTGCAGATAAAGTCGTCAATAAAAAGAAGTGAAATAAGTACTATAGTGCGAAAAAAATAGTAGCGGTAGTAAGTAAGTGCGGAAAGTACTTTTTTCCGCACTAATTTTTAATTCAAGTTCAATGCAACATACTACCAAATAGGCATCATGTGACTTACCTACGCCGTCAGTGATGTTATGAATTTATCATAGTTGTTTCACTTGTCCGTGAAACTCATTCATGCTGATTTTAAAAGAATTCTATTGAACATTCATTCTTCGAAACTTCTGAGTAACATTGTATATTACGTGTAACAACAAACAAAGTAAACATATCAATTACAAAACGTGAAGTACATCAGTTTGAGTATTATTTGCTCCCAAAATATACTGCAAAATGCAGTCATTGGACTCATCAGATGAAGAACTTCGCATAAACCGGGTCAATCGCTAAAAGTTTGGATTTATTACTGTCAAAATCAACAGGACGCTACAACAAGGAAAATGTATTATTTTCAAATTGGTGTAATGAAAACCAGATGAAGAGCTTGAAGGAGGAACTGCTCCTAGTGTTAAGAGTACTACGAAGCTAGAAAAAATTTAGATTTAGTCAGATATTACAAGCTAACTTTTTTTTTTTTGTTAGGTATAATTTTCAACCGCTTCTAGAAAAAATTTGGTTCCTAACACTTGTGGAAAGCATCTTTTCTACACTCGACTGCTTGGTTCGGCCACTGCAATCGCGTGCGGAAAAGTATCGCTTTCCGCACTGGTTAGGAAAATAACTATATCAGTAGAAGTAGACCAAAAATCGGGTACGTTGCATTTATAACCTCATTCAATGTTTCTAACTAACTTATTTACTTTGTAGCTAAGTTCTTTAAGAAAACACTGGTTTTGCTTGCAAATATTTAATGAGGACGACCGGATCGACTAGTCTCAAGCCTCTGCATAACATTTTAAGTGATGAAAACAGGGGACAATGAAAGCCTGCCAGATCTTTGAAGACAAGTTTCTTTACTGCACAGGGACAACCACAAAGAGTTATTGATGGTCTCAGAAGGTCTGAATCAATTTTCTCTTTCAGAGCAGTAAATGTCTGTTTGAGCTCACAAGTCTGTGGTTCTGCCTGTTTGAGTGCACCTGCTTCAATTTCTTCTTTAATGACAGAATCTGATCCAGCTTCTTCTTTAAGCATTCCTTCTGATTTTTTGTTGGATGTTTTCTTTATGCTCTTTCTCCTTCACTTCTTTGACTGGGGACATGTTCAAGTTTTGTCACGGATTTGTCAGTAGCTACATCTTCTTTTGGAGCTTCTACTGCTTCTTTGAGTGCGTCTACTTCAATTTCTTTTTTAGTGACACATTCTTCCGTTTATGGCTTCCTGTAGCTTTTCTTCAGGCACTTCATCTAATCCTTTTTTGATGATTCTTGAGCAGGAGAACTATCTTCTTTTGGGTCTTTCAACTTCCGCTCGTCTTTCTCTTCTCTCAAAAGCTGCTTCTTCAGGTTGGGTTTTATCCGGTTAGTGTGGCAATTTCTTCTTTTGGAGCTACTGGTGGTACTTAATCCCCTGGGCTAGTAGACTTCTCTTTGGATGAATACTTCTTTTCTTCAGCTACAGTCTAATCACTGCCTTTGTTCTTTTAAAACTTCTTGTAGCATTACTTCTGCGATGACTCAAATCGCGATATATCAAATACTTCTTTCAAAAGTGATGCGATTTAGCTTCAATGTGCTTAACTTCATGGACTATGATCGGTGAGGGTCTTCATCAGTCTTGTAACTAAAACTTAAAGTGATTCAGTGTAAATATCTGACTTAAATCTTATAGTTTGATCTGACTGTGAAGTGTGAAGAATCTTAATCAAACTGGCTATAAAACATCTGTGAAACCTCTTCTAGGAAGAGAATATATTAATTGACAAAAAAGTGTTTTTTGAGGAAATTTGGCAAAAAAAGTGAGGCAGAAAGGAACAAAGTTGATAACCCGGCTACACGTGTTTCTACTTTTTGGCTTCATCTGGCACTTGACTGTAATGAAAGGAGGTTCAAACACCAACTGGCACACACCTGATGAAAAATATACGGGTGTAACCTCGAAAAGGAGGGACAAAAAACAAACATGGATATCACAAACGACCAGCAGCGACACAATTGTGATTTCCTCAAGATGATCCACATATCGTGGACAACATCTCGCTTTAGCTCGGGTGACGCTAAAGCCAACCGTTGCGAGTGATTTTACCCAAAGAAGTGCAAAACATAGAAGAGTTTAACGCGGATGTAATTAATGACAGAAAAGTGTTTTTTGTGTAAATTCCACCAAAACAAAGTGATGCAAAAAGGAACTAAGTTGATACCCGGCGACACGTGTTTCTGCTTTGTGGCTTCATTAGGCATGTACCTCCATCTGTAGGAAAGGAGGTTCAAACACCAACTGGCATAGACATGATGAAATATATACGGGTGTAACCTGGAAAAGGAGGGACAAAAAACAAACATGGATATCACAAACGGTCGGTTTTTATTAATTATTTATTCACAGTTCAAGTTACAGTATACATTTTTTTCAACCGGTAGCAGGTTTCACAACCGGCTTTTCGCCGAATGCGGAGAGGTGCGGTATAGCTCTACATTGGCTTTCAAGACGCGAATGATGTTTTTAAGGCTTATGTTATATGAATGGTAGAAAGAATTCAGGCTCAAACTGTGCCTGCCAAAATGTATAAAGGTGAGAAGCTTCAAGAGGTGGATGGAGGGCACCGACACGATTCACCGTAGCCCATCCCAAACATCATGAGTATTATGCGCTTCTGAGCAATAAATACTCTTGGCATATCAGATAACTGACCTTACAAGATAATGTTATATGAAAAAGCCGTTTAATAGACATTAAGAAGGAACTCGGAACCGATGTGCTTCTCCAAAGAATTGATTAGTGGGCTTTCACATCAAAGTTGCCTGTGACGTGCGACGTCAGGAAGCATGCTACTTCTTTTAAAACCTGTATTAATTAATGGTTAGAAATTTAACAGTTATTATTAATAAATGCTTGAACGGACATTCCGTCCCTAAGGAATGGAAAATGGCTCTCATCTCCTCCATTCACAAAAAAGGAAATAAACTGGACTGCAATAACTATCGGGGCATCTCGGTTACAAGCACATTGAGCAGACTGTATGGTAGAATTTTACGTGATCTCATTGAAGAGGATTATAAAGGAAAAGAAGAGGAAGAACAATGCGGTTTCAGAGCAGGAAGATCATGTACAGACAACGTGTTTACTCTAAAACAAGTTATAGAGAAGAGAAGTGCTAGAAACTTGGAAACGCACCTAGCATTTGTTGACCTACAAAAAGCCTACGATACAGTCCCAGTATCAAAACTATGGAGGGTCTTAGAGCAATCCAACATTAATCACACCTACGTAACAGCCCTTAAAGAACTATATAGGGAATCAAAATCAAGAATTAGGGTAGGCAAATGTGTCACTGAAGAGCTTATGGTGAATAAAGGATTGCGTCAAGGATGCTGTGTCTCTCCCACTCTTTTTAAAATATACATAGCGATGGCACTAAAATACTAGAAAAGAAAGGTCCAGGGAATGGGAATAGAAATTGATGATAGTTGCTTGTTTACCCTACAGTTCGCAGACGACCAAGTCATAGTAGCCAATGATAAAGAGGATGTGCAGTACATGATGCGAAAGCTAATAGAGGAATACAGAGAATGGGGCTTAACAGTCAACTTAGCCAAGACAAAGTATCTATGTGTGGGAACTCAGGACGGAAATTTGGAACTGGACAATGGCCAAGAAATCCTTCAGTGTCAGGAATATGAATATCTGGGCATTACATTCGACAACACAGGAACAGATGTAAAAGAAATCGGAAAGCGAATAGTCAAAGCCAAAAAAGTAATCGGAGCTCTGAATGGAATCCTATGGAGCAAAGAAATAACCAAGAAGCGGAAATTTAATATCTATGAGGCAATGGTAAAAAGCACCCTCCTATATGGATCAGAAACCTGGAGAATTTCAGATAGACACAAGAAAAGAGTTGAGGCAGTTGAAATGGATGCAATTAGGAGATCGATGCGCATTTCACGAAGAGAAAGAATAAGAAACGACATCATAAAACAACGGATGGGAATAGAAGACGCAATAACACAGGATATCGAAAACAAGCAACTTACGTGGTACGGACACGTGGAAAGAATGTCAAATACCCGATGGCCTAAAAGAGTACTTCATTGGCAACCAACAGGCAGAAGAAAACGAGGAAGGCCAAAACAGGAGTGGCAGAAAACCATGCATAAATGCATGAGTGAGAGAAATCTAACACCTGAAGATTGTGAAGACCGAAGAGGCTGGAAATTAGGTGTCGGACAACGTCGAAAGACGTTCTAAACCGGCCTATATATATATATTAATTAATGGTCGGTTTCATACCGGAGTGGCGTTGCAAAAATGCGACGTGCTACTCGAATATAAATCAAGTTCTATAATTTGCGGCTTTGCCACGTGTTTCCTATCCGCGCAGACATTGTTTGAGTTGTTTAGAGATCAAAAAATAGAAATTTCTTCTACATTAACAACTCTTTTCTTCTGCGTTGGATGGAGCAAGGATTGATTCAAGATATTCTACCCTTCTTGAGAATATATATGGAAGCGTTACTTTTCGTATAAAAATTACTGAAGACCGGACAATTAATTAACAGGGGAGTTTGCCAGGGTGATCCTATATCCGCAAAACTTTTTACGTCGGCCTTGGAAGACGTTTTTAAAATGCTACCGTGGGAAAATAAAGGTGTAAACGTTAATAACACCTATTTAAACCATTTGCGTTTTGCAGATGACATAGTACTTATCAGTTCAGATATCTAGGAGCTTAAGAACATGCTAGAACAACTAAACAAAGCTGCAAATGACTAAAAATGAATGAATCAAAATGAATTTATCAAAAACAAAAATAATGAGCAGGACCGAGGAAAACATAAGAATAGCGGATAAAACTTTGGATATTGTTGATGAATACTTTGGATATCTTGCTCATGTCATTAAAATGGGAAAAGAAAATCAAACAGGGAGATAAAACGAAGAATCAAACTGACATGGATAGCATTTGGAAAACTGAGTCTGATATAGTTAAAAACCCTGATATCTCTATAAACCTTAAACGAAAGGTCTTCAACGCATGCATGTCGCAACATATGGTCTTGAGACAAAGGCTCCAACCAAGAAGTACACTAAAAACCTGAGGATAATGCAAGGGGCCATGGAACGGGCAATGCTCGGCGTTAGTTTACGAGATAAAATCCGTAACGAAGAAAGTGATAAGTGCCTTTTCTATCCGGTAAAAATTTTGAAATGTTTGAGGAAGCACTTGTAGCTGTTGAGATACACATTCTACATGGTAAAATATTCTGTTTAGTATCATTTTCCAACAGATGCCTGGTCATTAATGAAGACACGCTTTGGGGCTATGCGACTTTAGTATGAAAGTAAATCGGGAAGATGCAGTTTGCGACGTGCTTCCAGGCAGCACGTCGCAGTTCGCATGCTACTTTGGTGTGAAAGCCCACTTAGGTAGAAACTACGGTTTAGTCCTTACAAATATTCTCAATTTGAGCAGACCAAGTTAAACTGGAATCAATTGTTACGCCTAGGAAACCAGCCGCATCCGACAGACCCAGCTCATGCTCATCAAAATTAAGATAGAGATTGCATGGCTCCCAATGATATGGCCTAAACTGCACACAGTGTTTTAGCAAATAATAGTTATATAACAAGAAGAGACAGTTGAAAAGAGAAATCGAATTAGAGAGAGATGGGTACTTCCTACCAAAATTGCGACAATCGCCTGATATTGGCTTTGATCATTGAATATCAGGAGTTTCATTGGTTGGTCATTCAGGTTGTTGATGAGCCTTGCCATATCTCAGACCACATCAAATATCTGTTTTAAAACATCAGTTTAAAGTTAATAATAGTTAATAAGGATTGATATCTTCCAATGATTAAGAAGCAAACTTAAAACAGTTTGACTCAAAAGAACAATGAAAATTGGATGCAATTTTTATTTCAAAATTAAATTAAGTATGAGACAACTAACAACATGTTACGTCACCCCAACATCAAAAGAATTGTGCCGGAAGTCCCTTCCTGTTAAATAGTTACTCTTTGGTTTTAGAGTGATTTAACGTTAGCCTGAGCAACGCACCAAATCAAGAACTCCCTCAGCACCGCACTCGCCTTGCTCGTCAGTTCCCACTCATCAGGAGCAGATACTACAACGCTCGTATCATCAGCGTAAAGAAACACCTGACCCTAAAAAAAGAGTAACTGTGGGGTAAACTTAACTCTAAACTCTCAACCATCCAGAAAAGACCCAATCCTTTCATTTAGAGGGCCTCTAATACCAAGACCATGAAGCTTAGCTGCAACGAAATCCTTGTTAATCGTGTCAAATGCGTGAGTGATAGGAAAAAAGAAAGACAAGATCCCTAAACCGCTATTCAGCTTCTCGTAAACATACCACAAATCCCACACAAGCGGTCTCTGTAGAAAATCTCAAATCCGTGCTGTCTATTAGCTAACAAGTTAAACTAACTAAAACTGGTCTGCAGTTCTCACGCTGCTCTGGATCACCTTTTTTATGTATGAGGACATTAATTCTTCTTCTTCTTAAGGTGCCGTATCCATTAATGAATGTTGGCGACTATTCTGGCATACTCGCTACGATCTTGTGCGATTCTAAAAAGTGCGTGGGCATCGAGGTTTGTCCAATCTCTTATGTTCTTCAGCCACGAAAATTTCTTTCTCCCGATGCCTCTCCTTCCTTCGATTTTTCCCTCCATAATCAACTGCAGGAACTGGTACTTGGAATTTCTGAATATATGACCGAGGTATGCGGCTTTTCTTCTTTTTACTGTCTGCAGCAGTTCTCTTTCTATACCCATTCTGTTTAGTACTTCCTCGTTCGTTGCGTGTTCCGTCCACGGAATCTTCAACATCCTTCTCAGCACCCACATTTCAAACGCCTCTAGTCGGTTCATGACATTGGCCTTTATTGTCCATGTCTCTACTCCGTACAACAGTACAGAGTAAATGTAGCATTTTACAAAACGGTACCGTAATGCCAAATTAAGGCTGTTGTTGCTGAGAAGTGCTTCATATTCATAAATGTTACCCTGGCTTGTTCAATTCTGCTTCGTATCTCTACGTCTGGGTCCAAGTCTTCAGTTAACCAGCTTCCCAGATATCTAAACTTTGATACTTGTTGGATTTTCTTACCGTTCACTGTGATGTTCAGGTTTCACAGTCGAACGCCGAGTTTGATAATCTATAGGTTAAAAAGTAGGGGGGACAGAACGCAAACACATGAATACGTCCAACGTGTTTTCGAACGCCTTTTGCTGATCTGCTGATCTCTGCATTTCTGAAGTAATACGGTCAAGCTGTAGAGTGCTTCTCGTGTGCCAAACCCTTGTCTGAACCCAAACTGGGTAGGACTAACATCCATCTCGCATCTGTTATAAATTCTTGTATGGACTATCTTTAGAAAAGCTTCAAGACCTGGCTCATTCGGTACTGGTCACTATGGTTTGCATTTGGCTTCTTTGGGATCGGAACAAAAATCGACTGGAGCCAGTCCTGCGGTATTTCACCCGTCTCATATATGTTGTTAAATATTTCTGTCAAGGAGTCTAGATTTTCATTTAGCAACTTTATTATCTCTATATAAACTTCGTCTGGTCCCACTGCCTTTCCTTGCTTGCTTTGTTTAATTGCCTTGAGGACTTCTGATTTTAGTATCTTTGGGGAGGGTTCACCTTCATAGTCTTCTGCGAAATTTCTTTTGTTTTTCTCCGCATATAGTTGCTGTGTGTATTCCTTCCAATGGAGGAGAAGGTCCTTGGGATCGGAGATGATTCGGTTGTCCTTCACAATATTGTTCATGTTACAAGACTTTTTTCGGCCTGTAACTTCCTTCACTAATTTATGTGTGTTAAAGTGATCATGTCTCTCCTCCAATTCTTCTATTTCTGAGCATTTTTCTTGCATCCATTGTTCCTTGGCTCTACGGATCTCTTTTCGTATTTCCTTGTTGATTTTCTTATACTCAGTCACGTCCCTGTTTTTAAATGGTCTTCGTTTCTCCATAAGTGCTAATATTTCCTCAGTCATCCATTTCTTCCTTTTGTTGATTGGAGGGCCTATTTCGTTGTTTGTGACAGTTACTATGGCCTTCCTAAAGCTGTTCCAGGTGTCTTCTACGCTGCCTGGGCTTTGGTTCAGTGACGAGGTTCCGGCGATTGCCTCGTTTACTTTCTGTTTAATTTTTGTTTGTACTTCAGGTTTCTTTAAGTTGCTTATGTCGATTCTCTTGGTTGTTCTACTCTTAATTCTCTTTAGGACATTAATTGGGGCCTTTAAATTGTCAAGTAATGGGTAATGTCATGAATTATTTGCTTGAAGAACGTAATAGAAATGTTATCAGGACCCTTACTGAATGTAAACAGACTGTGGTAATTATTATTTTCACTTGAAATGTGTAGATTGGACGTTTTGAGAGTTTTTTTATGTTCTTTTTATTGTTGTTTTTTCCATTTTTATCTCACACTTTGTTTTGCTATTGATTTGTCCATATCATTTCCACATTTATACACAGTCACACTAGCACAGTTGAAACATTCAACTAAAAGTAGTCACGTGACTAATTGCGACACAGTTTTTCATCTTTGTCGCACACATTGTTTTGATATGGTTTTGTCCACATCATTTTCACACTAATACACAGTAGATTACCATATTTTTTATGTAGAATAGTTAAAATAAGTCCAAAACTCCATACTGTTGCACAAGTATTTTTTGAGATATCTTGAAAAAGGGACATTTTTGTAGGTCACACTGTAGTTTAGGAAATGCTCTTAAAAATGCCTTTTGTGATTTAATTACTTTTTGAATAGATTAGGGTTGCACCCCGTAAGTGGGTAAAGAGTTTTCATTCGTGGGTCTCTTAAAACGGACACCTTGTATAAAGTCAGGGAATAAATTGTGTATGAATAGGGATGCTAATTTAAATTAGTATGAACGAATAAAGCTTTTAAAGCCATCAAACTACGTATCGCAAAGTTTTAATTTATTATAAAATATGAACTTTCGACTCAGTTTTGATGTATAATTTATGTAAATCGTTGTTTATCGACTTTTAATCGACGCGAGGAAGTGGACAGTATTCAAATTAGGATCAAAAGTTCAAATTTTTCGTATGACGAGCTTGTCTAATGCAAGTTTGGCAGCGTCACGTTCAAACAAGCGTGTTTTATTAGAATTTGTGCCGAATATGTATCAGCTGGTAACTATGCATAGAAAAAAATTCTTTAAGTTCAGGTTTCCCAAGGAGGAACAAAACGTAGTTTAACAAAACCTAGTTTACCGTAAACGCAGTAATTAAACTAGATTTACGACGTGTGTTGGATAGAAAGAGTGGTGGTCCTAGTGATATTGACCACCCGGCTTTCCAGAAGTGGTTCCTCTTGAATATTTTTTAATTGGGTTTCATAAAAAGATGGTCTTAAATGCTTTAATAATGTTTCTGTAAAGCTTATTATATTTCTGAATGCAAAACATTGAGTTTTGACATCTAAATTAATACAGTTATCTTCAACAAATCATTTACACAAAACAGTCAATTTGAATCGCGGACATTTTTACAAATCACGTATAATTTAAAGGCAGAAGCTGAGCCAAGCTAAATTGGTGCCATTGGAAAACTACATTTATTTCCCGATTCATTGAAAATTGATTTGTTTTGCATAAATTTGCCATTTCTATTCTTTTGTTCGTCGCGATCTGATATGACCTTTATTATTTTATTGGGAAAACGTTTTTGAACTGTTGCCAACTGTCTAAACGTCAAACAGAGTCACATTTTTATAAAACAACAAGTATATTTGTAGAAAAATAAGTGTATTACATAGAGTGGCGCAATATTGGTACAAAGTTCCAGTGTGTTACTATTTTTCACGTTTTGCAAAAACGCCTGGAGTAAATCTTTAAGTCGACAGAACAGTGGACTGTAGTGTTGCGAAGTGTGAGACCAAGAACGAAAAGGACAAAAATGATCGCATTATATCAAAACAAGTTTAATAGATTTTTTAAATTGAATACCCTGTATCTGAGCATTGCCATTTATTCACTTGAGAATCTTTTTCAACTTTTCTTAAGACCTTAAGGTTCTCCCAAACTAAACTTATCCACTCAACTCATCATCTACAATCTTCTTAATCGCTAAGTCTACCCTAATACAAGATATAAATCCCTGTTCCTATCCTATGCGACCTCTGCTAAGTATTAGTCTTCGACATACCTGAAGATGGCATTTATTTAACCCTTCTCTAGGGCTTAAACTTGTTAGCCCACTTATCTAGCGAAACTACTTTCAAGAGAAATCCAGCAACCTCCACTATCTTAACCGCGAAAAAAAACTAACTCAAAACACTAACCTACTGTGCAAACTGGAAATCAATTTATGTAAGCCACGCTGATCAGCGAACACCCCTCACTCTTTGTCTTTCATAACCGCAATTTCCTCTTATCTATTATCCTAATTCACGACCTCTCTATCTACTTTGCTCTCCTTTCTCAGTCTCAATCCCATGTCGCACCTTACATGGTCGTCTCTTACATGGTCTGGTGTTTTCTATGCCACTCCGCTCGCACTACGTCCACTTTTCCTAATACCAAACCAAATTTTTTTGTAGGTAAGTGGATAGATTGCCATGCCCAGTCAGCATTTGACTGTCAGAGAAGAACACCGGCAACACACCTCCTTACACACCTGATACACATTCCTTTACTTTTCAGCGTTATTCCATTCATTCTGCCACTCACGCACCCCCAATTACTTTTCTCTTTCGCTATGTTGTTTCTCACACATTCTGAACCCTCCACAGTCCGCTCAGTCATTCAACCATATTGCATTTATTGCTGCCTGAGTCGCCCTTTCCATCCACTCAGTTTCCCTACTTTCCAGCAAAGCCCCAGCCTATATCCCTGCCCCGTTAATATTCCCAACCTATTCTTCACCGATGGGCGGGTCATGTTGCAAGGCAGGATCCATCTAGATGGACTAATAAAATAATGCAGTGGCGCCCAAGAGCCACAAAAAGAAATGCAGGGAGACCCCCAAAGCGATGGCGGGATGACATCCAGAAGATAGCAGGAAGAAACTGGTTTCAAACTGCCCTGGATAGACGGACATGGAAATCATTGGAAGAGGCCTACATTCAGGAGTGGATGGACATAGGCTAAAGAAGAAGAAGAAGATTCTTCACCATCTCGATCAGTTTGATAATGCTGGGCCGGTGGAGCAGTATAACTCTATCGCCAGCCTCTGTTAACTGCTCATCCGCTGAGCCGCTTTTACCATTTCCCATACCGCTAAAATCTCTGAGCTTAGACCGTCCTGTGTTGCCTAGTCGTTCCATCTCTTCCCTTTATCGCCCTCCATGACCACTCATACTCCGGTTTCCCAGTCGCCTGCGCTCGCATCTACCAAATTCCTCACACACTCCTCTTCGCCGTCAAGCTCCTCATCCCACAGCTTCCACAAGCCTGTCCTCATTCGCTGTGTCTCACATTCTCTAGCTTCCACTTAACTCTCGGAACCTGAAAACTGCGGCGGCCACCAAATGTGTGAAAGTGTATTGATGACTCTGAAGGCGTTTGTGGCAACGGTCCAGTAGCATCTGACCGTTGTCAGAAGGAACTTCCTTTCCGCAGTTTATAAATGCCTCCTCACTCTATTATCATGTGCCTCTTTACCTCAGATTTTGCTGACATACATTGCTATCTGTACAGCTACCCTCTCCAATATTGCTCCGACCTTCCCATTATTCATCCTTTATTTGCTGCGACACAAACCCGTAATCTTGCTCACAATCTTTGACACTCACTATCTCTCACTCGCTTGGCGTGCTCCACATACAATCTCTTCTTGTCTACTCTCACTCCTAACACGTCGCTCCATTCATCTCAAGACACCACACCCATCGTAACGACCGGATGTTTAATCCTGTCCGACCCCTTGATAAACATGGCTCTTGTCTTGATTTCGTCGTAGACCATCAGGCTCTTTTTCTTCCACGCTCTACAGGTCTTCCATCTCCTTGACAGACACCCATGCACCCCTTCTCTTGTATCTTCTCCAGTTACTTAGTTAGACTCCTGAGAACACTCTTTTTTGGGATATCTACTCTTCTCTAGGATCCCCGTCTTCTTTGATCATCTGGTCAACGTATGGCGGCCATGCTATGTTGAAGGCGTTCTTGAGATCGAACTTCACCACTAATATGTGCCAGTTTTTGTTGTACCAATCCAAAATCTCATTCAACCTAGCCAGAGCTTCCATCGTGCTTCTTACCCTTCTCACTCTGTCTAATAGCTTCCCAAGTGTGGACACTAGACTTATTGGTTTAAATCCACCACTTTTCTTGAAAATCCACCTCAATATCGCCTCCTTGCGGTCCTTCGGGAAAACTCTCCTCTTCAGACAGTTGTTTTCTTTCCACCCTTCTAACACATAATTCATACACTCATTACAGATCCTGTCCGTCCCCTCATTAGGGATTCTCCCTCCTCTTTTGTTGGTCGTTTGATTTCCTTTTGTTTTCCTGGTACGCCTTCCTTGCTTTTCCGATTTTCAACCATGTAATTTTTTATTACCTTACAGGCTCCCCCCTCCTGAGAGAATTGAAATTATCTCAATATCTTCATTCACTCTCAGATCAGGCCATTGAAACTCTGTTAGTTTCTCCCAAAATATGTGCCAGTCAATTCTAAAGCCAAGCGCGGTTATTATTTTCTTTTGCAAAAGCAGGGTGGTGATACTTTTTGGCAGTTTAAATTTTGACATCACTTTTCTCCCTGACTGTACTAAATTTTAAAGTATTTTTTAGTGTCATTAGATAGGAAATTTAGTGAGGATTCCAAAAATGTGCTGAAAACTGTCAATTTCCCATTCCAAGTGGATTTTATGAGTGATTTTGTCCCTGACTGTCTTTACAAACTGTCTTTTTGACAGTTTAAACTTTGACCTCACTTTTCTCCCTGACTGTACTAAATTTTTGAGTGTTTTTTAGTGTCATTAGATAGGAAATTTAGTGAGGATTCCAAAAATGTGCTTAAAACTGTCATTTTCCTACTCCAAGTGGGTTTTACAAGTGATTTTGTTCTTGACTGTCCTTTCAAACTGTCTTTTTGACAGTTTAAACTTTGACCTCACTTTTCTACTTGACTGTACTTGATTTTTGAGTGTTTTTTAGTGTCACTGGATAGGAAATTTAGTGAGGATTCCAAAAATGTGCTTAAAACTGTCATTTTCCTACTCCAAGTGGGTTTTACAAGTGATTTTGTTCTTGACTGTACTTTCAAACTGTCTTTTTGACAGTTTAAACTTTGACCTCACTTTTCTACTTGACTGTACTTGATTTTTGAGTGTTTTTTAGTGTCACTGGATAGGAAATTTAGTGAGGATTCCAAAAATGTGCTTAAAACTGTCATTTTCCTACTCCAAGTGGGTTTTACAAGTGATTTTGTTCTTGACTGTCCTTTCAAACTGTCTTTTTGACAGTTTAAACTTTGACCTCACTTTTCTACTTGACTGTACTTGATTTTTGAGTGTTTTTTAGTGTCACTGGATAGGAAATTTAGTGAGGATTCCAAAAATGTGCTTAAAACTGTCATTTTCCTACTCCAAGTGGGTTTTACAAGTGATTTTGTTCTTGACTGTCCTTTCAAACTGTCTTTTTGACAGTTTAAACTTTGACCTCACTTTTCTACTTGACTGTACTTGATTTTTGAGTGTTTTTTAGTGTCACTGGATAGGAAATTTAGTGAGGATTCCAAAAATCATCATCTTCTTTAAAATATTAGGTGGACAAACAATTTACAAAAAAAATTACGGGAATACATGACAATAGGATGAAAATAATTTCTGTCAAGAAACGAGAAAAAACTAGGCAATTCCATAAGTTTTTAAGTTAATTTGCGTGATGAATAAATAAGATTAGCTAAATGTTGGAACTGACCTATTTAGAAGATACGCTCCTTTCTCAAAAAAATATTACAATATTGGAGATCACAAAACGATTTCCAACAACGTAATGAAGAGATTGGGCGCTATTTAATTATGGATTAGTTATAATTAATAATAGCCATGTAGGCCATGACAGTGTTGGGCCACTCTGTATATCCGTAAAAAGCTAAAAACGTAATTCCCAAAAAGCCTGTATTATTTTATCGACCTTCAAGTATGCAGATAATTTTCAATGTCTCATTTTGTCCATATCACCTCACCTCATTTGCTTTAATCGGTCGGATTTCGTTAATATTCATGAGTTTAAAAGCCTGCTTTTGCTAAAAGAAAATAATGACCGGACAGAAATATCAAACGTTACGTAAACAATAATCTAAACAGAACTGACGATAGAAAAACGTTCATTTAGGCAGGGTCAAGTTTAATTGAATTACCTTGAATATTGTTTGTTTACCAATTCTGTTAATATTTACATTTTCGTTTATATTCAGTTTCTTGGTGAGCTCAACTTTGCAAAAAAAAATATTATTGGACAACTATAGGGGAGAATTAAAACGACAAATTTACGATTTTTTGACAAATACGGTTAGAAATTTACAAATTATTCACAGAATTAAAAATTTACTAAAATATTGCTTAACTTAACTTTTCACTGACTTTTCACAAATTTGAAGTGAAGCTGAATACAAAGTTAAAATTTTTCTAAAAGGAACGGTTTCCTTTCCTTGATGCCAAACTAGTTTAAATTGTTCTGTATCAGTAAACAGGGTTCCTCAGAAAAGTAAAATGTGTCAAATTTTTGAAAATAGTCCCCTCCCTCACAAAAATGCCAGTCACAGGGAGCTCAATAGGGATACTAAGGAGCTAAGAAACCTCTGGGATGCTGCTTTGGGATCCCCCCCCCCATCGTCTTGGGGCCTAATCCTTGAAAGCAGAGAACGCAATTCTCAAGAGAAGTGTTGATAGAATGACAGAACTTTCTCTTGATAATTTCCATCCCTCGCTTCAAGAATACGCACCCTGGTTCGAAGCAGCAGCACAGAGGTCCCTCAGCCTCCTTACAATCCCAATTGAGATCCCCGCTACTTCTTTTTGTTCCCCCGATTGAAAAAAGCTGAAATGAAAGCATTGGGAGTTAAGGAGACACATCTAAACGCATGTTACAACCTTCTTGAAAGATATTTCTGTGAAGTAGTTTCAGGGGCCTTCATCGTAAACATTTCCTGGCTCGAAGCAGCGCCACAGAAGTCTCCCAGCCACTATACAGTCCCAATTTAGCCCGCCGTGACTGTTTTTTGTTCTTCCGACTGAAGAGAGCTGAAAGAAAAGCCTTAGGGGTCCGTGGAAAACATGCAAACGCCTGTGACAACCCTCTAGAAAGATATTCCTCTGGAGGAGTTTCAGGGGCCTTTAAAGTAACTATCTTTCTGGCTCCAAGGAGCGTCCCAGAAGTGTGACTGTTTTTTATTCTTCCGACTGAAGAGAACTGAAAGAAAAGCCTTAGGGGTCCGTGGAAAACATGCAAACGCCTGTGACAACCCTCTTGAAAGATATTCCTCTGTAGGAGTTTCAGGGGCCTTTAAAGTAACTATCTTTCTGGCTCCAAGGAGCGTCCCAGAAGTGTGACTGTTTTTTTGTTCCTCCGACTGAAGAGAGCTGAAAGAAAAGCATTAGGGTCCGTGAAAAACATGCAAACGCCTGTGACTACCCTCTAGAAAGATATTCCTCTGGAGGAGTTTCAGGGGCCTTTAAAGTAACTATCTTTCTGGCTCCAAGGAGCGTCCCAGAAGTGTGACTGTTTTTTATTCTTCCGACTGAAGAGAGCTGAAAGAAAAGCCTTAGGGGTCCGTGGAAAACATGCAACGCCTGTGACAACCCTCTAGAAAGATATTCCTCTGGAGGAGTTTCAGGGGCCTTTAAAGTAACTATCTTTCTGGCTCCAAGGAGCGTCCCAGAAGTGTGACTGTTTTTTGTTCTTCCGACTGAAGAGAGCTGAAAGAAAAGCCTTAGGGGCCAGTGTAAAACATGTAAACGCCTGTGACAACCCTCTAGAAAGATATCCTCTGGAGGAGTTTCAGGGGCCTTTAAAGTAACTATCTTTCTGGCTCCAAGGAGCGTCCCAGAAGTGTGACTGTTTTTTATTCTTCCGACTGAAGAGAGCTGAAAGAAAAGCCTTAGGGGTCCGTGGAAAACATGCAAACGCCTGTGACAACCCTCTGAAAGATATTCCTCTGGAGGAGTTTCAGGGGCCTTTAAAGTAACTATCTTTCTGGCTCCAAGGAGCGTCCCAGAAGTGTGACTGTTTTTTGTTCTTCCGACTGAAGAGAGCTGAAAGAAAAGCCTTAGGGGCCAGTGTAAAACATGTAAACGCCTGTGACAACCTCTAGAAAGATATTCCTCTGGAGGAGTTTCAGGGGCCTTTAAAGTAACTATCTTTCTGGCTCCAAGGAGCGTCCAGAAGTGTGACTGTTTTTTGTTCTTCCGACTGAAGAGAGCTGAAAGAAAAGCCTTAGGGGTCCAGTGTAAAACATGTAAACGCCTGTGACAACCCTCTAGAAAGATATTCCTCTGGAGGAGTTTCAGGGGCCTTTAAAGTAACTATCTTTCTGGCTCCAAGGAGCGTCCAGAAGTGTGACTGTTTTTTATTTCTTCCGACTGAAGAGAGCTGAAAGAAAAGCCTTAGGGGTCCGTGGAAAACATGCAAACGCCTGTGACAACCCTCTAGAAAGATATTCCTCTGGAGGAGTTTCAGGGGCCTTTAAAGTAACTATCTTTCTGGCTCCAAGGAGCGTCCCAGAAGTGTGACTGTTTTTTGTTCTCCGACTGAAGAGAGCTGAAAGAAAAGCCTTAGGGGTCCATGGAAAACATGCAAACGCCTGTGACAACCCTCTAGAAAGATATTCCTCTGGAGGAGTTTCAGGGGCCTTTAAAGTAACTATCTTTCTGGCTCCAAGGAGCGTCCCAGAAGTGTGACTGTTTTTTGTTCTTCCGACTGAAGAGAGCTGAAAGAAAAGCCTTAGGGGCCAGTGTAAAACATGTAAACGCCTGTGACAACCCTCTAGAAAGATATTCCTCTGAGGAGTTTCAGGGGCCTTTAAAGTAACTATCTTTCTGGCTCCAAGGAGCGTCCCAGAAGTGTGACTGTTTTTTATTCTTCCGACTGAAGAGAGCTGAAAGAAAAGCCTTAGGGTCCGTGGAAAACATGCAAACGCCTGTGACAACCCTCTAGAAAGATATTCCTCTGGAGGAGTTTCAGGGGCCTTTAAAGTAACTATCTTTCTGGCTCCAAGGAGCGTCCCAGAAGTGTGACTGTTTTTTGTTCTTCCGACTGAAGAGAGCTGAAAGAAAAGCCTTAGGGTCCAGTGGAAAACATGCAAACGCCTGTGACAACCCTCTAGAAAGATATTCCTCTGGAGGAGTTTCAGGGGCCTTTAAAGTAACTATCTTTCTGGCTCCAAGGAGCGTCCCAGAAGTGTGACTGTTTTTTGTTTCCCGACTGAAAAGAGCTGAAAGAAAAGCCTTAGGGTTCCATGGAAAACATGCAAACGCCTGTGACAACCCTCTAGAAAGATATTCCTCTGGAGGAGTTTCAGGGGCCTTTAAAGTAACTATCTTTCTGGCTCCAAGGAGCGTCCCAGAAGTGTGACTGTTTTTTATTCTTCCGACTGAAGAGAGCTGAAAGAAAAGCCTTAGGGGTCCGTGGAAAACATGCAAACGCCTGTGACAACCCTCTAGAAAGATATTCCTCTGGAGGAGTTTCAGGGGCCTTTAAAGTAACTATCTTTCTGGCTCCAAGGAGCGTCCCAGAAGTGTGACTGTTTTTTATTCTTCCGACTGAAGAGAGCTGAAAGAAAAGCCTTAGGGTTCCATGGAAAACATGCAAACGCCTGTGACAACCCTCTAGAAAGATATTCCTCTGGAGGAGTTTCAGGGGCCTTTAAAGTAACTATCTTTCTGGCTCCAAGGAGCGTCCCAGAAGTGTGACTGTTTTTTATTCTTCCGACTGAAGAGAGCTGAAAGAAAAGCCTTAGGGGTCCGTGGAAAACATGCAAACGCCTGTGACAACCCTCTAGAAAGATATTCCTCTGGAGGAGTTTCAGGGGCCTTTAAAGTAACTATCTTTCTGGCTCCAAGGAGCGTCCCAGAAGTGTGACTGTTTTTTATTCTTCCGACTGAAGAGAGCTGAAAGAAAAGCCTTAGGGGTTCCGTGGAAAACATGCAAACGCCTGTGACAACCCTCTAGAAAGATATTCCTCTGGAGGAGTTTCAGGGGCCTTTAAAGTAACTATCTTTCTGGCTCCAAGGAGCGTCCCAGAAGTGTGACTGTTTTTTATTCTTCCGACTGAAGAGAGCTGAAAGAAAAGCCTTAGGGGTCCGTGGAAAACATGCAAACGCCTGTGACAACCCTCTAGAAAGATATTCCTCTGGAGGAGTTTCAGGGCCTTTAAAGTAACTATCTTTCTGGCTCCAAGGAGCGTCCCAGAAGTGTGACTGTTTTTTATTCTTCCGACTGAAGAGAGCTGAAAGAAAAGCCTTAGGGGTCCATGGAAAACATGCAAACGCCTGTGACAACCCTCTAGAAAGATATTCCTCTGGAGGAGTTTCAGGGCCTTTAAAGTAACTATCTTTCTGGCTCCAAGGAGCGTCCCAGAAGTGTGACTGTTTTTTATTCTTCCGACTGAAGAGAGCTGAAAGAAAAGCCTTAGGGGTCCGTGGAAAACATGTAAACGCCTGTGACAACCATCTAGAAAGATATTCCTCTGGAGGAGTTTCAGGGGCCTTCAAAGTAACTATCTTTCTGGCTCGAAGGAGCGTCTTAGAAGTGTGACTGTTTTTTGATTCTTCCGACTGAAAAGAGCTGAAAGAAAAGCTTAGGGGTCCGTGGAAAACATGCAAACGCCTGTGACAACCCTCTAGAAAGATATTCCTCTGGAGGAGTTTCAGGGGCCTTTAAAGTAACTATCTTTCTGGCTCCAAGGAGCGTCCCAGAAGTGTGACTGTTTTTTATTCTTCCGACTGAAGAGAGCTGAAAGAAAAGCCTTAGGGTCCGTGGAAAACATGCAAACGCCTGTGACAACCCTCTAGAAAGATATTCCTCTGGAGGAGTTTCAGGGGCCTTTAAAGTAACTATCTTTCTGGCTCCAAGGAGCGTCCCAGAAGTGTGACTGTTTTTTATTCTTCCGACTGAAGAGAGCTGAAAGAAAAGCCTTAGGGGTCCATGGAAAACATGCAAACGCCTGTGACAACCCTCTAGAAAGATATTCCTCTGGAGGAGTTTCAGGGGCCTTTAAAGTAACTATCTTTCTGGCTCCAAGGAGCGTCCCAGAAGTGTGACTGTTTTTTATTCTTCCGACTGAAGAGAGCTGAAAGAAAAGCCTTAGGGGTCCGTGGAAAACATGCAAACGCCTGTGACAACCCTCTAGAAAGATATTCCTCTGGAGGAGTTTCAGGGGCCTTTAAAGTAACTATCTTTCTGGCTCCAAGGAGCGTCTTAGAAGTGTGACTGTTTTTTGTTCCTCCGACTGAAGAGAGCTGAAAGAAAAGCCTTAGGGGTCCGTGGAAAACATGCAAACGCCTGTGACAACCCTCTAGAAAGATATTCCTCTGGAGGAGTTTCAGGGGCCTTTAAAGTAACTATCTTTCTGGCTCCAAGGAGCGTCTTAGAAGTGTGACTGTTTTTTATTCTTCCGACTGAAGAGAGCTGAAAGAAAAGCCTTAGGGGTCCATGGAAAACATGCAAACGCCTGTGACAACCCTCTAGAAAGATATTCCTCTGGAGGAGTTTCAGGGGCCTTTAAAGTAACTATCTTTCTGGCTCCAAGGAGCGTCCCAGAAGTGTGACTGTTTTTTATTCTTCCGACTGAAGAGAGCTGAAAGAAAAGCCTTAGGGGTCCGTGGAAAACATGTAAACGCCTGTGACAACCCTCTAGAAAGATATTCCTCTGGAGGAGTTTCAGGGGCCTTTAAAGTAACTATCTTTCTGGCTCCAAGGAGCGTCCCAGAAGTGTGACTGTTTTTTATTCTTCCGACTGAAGAGAGCTGAAAGAAAAGCCTTAGGGGTCCGTGGAAAACATGCAAACGCCTGTGACAACCCTCTAGAAAGATATTCCTCTGGAGGAGTTTCAGGGGCCTTTAAAGTAACTATCTTTCTGGCTCGAAGGAGCGTCCCAGAAGTGTGACTGTTTTTTGTTTCCCGACTGAAAAGAGCTGAAAGAAAAGCATTAGGGGCGAGTGTAAAACATGCAGACGAATTAGACTATGAGGGCTTTCACGAGCGGTCAAAACTGAAATATGAAAGTTATCAGAGCTTATAAGCCGTGGTCCAATGAAATTCCTTCTTAACGTTTTGTCCACATCTGCGGCGGACATTATCAAAGGCGATGACGTAATGGTCGAAGTGCTCTTAATTATTCTAATATACTTTTCAGTTTTAGGATTGGCTAAATAAGGTCACATGACACACATGACCAAGTCGAAGTACTGAATTTTTACTTGTCAAGTTTCAGATTGAGTTAGTTTAAAAGTCACGTGACTAACAATCATTAAAGCGTTGAAATTTCCACGTGATCAAAAACTTGATTTTTTTTTCCGAAATTAGGAATGTCAAGAAAGTCAAGAACTTTTAATTTTAATTGCTGAATTCTATGAAACTATCATGTCAAATTGACAGCATTCATCGAGTGTTGTTAGTATTTCGACTTTTAAAAATCAAAAGTAATGTAGCCCCATAGAAACATGTAAAATACTTTTTTGTTATTCTAGCGTTGCCGAAGTTATCCGCATGAAGTATGTGGCAACAACTGATGCTGTTTGATTCTGCCACTTGTCGGAATATCATAAAACATTAAAATTATATTATACAGGGTGGTCCAGTTTTAAATGTCAATAATTCACCAATCCATAGCCAATTAAAAAATAAGTTGACATTCATTATGTCATTTTCCTGAAAAGTGCTTCCTAAGGAAAATACAGTCCTTCAAATTTCTGTTTAAAAAATCGTTTTTTTTTGTTATAACTGTCAGGCCGTTGGAGCAATATTGATCAAATTTGGAACAAGCACTTTATTACACGGTATTACGGTCAAAGACCCAAAACTAACCTAACCCAACTTAAAAATTGTCTTGGAAACGGAAAATTCACTTAAGAAGTTTAAAAAATATTATTGTAGCCAGTTTTCATAGTTTCCAGACAAACTAAAAGACTTTAGTTTTGAAAATTGAATTAGAAAAGATAAAAATTTCAGAAGCTTAAAAATTGTGTTTGTAACCAGTTTCATGCAAATCGAGAGACTTTAATACTAAAAATTGACTTGTAGACATAAAAACTACTTTTTCAATAATTTGTTACTACAAATTCATGCATTTAAACCTTAAAAATTGACTTGAACCCCAAAATGTGACTGAACTAATGAAAAGTGACATCAGAAGCTTAAAATTTGCATTTGAAGTAAGTTTTCATAATTTGAAGACAAATTTCAATATTTTAGTCTCGAAAATAGTCTTAGATGCAGGACATTGACATTAGATTCATGAAAATTGTCTTGAAAACTAACTTTTCGTGCTTTTTACTTTGCTTTTAATTTTCTTCGAATTCTGGACTATTTTTAGTGCTTCAAAACTGCTTTCAGCTTGGAAAATCGAGTTTCAAGACTATCTTCACCAAGTTATTGACATAGCAAACTTAAAAAACAATTTTTACATTCTTCATAGACTTAAAATAGCATTCCAAGCTTTGTCACTATTTAATCGACTTCTAGACACCTCAGTGCTAAAAATTCGGGTATTTCTTAATAAACTAGACTGTTTTTAGTGTTTTAAGCTGTTTTCAGTGCCTCAAATCGAGTTTCAAGACTATCTTTACAAAGTTTTTGACTTATTAGGCCTAAAGGCCACTGACCATAATCTTGAAAATGTTGTTTCAAGCTTCTTCACTATTAAATTGACTTCTACACTCATAGGTGCAATAAATTGTAGCATCTCTAAGAAATTCAGACTGTTTTTAGTGCTTTTTAAGACTGAAAAATCGAGTTTAAGACTATTTCCAAAAGTCAAGTTTCTTCAGTAATAAAAGTAAAAAATGTTGGTACCAAATACTACAATAATAGTCTTGAGAACTAATTTTTAGAAATAAAATAGTCCGAAAATTTAATTTACTTCTAGACTTGTTGTCCAGTCCAGAAAATTGTATTGTACACCAATTAACGTCTTGAAAATATACTTTTGGACTCTCTTTAGTCCTAATAAAGTCAGTTCTAGCATTAAAAGTAAACTTTTATATTATTTTTAGTACTAAAAAATGAGTTTTATGCACAATACAATTTTTGTCTTGATTTCCGGACTTTTTTAGTTCTTAAATGCCAGTTTCAGACACTCAACCAGGATGGCAGTCTGAGAAAGCGAATCATAAGACCATTCCTAGTAGTAAAAAAGTTTTTAGACTATTCAGTACAAATTTGGACTTTCACAAGTCTTGGATGTTCAGTTTTAAACTATAAAACGATTTTTTAAATTGAAATTTGAAGGACTGTATCTTCCTTAGGAAACCTTTTTCAGAAAAATGACATAATGCAAGTCAACTTATTTTTTGATTAGCTATCAAATGGTGAATTATTGACACTTAAAACTGGGCCACCCTGTATAATGCTATTTCAGAAATTAAAACAAACAAACTTTTGGCCTTTGGATCACTTAGTTGCACTGCTCTTCTTTTACAATTTTCACAAGCAATTGAAATTATATATTTTTTTTCAGATGGAGCAGAATCCTTCTAGACTAAACCAGCTCACTAAGCTCTACATTCTCCAATCAAAACAATCAAAAAATGTGATCTGATTATATACGAAATGGATCTTCTTAACGAGACATTATGCAACGAATCGCTACACGGTCCAAAACGTGACGAATTGTATATTGTTATACCAGTGACAGTGATCTACGTTGTGATATTTCTTACCGGAACAGTAGGCAACATCACTACGTGTATAGTGATCTATAAAAACAAATCACTACACACCGCAACAAACTATTATTTATTCAGTTTGGCTCTGTCCGATCTAGTGTTGTTAGTGTCTGGACTTCCTCAGGAGATTTTTTTAATATGGAGTAGGTACGTATGTCAGTTTGTTTTATGATCTCCCATCTCATGTGTGTTACCTAAACCTACTATTTTTCTTCACTTTTTGGGGAAAGGTTTTTGGGCAGTTTAAATTCTTGGACTCTTTAATTCTTAGACGATTCTAAAATTTTTTGAAAGCTTTTAAGAGCTTCTAGACTAGTTGAAGAGCATTTGTAATCTTTTAGACTGTTCTACAAGCTTTTGGAAGCTTATAGATTGTTTTGAAAGACTTCCGACTGTTTTAGAAACATTATGGAGTTTCTGTAGTGTTATGAAATCTTTTTAGACTACTTTAAGAACATTGAAGGTTCTAGACTGCTTTTAAGACATTTGAAACCTTGTAGACGGTTTTAGAAACTTTTGAAAGCTTTTAAACTGCTCTAAAAGCAGAAGCAAACTTTTACACTGTTGATTGAAATATTTTAGTGCCTCTAGTCTGTTCTAAAAGCTTTTGGAAAAAGATTTCTTTTTGGAAAGCTTCTAAAAAACTTATAGAATCTTTGAAACTGTTTTAGAAGCATACGGAAGCTTTTAAACTGTATTGAAACGTTTTGAGAGCTTCTAGACTGGGTGAAGATCATTTGGAAGCTCCTTTCAGAAGATCATTTAGAGTGTTTTAAAAGCTTTTGAAAACTTCTAGACTGTTTTAAAAGGCTTACGACTGCTTTAGAAGCATTTTGGAGTTTCTGTAGTGTTTTAAAACCATTTTAGAGTACTTTAGGGGTATTTGTTTGCCTTGAAGATACTGGACTGCTTTTAAGGCATTTGAATCCTTGTTCTTCAAACTTTTGGAAGCTATTAAACCGCTCTAGAAGCATATGGAAACTTTTGGACTGTCTTGAAATCTTTTGAGAGTTTCTAGATATGTTGAAAAGCATTTGGAAGCTTTTAAACTGTTCTAGAAGCATTTGGAAGCTTCTAGGTTGATTTGTAAGGTGGTTGAACAGTTTAAAGAGCCTTGAAGATACTGGACTGCTTTTAAGGCATTTGAATCCTTGTTCTTCAAACTTTTGGAAGCTATTAAACCGCTCTAGAAGCATATGGAAACTTTTGGACTGTCTTGAAATCTTTTGAGAGTTTCTAGATATGTTGAAAAGCATTTGGAAGCTTTTAAACTGTTCTAGAAGCATTTGGAAGCTTCTAGGTTGATTTGTAAGGTGGTTGAACAGTTTAAAGAGCCTTGAAGATACTGGACTGCTTTTAAGGCATTTGAATCCTTGTTCTTCAAACTTTTGGAAGCTATTAAACCGCTCTAGAAGCATATGGAAACTTTTGGACTGTCTTGAAATCTTTTGAGAGTTTCTAGATATGTTGAAAAGCATTTGGAAGCTTTTAAACTGTTCTAGAAGCATTTGGAAGCTTCTAGGTTGATTTGTAAGGTGGTTGAACAGTTTAAAGAGCCTTGAAGATACTGGACTGCTTTTAAGGCATTTGAATCCTTGTTCTTCAAACTTTTGGAAGCTATTAAACCGCTCTAGAAGCATATGGAAACTTTTGGACTGTCTTGAAATCTTTTGAGAGTTTCTAGATATGTTGAAAAGCATTTGGAAGCTTTTAAACTGTTCTAGAAGCATTTGGAAGCTTCTAGGTTGATTTGTAAGGTGGTTGAACAGTTTAAAGAGCCTTGAAGATACTGGACTGCTTTTAAGGCATTTGAATCCTTGTTCTTCAAACTTTTGGAAGCTATTAAACCGCTCTAGAAGCATATGGAAACTTTTGGACTGTCTTGAAATCTTTTGAGAGTTTCTAGATATGTTGAAAAGCATTTGGAAGCTTTTAAACTGTTCTAGAAGCATTTGGAAGCTTCTAGGTTGATTTGTAAGGTGGTTGAACAGTTTAAAGAGCCTTGAAGATACTGGACTGCTTTTAAGGCATTTGAATCCTTGTTCTTCAAACTTTTGGAAGCTATTAAACCGCTCTAGAAGCATATGGAAACTTTTGGACTGTCTTGAAATCTTTTGAGAGTTTCTAGATATGTTGAAAAGCATTTGGAAGCTTTTAAACTGTTCTAGAAGCATTTGGAAGCTTCTAGGTTGATTTGTAAGGTGGTTGAACAGTTTAAAGAGCCTTGAAGATACTGGACTGCTTTTAAGGCATTTGAATCCTTGTTCTTCAAACTTTTGGAAGCTATTAAACCGCTCTAGAAGCATATGGAAACTTTTGGACTGTCTTGAAATCTTTTGAGAGTTTCTAGATATGTTGAAAAGCATTTGGAAGCTTTTAAACTGTTCTAGAAGCATTTGGAAGCTTCTAGGTTGATTTGTAAGGTGGTTGAACAGTTTAAAGAGCCTTGAAGATACTGGACTGCTTTTAAGGCATTTGAATCCTTGTTCTTCAAACTTTTGGAAGCTATTAAACCGCTCTAGAAGCATATGGAAACTTTTGGACTGTCTTGAAATCTTTTGAGAGTTTCTAGATATGTTGAAAAGCATTTGGAAGCTTTTAAACTGTTCTAGAAGCATTTGGAAGCTTCTAGGTTGATTTGTAAGGTGGTTGAACAGTTTAAAGAGCCTTGAAGATACTGGACTGCTTTTAAGGCATTTGAATCCTTGTTCTTCAAACTTTTGGAAGCTATTAAACCGCTCTAGAAGCATATGGAAACTTTTGGACTGTCTTGAAATCTTTTGAGAGTTTCTAGATATGTTGAAAAGCATTTGGAAGCTTTTAAACTGTTCTAGAAGCATTTGGAAGCTTCTAGGTTGATTTGTAAGGTGGTTGAACAGTTTAAAGAGCCTTGAAGATACTGGACTGCTTTTAAGGCATTTGAATCCTTGTTCTTCAAACTTTTGGAAGCTATTAAACCGCTCTAGAAGCATATGGAAACTTTTGGACTGTCTTGAAA
The DNA here is from genome assembly GCA_018691245.2 of Ips nitidus. Taxonomy (NCBI): domain Eukaryota; kingdom Metazoa; phylum Arthropoda; class Insecta; order Coleoptera; family Curculionidae; genus Ips; species Ips nitidus. Next base: position 18,274,413 of record CM042792.1, on the reverse strand, counting down.
TCTTTTGAGAGTTTCTAGATATGTTGAAAAGCATTTGGAAGCTTTTAAACTGTTCTAGAAGCATTTGGAAGCTTCTAGGTTGATTTGTAAGGTGGTTGAACAGTTTAAAGAGCCTTGAAGATACTGGACTGCTTTTAAGGCATTTGAATCCTTGTTCTTCAAACTTTTGGAAGCTATTAAACCGCTCTAGAAGCATATGGAAACTTTTGGACTGTCTTGAAATCTTTTGAGAGTTTCTAGATATGTTGAAAAGCATTTGGAAGCTTTTAAACTGTTCTAGAAGCACTGTTCTAGAAGCATTTGGAAGCTTCTAGGTTGATTTGTAAGGTGGTTGAACAGTTTAAAGAGCCTTGAAGATACTGGACTGCTTTTAAGGCATTTGAATCCTTGTTCTTCAAACTTTTGGAAGCTATTAAACCGCTCTAGAAGCATATGGAAACTTTTGGACTGTCTTGAAATCTTTTGAGAGTTTCTAGATATGTTGAAAAGCATTTGGAAGCTTTTAAACTGTTCTAGAAGCATTTGGAAGCTTCTAGGTTGATTTGTAAGGTGGTTGAACAGTTTAAAGAGCCTTGAAGATACTGGACTGCTTTTAAGGCATTTGAATCCTTGTTCTTCAAACTTTTGGAAGCTATTAAACCGCTCTAGAAGCATATGGAAACTTTTGGACTGTCTTGAAATCTTTTGAGAGTTTCTAGATATGTTGAAAAGCATTTGGAAGCTTTTAAACTGTTCTAGAAGCATTTGGAAGCTTCTAGGTTGATTTGTAAGGTGGTTGAACAGTTTAAAGAGCCTTGAAGATACTGGACTGCTTTTAAGGCATTTGAATCCTTGTTCTTCAAACTTTTGGAAGCTATTAAACCGCTCTAGAAGCATATGGAAACTTTTGGACTGTTCTGTCTTGAAATCTTTTGAGAGAAATCTTTTGAGAGTTTCTAGATATGTTGAAAAGCATTTGGAAGCTTTTAAACTGTTCTAGAAGCATTTGGAAGCTTCTAGGTTGATTTGTAAGGTGGTTGAACAGTTTAAAGAGCCTTGAAGATACTGGACTGCTTTTAAGGCATTTGAATCCTTGTTCTTCAAACTTTTGGAAGCTATTAAACCGCTCTAGAAGCATATGGAAACTTTTGGACTGTCTTGAAATCTTTTGAGAGTTTCTAGATATGTTGAAAAGCATTTGGAAGCTTTTAAACTGTTCTAGAAGCAGTTGGAAGCTTCTAGGTTGATTTGTAAGCTTTTGCAATGCATTTTAGAGCTTCTATAGATGTTTTTATTTTTTTTAGACTAGTTCAGGAACATTTAGACATTTTTTCAGTTTAAATTTGTAAATTAATGTTTTTGTGTCTCAGAAGCCTTCAATATCTTAATATAGCAAAAAGTCATTATTATTACTTAATCAATAAGATTATGTCAAAACTCCTGAGTTTTTGGGTCAAAAGAGTTATCTAAACTATTTAATCTAATTTATTTAAAAAAATTGAAAAGATTTTTTTTTTGTCAAAAACTAGTTAAACCATTTAAAAAATAACAACAAATAAGCACATAAAGAACAAGTAGCAAAGAAAACATGAAAAAATCTGTCGTGTTTTTCCATAAATCGTTCACATTAGATGTCAAAGGTTGATTGATTTTATTATTTACAAAAAACTAAATTTCTAGAAATCCGGGCTCTAGTTATAATTAAAGGAATCTGCAAAGTATTCACAAGAATGAACTCGGTCGGAATTTTGAAACTTGGTTTACGTCGAGCCACTTTGCTCCGTTCCTATTCCATTTCCGAATTTCCGGTTAGCGTAAGTTGAAAGTAAAATAATAGGGCTACAGATTTCATTTAGGACACTTTTTAGCTAGAACTCCAAAATAATGCCAAAAAAAGTTTCAATTTCTTTCCCCTGCAATTCTAAAACTCCTAAACGTTAGAAAAATGAGCAAAATAAAGAAAACAATTCAACAGAATAAAAATATGAAATGCATAAAACCACAGCTTGAAAAAAGATTAATAGTGTAAATAACAAAGAAGTAAAAATGGGTTAACAAATGCACTGAAAGAAATGAAAAACAAAAAATCGCCGGAAAGAGATAGGATAGCCGTAGAGATGCTAAAAAAAAGGGGAAAAATCCACAACAGAATTCTTATACAAACTAAGTAACAAAATATTTAGCACAAAACAAATACCTAACACCAGGAACAAAGCAATAACTGTTATTATTTAAAAAAGGAGATGACAAAGATCTAAAAACCTATAGACCCATAATTCTACTCAAAGTAATGTTCAAGCTACTTACTAAACATTTA